>VYXC01011348.1:156-13485 GCA_013397175.1 Platysteira castanea | reverse complement strand
AAAACTAAGCAAAGAACCTATAGTTGTTTGCTACATATGAAATTCAGGCCATCAAGGGTCCAATATTACACAACAGCAGCCCAGTCTTGCTGTCAAAGATTTCAACAGAAGATTTGGTAAGGATTTCAATGACTGGGGCACTACGGCCTGGAAACATTCTTTACAGGATGGGGAGGAAAAAAGAGCAAAAGAAAGAAAGAACAAAAGAAAGAGGGAGAGAAATAGAGAGAAAGGGAGAGAAAGGGAGAGAAAGGGAGAGAAAGGGAGAGAAAGGGAGAGAAAGGGAGAGAAAGGGAGAGAAAGGGAGAGAAAGGGAGCTAGTGCACCTCCATGCCACAGGTTTAATAAACAAATAATTGAAGTTCACATCATGCTTTCAATCTGCAATGCTGTAGTGATTTCAGGCACTTTTGTAAGGACCCATCAGTGCATCACTGATACCCACGCGTACTCTGGCAGAGGTACACGCTCTGCAAACAAGCATTGCTTTGCAAGCATTTATGCAAGCCACTGCTTTCAAGGTAAGTATATGTAAATTCATAAACCAAGAAGCATCTACATTTTTCATGCCCACAGCTCATGATTTCATGCATGACTGCGGCAGCAGAACAAAGCAGACTGTGCTGGAGCTTGCCTTCTGGAGAACTAGGAAATGGTTCCAGTGAAGGGTCCCTTCCTAATCTTAGAGAGACATATCCCAGGGACCCAGAGAGTGCATTGTTCCAATACCTTTCATCAACTCCTAACTTCAGGCTACACTAAAGATTTGAAGTTTTTATCACTCCTTTGTAACATTTCCAGGAAAGCAGCAAGGAACAGTGGGTGGTGTTAATCTTTTCTTTGGACCTAATTGTCCTGCCCTATCATACCTGCTGCAGAGCTTAATCTCATAGCCCATCATTTTAACCTTATCACTTCTTTCTCCGAATTTTTTGTTTGCTTCTGCTTTCACTGCCTTGAACAAAGGCAGCTGGACTTTACTTTGGGAAAAACACACTTAATTGAATATATATCTACTGGTCATCTCAACAAAAAAAACCCAAGATCCTTTCAAACAAGCAGGTTTGGAACAATTGAGTGTTTTCAGCGTCTTCTGAAAACAGAAGTCCTTTTCTGTAGTTTGCATCTACTTAAATGCTTACTAAACACTGCACCTTCAAATTCATCATGAAGTTACTCCTCAAATTAAATACAAAAGAACAAAACAAAGTAACTGATTGCAATAGATACAAACCTACAACGTTCATTTTTATGTTTTAATTCAGGATGCTAGCTGCTTGACAGGCAGACCAGCCCAAGAAAAAGAAGTTCTGACATTACCAAAGTTTTAAAAAAATTGATAATTTTTTCCTAGATCAAAGTCAGAAGCTGAACGAATCATTTCATTTCCACACAGACCTGCTGTATATGGAAGGTTGCTTCCACTTTAAATTAAAAAATAACAATGACTTCCCTAAAATACTACATGGAAAATTAGTAACCTAGCAAAGTGATTCTGTAGCAGCTTCCTGCACTTTGCAGTTGCAGGCCACTAATCTTTAATCCAAAATCTTTTTCTCAGATAAATAAAGCTATTTTCAGCAGTGAACAATCTTTTTTTAAAATATCCAATTACAAACATACACAGTCTTATTTAGTTATCAGAAATGCTCTCTTATGGACGCAAGAAATTAAATTTCACAGGTTCATTGCTCAGGTTTCCTTACTACCAAGAATATGCTCAAAGCCTTAATAAAAAACCCTTGCACATACTAAATGCTCTGCAGTCTGTCAGTTAGGTGCCATAACCATGCCATGAAACTCTGCAAACAGGAGTATTTTACTTCACTATGAAATATTCCTGAACTATTTTAACAGCACAATGTGTACACTGTCATACTTTCTGCCTTTGCCAAGGAAGGGTTGAACTGCCCCAAAAGACCTCACAACACAGAAGAAAAGGTTTTGTAATGTTCATGTAGGGACAGGTCATGAAGAAACTATATTAACAACCACACATGCATTCAGTTACACTCTAGAGTGCTACAGCTTTCCATTAATAAGCCAGTTTTGTGTTTGCATTAAGTGAGACTTAAGAATGAATGTGAATGTCAAAAGGCAGGGGCTTTCTGGATTAATGAAGAGGATAAATTCCATTTGTCCAAGGCAGTCTTAGAGCAGTTCACTGATTGGCACTACTAACACAGAGAGGACAACAGTAGTCACTCCTGTCAGTAAGATTCACAACTCCACCTAAAGATAGCATGGAAACTTAGCTACAGAGAGTTAGGTAAACTAACTTATACAGTGAAAAAAATAAATATTTATCCATCTCTCAGAGATGAATCAGCTCTCATATTCAAAGCACAGAAGTTTACTTTCCACTTGTGTTTTTACTCTTAGTCCTTTCTCCATCTCTTCTGGTTTTCCTAGCTTCTGATGCTTCCAACATCATCACACTCTATTAGACCCAAATTATCTTTCATTGTAAATCCCACAGGTAATCTATTCAGTCCTCACGTATAAAGACAAAACTTACTTCAACTACCAGTCTTCATGTGATAAGTATTTGTGGAGAATATTTCTTCTGACTCCAAACTGTACTGGTTTGTAACATTACTTACTGCGAAGTCACAGCCAGTGCTTTTCTTGATATCATCTACAGTCAGTCCTTCCCAGATTTCTATGAGAGTCAATCCCTTCTTCTTGTCCACATCAAACACTGCCTATTATGTTCAAAAAGCACATAATTATTTTTTTTATTATTAAAGGACAAAATGAGGATGTAAATGCAGTAACATTGTACAAAATGGTGTCCTGAAATAGATAGCATTCCTTCAGTAACAAAAGATGCCACTTTCCACTTTCATGATGGACCAATAAAGAATTTTGCTACATTTATTTGTAATGAGAAAAAGAATCTAGACTGTGTTACAATATCTAGAATCTAGTATGTGTTAGTTTTCTGAGTAAGAAGTACAGCTGTTCACCACTGCAGGAAATGAGGACCATGCCTGCTGCTCCCATCTGGCAAGAATGGGAAGCTCAAATGAAAGGGCTGAGATGTTCTTTGCTGCAAGACAGTGTCCACCAAGAGACCACAAAAGAAACAGGGGAAGACAATGTCTCCCTCATTCTTTTCTTTCAAGGCCAGTAGAGACATCATCTTTGTCTGACTATAAGTTTTTCCAACAGCTATTGCACACCCATTGCAAATGCTAGAATTTTCAGAAGCTAGCAGTGAAAGACAAGATTTCCTACAATATTTTTAAAAGAAAGCCTGAGAGGAAAAGGCTGAAGGAGCAAAGGCCGTTCTGTCTGATGTCTTTATAAGATATGCACTCCACTTCTGAGACCTGCAACTGAATCAAATAAAAACACCTGTAAAACAATATGCACTTTAATAGTGCCTACCAGAGGGAGATACACAGGTTGCACCCTAGTTGCCACGGAAACCATAAGGTCTAAAGTAATTTTCCTTAAAAATAAAAGTTTAGTAGCAAAAGACCAGTGAAGCTTGAATTTGAAATTAAAGTGAAGTCTTAAGCTCATCACAGAAGTGTACTGAAGTCTAGTTGTCCTCTAGGCACATGAAACTGCTTTTTCATGGGACTGAAAAAGGACAGCTTCTCTAAGTCTTAAAAGAGAAGGTGGGCATAAGGAACACACACACATGGATGCTAGTGTGGAAACAGAATTTGCAACACTATCCAAATGTTGTTGTACATTTGTGTCATGTCCTAATAAAGCCACGAGATCTGGTCATTGATGAATATTACAAACATTTCTACTTGTTTATTTTCTATTAGTCCTTTTTCCCTCTCATGTTCTTTGTACCTTACATTTGTATGTGGCCAGTTAGTAGAAGACTAATAAAAAAAATAAAACTTCCACATTTTAATATATTTTCCCTTACTTTGTGAAGAAAAATCCTTTAGATGTAGCAATATCCCACCATGAGAAAGCAAATTCTACATCAGCACCTTTGATGCACTCTACTTGGCATGACAGATGGCTCACAGAGGGACTCTAAGACCTTAAAAATGTAAACACTAATAATAAAAGGAACATGATTGCAGCAAGAAACCTTAAGTCACTTATCCTTTGCTGAAAAGATCCACTAATGTTGAGCAGCAGCAGTATCAGATGCTCGTATGTACTTCTACTGGAGAATAAATTGCTTCACAAATGGAATCAAGGACAAGAGAACTAAAGCTCTGCTACAGCCACAGGTTTCTCTGAAACAGTATGTAGTACACACAAAAGAAGATGCCAATTGTCCATCCTATATGTGCTCTGCTGGGAAAACAAAACAAAACAAAAGGACAAAAAAAACCAAAAAACCCCTACCAAAACCAAACAACAATGCTCCTTTGCCTCCCAAGCTATTGGAAAATTTGCATCTCAGAGCAAATTTTCAGGAATACTTTGGGAAAAATAAGGAGATACACACTCTTCATGCCTGTCATATGTGGCATCTTTGTGCTGAAGGAATCTAAGGGTACAGTTCAGTATGCTAGATGTCAAAGCTTTAAAAGGAAAAATTTAAGATCTCTGGACTTGAACTCCAAGCCCATCTTTTTCCTTTGGTAACAGATGCTGAATATATTCATCATTTTTACTAAGAATTGCTACTGTTATTAGGGATAGAGGACGAAATTATTAACAAGGAGTCAAGAAAGTACTTTACCTTCTCGGTAATGATGCGGTCAACACACTGTTTCCCAGTAAGTGGCAAACTGCATTTTTCCAAGATTTTATGGACGTTGCCCTGTGTTTAACAATATGCAAACATCAGTTTTTAAAAAACTCACAAACATGTACATGAAAATCACAGCTGTCGCCATTCAGAGTTATTTAAACATTCAATGTGCTCGGAACACTCTGCGAATTCACTTCTAGGGCAGACTAGTAAGAATCTTACTGTACAACTGAGTGGACTCCTGAGTTTAGAAGTTCTGCACGCTGCTGCTTAATAATCTCTCCTTCCCACTACAGTGTGAGGACAAGAGATACATGGAACCTCACTGATGACACATAAAGGACAAAAATTAGGGAACAACATTATGGGCAACATATTTCCTGGTCTTATCCTTTATCATAAACGATATGTGCAGGATCGGCCATACACAGAGGAAATACAAATCCCCACAGTTCAAGTGCACACTCATGGTCTCAAAACAGTAAATCCAGTTTATTTACCCACTCTGAATTCCCATTCCCACTATGTCTCTGGGAAAGTCCTCGTCTTTTTTTTCCTTTCTTTTTCTTCATTTTTTAAAAATGCAAAAAGAGTTCACAAATGGCTCTAGATCACACTAAGTTAATGTATGCTGCAAGAGCTCTGAATGGATATAAGGCAGATGTATCATTACATTTTTTGGTCAGTATTTGTAAGTGTTTTACAGAAGTAGCACTAAGTGAACACTACTCCCACTATCCCATGCTTTTATTTTTTTGTCTAATTATCAATTTTCAGTTATGTATTTCAAAATTCTCAGAATATAACATGTCTCACTTAACCATCTAGATGCAATACTTAAAAATTTAGAATCATCAATTTACCTTAAGGCATAATCAGGAGCCATCTTGCAGCCAGGTTGACTCCTGAGTGATAACAAAATGAGCAATCCATGTGCTTTTGAATTTATCTTTCTCTGTGAGGAACTGTTTCTTCCTTCTAGTTACTTTCAACTGATCTACTTATATCTTGTCCCTGTTGAGAGCGTCCTTGTGCAATTTGCCTAAGAGCCACAATTAATCTGTGCTATTTGTAGTATCTTCAGTAACATATCAGATATACTTTTCAGCCCTGTGAAATGAAGTGTCTCTTCCTGGTACCTAGTTGAGATTGAAACGCATGGTCTTGCAGAAGTGACAGCTTGAATGGCTCCTGTGACCCTGAGAACTGACACATTTGAGCTTCTTAAAACTTGAGCTGAAGGTTATTGTATTACCAGTTGGCCTTAAAGATGAAATACATTTCTTAATCTTTTCAAAGGTTGGACTCAATGATCTTAGAGATCTTTTTCAACCTAAATGATTCTGTGACTTTTGCAAGACGTCTGTCAGGGCACTATAAGAAGAGCAATTTAAATGGAACTGCATGATTTTTACCATCTCAATTTATTCAGATTTATACACGATTTGTTCAGATAAAGGAAAAGACTACTGTACAGATACATAAAACCTTAGGTGTTCCAGTCTGCTTTAAATAAAAAATTCTGTTGTTGAAGAAAAAAAATGTCCTTAGTCTTCCACAACACATTAAAATCAGAACTTTTCACAGTATGAGAAAGAAGTTTTCAATTCAATGATCCATGTTTCAGTCATGCCCAAATCAAGTGCTTAAAACCAGTCTCCATTCTATTTAGCTGAACAATGTAAACAACTCATTTCACAACATGGAACAATTACCAGCCATTACTTTACTATGTTTTGCAAAACACGTCAATGATGGTATGGGGGTAAGAACTTGACTTCTAATTCTCTCAGGCAGTATTTAGCAAATTAGACACAGATGCACAGGGACTGTTTAGACATTAAATAACAAGCTTATATTCTATTATTCTTTTCTTCATAGCTATAAAAGAAGAGGTGATTTATCAAAACATATATTAAGAAAAACTAATGAATTGGACTTAAAGTCCACTTGCCAAGTGTCTCACAGAGGCCTAAGCATACGGAGCAAAAATTGAAATACTCTTCTGCAGATATGCCCTCTTGGTTCCTGATATGCTGTAATGCACAGATTTTCTGTGCAAAGGCTGCTTCCAGGCAGTGGTATTTAACTGTCATTGATAAACTCAACCTCATAAAATAGTTTAGTCCCTTTTATATAGATTAAATTCCTTGAGATTTTGCATCATTCTTCTATCATCCACAACTTCATTAGCTGGCTGTGGAAAGTCTTTCTTCCTGTTTCAACTAATTTTGCTTAGTTATCCCTATTTTGTTTATAAGGCAGTGGCAATTCTGCATCCACCTTTTCCCATCCTCTCGTTACTTTGGTACTTCTTTGTTATCCTTTCTCAACAGTATTTCTTAAGCTGAAGACTCTTCTACAAAGCTGATTTCATGTTGTCTCATCTGTCTTCTGCACATTTCAGTTTCCATTACATGTAAAACCTTAAGTAATTAAAAATGTAATTAACTTGGGACTGAGCATATTTATTTGTATTTGTAACATACTGCATATCGATTTTAAAAGAGTAAAATTTCTTGAGTATTTACTTGAGTGGTTAAGAGTTACTAGTTCCACCATCACAATTCAGTGTAAACTATATTCCGCCTGTGCTGCAAGGACCCAGCCTATTTCTATGTTCAAAAAGTGCAACATGCGTACTGAAAGGAGAAGGGCTATTAAACTCTTAGAAGACTTACTTTAACAAGCCATCACTATTATTAAAAAAAACAAACAATCAAACTTGAAAAGGATTAGAAAATCCTTCAACAAGGTCATGAATCAGACAAAACTAGCACAAGAACTACCTATTGCAGCACCTCTTGAACACGTCCATTGAAGGCACTGCCTATATCCCATGTCTTCCACTCTATTTCCATTCATCAAACCTTGACTGCTGCTGATTTACAGAAAACTTTCACGCCTGATGGTAGATTTCTTATTTATTTGGAGAATTAGATTACAAAAACCTCCTTTTACTAAAGAGACAGTAGACACAACAGACTGTCTCAGTACATGCAGACATTTCTTTCACCCAGTAGCACACTGGGCTTTGAGCAGGATGAAGGATTGCTCTTCTGATGTGGAGATTCAGATGCAGTAAGCTTTTGAGAAAGTATTTGGTGTAAAGAGCTAAAAAGCCATGAATAGAAAACCAGCTCTCTGAGAAGCAGTCAGCCCAAACAAAAGGCTTCTGACTTTCAGAACTAGCCTCATGCGTGCTGTATTTACTTGTCTATTAAAAAAAAAAAAAAAAAAAAGGAAGAGCACTTGAAAACTCTAACAGCAGTTTCGATCTTTGAACACTAGGTATCTATATTTCATCATCTTCACACCTGAGCAAGCAAGAAGCATTGATATGAACACCCCAGAAAGAGGTGAGGTAAGAGGAAAAAGTGCCATTTTAAAATAAGAATAAAATAAAAATTATGCATATTGTTTAATTTGGCAGTACCTTCTCACAAAAGCAGAAGGAATAATTTATGAAAAGCTGTAACTGGCTCTCCAGAAGTGCACACCAGGCACACCATGCACAAAAGTGCCCAAAGTAGGTATACATAAGGCAAAATAAATAATTCTATGCCTGACCTGTTCAGAACAGTGAACCTATTTGTTTTCATTCTTTTCCTGTTTCATTACTCCTACAGACAAAACAAAAACAACCCAGCAAACAATTTCCAAACACTGTTTTAGAAAAATATTTTAGAAATAGTACCTTTAAGAGAAAAACTGGTTGGAATCATTTTATTGTGTGTTGACTCAACCAAATTCCACAGTAAGTAGAAATTTAGCATATATATTTATTCAGATCACCTTAATACCTGAAGTGTGTGTCTGAGCAAACAGATTACTACATGTTACTGCAGTTTTTGGGAAGCTGTGTGATAGTGATGCAAGTCATAAAGATGAATTTGTTTTATACTCTCATTTACTTACTTATACATATGAACATGAAAACTGTTGGGCTAAACTCAGCCCTGTTATTCAAAATGTGCCCCTTGAGATCACAGTTTAGTATAAATTGTGAAACTACTATATTTTTCAATTTGTTTTTATTTTCAAGTGAAAATTAATTTTTCAAATCCCATTAAAAAAACCTACAACTGGTAATATACTTACTTTCATATTTCCATATTTACTACAGTCTATTACACAAATTCTGAAAAGAGCTATTATTTTGAACAATACAAAACTAATTCTGGTTGCAGACATGTAACAGATTTGAAATAACAGAAACACAAAAATTAAATAAAAAGTAAATTTTTAAACATTCGGGATAGAACTTTTTCTCCTTCAGTACATTTTTTCTCCTGTGTTAGAGGTTTCAAATGGAAAGCTTCCTATGACCTTTTGGGGGAGATTTATATCTATAAGCGTATACCTTTATCACTACCCCCACGAAGAAGTCTCTAGATTAACCACTCACACATAATGATGTAAGGCAGCCTGCATCTCATCATGAAAAAAAATATATGCTATTAAGCTGTCAGTACTAATTTGACTGGCAACTTCAAAGGTAAGTATCTTTCCATCACAGCAAGTATTTAACTGTAGGAAACCTCATTTTTCAAATTATTCTGAGGCAAAGAGTAGAGTAGCATCTACTGTAGCTTTGGCAATGGTCACCCCCATTAAATTTGCATGAAGTAGCTAAAAAAATGTGTGCAGCTTTTAAATATCAAGTTAATATTTAATTTTTTTTCCCATGGTGAATGATTCACTTACAAGAGGAAAGGAACCATACTAACCTAGCCTCCAGTTGCGCCACCATAATAACTAACAGCAAAACTGTCAAATCCCAACAAAGTAGCAGAATGAATATGTCTTTTTCTTCCTGGGGTGGTTGGTTTGTTTTGTTGTGGGGTTTTTTTTTTGTTTGTTTTTTGGTTTGTTTTTTTTTTTTTTTTTGGTGCAGCAAAAACCACTAATCTAAAAAGAAGTGGCAGAGCCTTACCTTGGCTGAGTGCTCCATGGTGACAACCACTTTGGTCTGTGCACTGGATACCAGGTCCATGGCACCCCCCATTCCTTTCACCATCTTACCCTAAAATTAAAATTTTAATGGAAATGTAAAATTACTTATTGTTATGATTTTAAAAAAAGAAGGTAATATTGAGGCTGCAAGTGGCAGCACAAGATAGTAACCTTTTCCTGCATCAAAACCCACCTATTTCATAACCACAGTATTCAAACACCAACAGAGTGAAAAGAGCTGTCTCATTCCAGGCTCTATATGACACAAATAGGAGAAGAATGATGAGTAGAATAAGGAGATCCACGGCCATGGCTGGTGCCCTGGGGTGTAACCTAAATCTGAGTAGTATCATCAGCTTAGTGGAAGCACTGACACTGAGGAGCAATGAATTTAGTTCCAATGGTTCTGTCGCTTGAAAAGCAAAGTGTACATCTTCCTGTTGATGGAAATGTCATTACCTCCTCAAAAGAAATCTCGACTTATGAAATGCTGCAACAAGAACATCTGAGCCCTGCACATCCACCTGACAGTTTAGAAAGTCTCTTGCCACTTTAGAAAGCCATACCTTGTATCACTATATCAGCACAAACCAATTGTTTTTGTTCTATTCCACGTGTCTGTAAAGGTGATTTTGGAGTACCAGCAAATAAATAAATGTTTCTCAGTATTCACTTCTGTTTGTCCCTCAAACCAAGCAGTGTTTTCAGCCTCTGGACTCATTCTTCTCTCAAAGTGTGTTAGAAGTGCACATGTTATCACAGCAGGTGTCTTATGGCTTGGTGTTCAGCCACCTCTATTTCTACTTTCCATAATGCAGTGGCATTCAACCCTGTCTGCTTCTATCACCTTAAACTGGACACATCTGATCTTGGAAGGGAAAGAGGCCCAGACCCAACACACTACTGACAGGAAATGATCAGAAGTACAAAGTTCTGTGAGTATGAGCAGAGCAATTTTTTCTGAACAAGCACTAGACCTCAATAACCAAAGATGGCAACAACCTCACATACCAACCCAGAGTTGCCAAGGAGGAAAGAATGGGGAGCAGAACATCTGCATGATGGGAGAGGTTAGTAGGAAATGTGACACAAGGAGGGCAACAGGGATGGCGGAAGGGCCTTGAGGGGAAGCCATATGAGGAGTGGCTGTGGTTAGGTCAGCCTGGGGAAGAGGAGACTGAGGGGAGACCATTGCAGTTACAACTTCCTTATGAGAGGAAGAGGAGAGGCAGGCACTAATCTCTGTGGTGACCAGTGACAGGATATGAGGGAATGGCCTGAAGTTGTGTCAGGGAAGGTTCAGGCTGGATATCAGAAAAAGGGTTTTTCACCCAGAGAGTGGTTGGGCACTGGAACAGGCTCCCCAGAGAAGTGGTCACAGCACCAACCCTGACAGAGCTCAAGAAGTGTTTGGACAATGCTCTCAGGCACACATTGTTACTCTTGGGGATGGTGCTGTGCAGGGCCAGGAGTTGGACTTCGATGGTCCTTGTGGGTCCCTTCAAACTCAGAATATTCTGATTCTGTGATTGTCGATTTTACAGATTAAAATAAAATAATTTCTGTCTCAAATGGTTTGCATTTGCTTTTCACTGGTTATATGGACAGCAATACATCATGTACTGTTATAGATATAAAACTTAAAATTTTATGATTAAATGCCTGGAAACTTCCTAGTACAAAGCTTTTCTCTTATGCTTCCTTCTATCAGCTATGTGATTCAACACCTAACAAGTATCAGTCTAGGGTCCATGATAAAAAACATATGGAAGACACTTGTCTCATTTAACTGCCAGGCCAGCTACTTGTTATTCTCTTGATCATTCTTACATAAAGAAGGCAGTATTCACCCCCCTTCTCTCCCTCGCCTCAAATCCTTATTTTCCTAGTGTTGGCACAGTGAAGAATAAATCACATCTTCCTAAATCTATAAAAAAACCTTTTGGAATTGTTCAGTCAGACTAATATTTAATATTTATCACATAAATTATCATTACTACTAAATATTTCTTTGCAAATATAAATGTGAGAAGGATTTACCTCTGTCCTTAGCTTCCTAGCACTGCTCAGATCATTCTCCACCCTGCCTGGAAATACAGAGCTCTTACAGAGACTGCAGTGACCTCTTACCTGCCTGCCAGAGACGCCACGACAAGATAATGCAGAGTAGCTGAAGATGACATATCATCTCCCTAGTAACTCAGAATCTGTTTGCATTGAGGATTGTGCTATCAATATACCCATCCTGACAATTCCATTAGCTCATTTTCCAGACCTTTTAGTTCTAATAACTACAAAAGACCCATAACAACAAGTAAATTCCTGAGGAACTAAGTGCTGATGAAGGTTGACAAGAAATGTACTAGTGGAGAAGCTGTCATCCAGAACTGAGACAAGAGACATCATCTGTGCATGCAGAGAGAAGAGACATCTGCATCACTGTGCATGCAAAAAGAGGAAGGCCTTAGGAATTTTAAATTGCTTCATCGGCTCCTTTGCTTTAGAAAACATGTTCATCACTAAAGGGTGGTGCCTGGTAAAGCAAATCAATACAGCATTAAATGCAACTAGCCAAGTAATTCCATGCTTTTATTTTTGAGGAATATCCAAATATAAGAGACTTTCATCGCTCTCAGTGCATCTACCAAACTACCACAAGTTGCACTTACCCCCACATCATACTGGGAAAGGGGACAGCTGCATGCTAAATTTGAATTAAAATATTCAAGACTAGAAGGTGATTCCAAAAAGACACTTTACTCATTTTTGCCCCCCCCTGCTTCCTCCACTTATTAATTTAAGATTATTTTTGCTAGTTCTCAATTACATTGGTGCTGCTAGCTTAAGAAACCTTTCAGGAGGAAAGACAGTGCAACGGTAGAATACTGGTAATTTGAAGCATTATTATAAAACCCATTTGTACTAGTTTGAAAACAAATCAGTGGGAGATTGCAGGTCAGAATTATAACTTAATAGGAAAATTAAAATAAATGCAATAGTACAAGAACACTGACAGAGTCAGGATACAACCTAACACCCTGTTAGTCTGGGTGGTGGTAGCAGTCCAGATGAAGTGGTCTTGTCAAAGCCGTGATCCTGTAGAAATGATCTGGTCTGGTCTGGTCTTCACCTGAAGGTCCAGTGATAGCTCTTGTGCTCTGGGAACCCAGTAGGTAAGGGCTGCTTGTGCTGTTCCAAACCCCAGATTATATCCAAGTGGGAATACTTGGTTCCTCCCACTTGCGCGGAGCATCTCACAATGGGCTGATGTAATTCTGTGAGTCTTGGGGTGGGTCCTTGATAGCCCATTAACAGAGATAGCCCCCAGAGGGACTTATCAGGGGTGAGTCACGGTAGGGGATAACAGAGCACAGCCCCACCTGCTTTAACAGCTTTTGGAAATGATAATAGAATACATGCTTTTGGGCACATCTTACATCATAACCTAGGACATTATCCACCCCTTATGCTATTACCATCTACATCACAGTCTAATCAATATCCTCCTTAAACTCTACACAATGAAAACCTTACACACAGTTCTCACTTAAAATTAGGTCTCCTTGTGGTACACAACGGATTTCTCCATCTTCCTGCATTACTCACCAAGTGTAACCAGGTCCTTGAGCAAAAACAATCCCATGGATGGGTTTTCTTTTGCCTGAGCTGGGACTAATCCAAACAGTCTTTCC
>VYXC01011347.1:0-24504 GCA_013397175.1 Platysteira castanea | reverse complement strand
TTCCAATTTTGTGGGAGCATCAAGGGCAATGGAATGCCCAATTGAAGAAGTCCCATATCTTCAATGACCTCATGGATTTTTCACAGATTGTGGAGGAGTTGCCACCTGTCTTTACCAGGTTTTTTGATGACAAACACGGGCAAGTTCCAGGGGCTGTTAGTTGGCTCGATGTTTCCTTTCGCCAACTGCTTGTCCATGAGTGTGTGGAGTGCTCTTAATTTATCCTTTCTTAGGAGCCGCTGGTCAACCTATACAGGTGAATCAATTTTTCAATTAAGTTTTTGGGTGTGGCGCTCCACCCCAGTGGCCGCAATTAAAAATTTTGAGGTCCAGGGCTGGTGTCGATTTTTGTGCCCCACTGGGAAACTGCATCCCTTCCCCATAAAGTGAATTTGGTATTGAGCACAAATGGGCTAACTGATGCTATTTGCCCATCCAGCCCTTCAATTTGAACGATGTTCTTAGATCGTTTTGCAAATTGGGTCCCTCCAATCCCAGATATGACACCCTGTGGCTGCAACTCCCATTGTGACAGCCATTTGTCCGATGGGATGACCATCACATCAGCCCCTGTGTCCACCATCCCTGTTATATTGATCTTATCTGACCCTTGGCGAAGCCTACACTCCACCAAAGGTTTGTCACTTCCCATCACCTCTGTCCAACAGATGGCTGGTGTATCTCCATCTGTGGGCAGGTATTTAGGCAATGGTATGGGTTGGGCGATGATATGGCCCTGTGGCAGGAAGTAAGGGGGTTGGACGCACCGTGCCAAGAGGATGAAGCCTCCATCCGGACTCACTCTCATGAGTTCAGGGGAAACCTCAGTCCCCACAGGTGTCTGCTGTGTGTCCCCATATGAAAAGGTATGTCAAGTCCGGTATTTAATCTGCATGTTGAAGTGTGACTTGCCACCGACTGCTGGTGAAATGGTAGGCTCTGTCGCTGGTCACCTTCAACTTCAGTCAAGGAGTCCATAGTCTTCTCTGCGCAGCTCCATTTGTATCTTGGCGTGGAGCTGATTTATGCTGGCCTCCTAGTTTCCCTGCTGTTGACCTGGGGAAACAGTCTTTTGAAACTCTTTAACTACAGAAGCAGGAGCCCTACAGTATTTTGCCCAATGTCCCTTTTTCCCACAGCGGTAGCAGAAGGGGTCCCTCTGAATTTTTATTTCCCCGGCTGCCACAGTCTCCTCTAAGACCTCTCCCACCGTTCCCCCTCTTTTCGGAAGAGAACCCACTCTGTCCCACTGTACTCTCTTGGTGCACGCATCTATGATTGAATCCAGGGTCGGCAGTGGCGCCAGGGGCAGGGCCATGATAACGTGTTTGCATGCCTCATTGACATTGTTCTGGGCTAGCTCCATCAGTAGTTTTTGCTGTAAATCGACATCTTGGACTTGGGACACTACAGCTTATTGCAACCGACTGAAAAACTTGATAAAAGACTCATTAGGTAACTGGTTTATGTTGGTGTAATTAATTTTGGGGGTTTCTGGTGGTAGGAGTGTCAAAGCTTTTTCTGCTGCTCGTGTCACCTCCGCAAGAACCGGCCGAGGTATTAGCCTCGCCTGCTCTTGCGGCTTAGCCATGTGTCCTTCACCGTATAAATGATTTGTAGTTAAAATATTGTTGTCTAAATCTTTTTAATTATCAGGGTTCTGCAAAAGCACAGGGAGTAAGTCCCTCAAAATCTTCTTCAACTCCTTTTGCCACAAAAAGAATTCGGGAGAAGACAGCAGGCAAGACATTACTGTTTTTAAATCATTGGAGACTAACACCTTGGAGGAAAAGGTTGCATGGATTAGGCTTTTAAAATACTCACTTTGCTTTCCAAATTCCTTTTGGGCTTTGCAGAGGTCCCTGATATGTGTATACAGGAAAGGTCCCCTTGTAGGGTTCCTTCCCATCCCAGTGTGGGACATTGGAGTGGCAATGGGACAGGCCTCCTGTTCCTGGATCCGGGTTCCAGGCCCACCACATCTGGTCTGGGAGGCATGGGAACAGGATATGGGACTGTAGGAATCGGAAGTAGGAAGGGGGTAGGTGGTGCAAGCAGAGGAATGGGAGGGGTTGGGGGCAGGGCCCCTGGAGGAGGGGGCAGTGCCAACATTGTGGGTGGTACCCGATGCTGGAANTGCAAAAGCACAGGGAGTAAGTCCCTCAAAATCTTCTTCAACTCCTTTTGCCACAAAAAGAATTCGGGAGAAGACAGCAGGCAAGACATTACTGTTTTTAAATCATTGGAGACTAACACCTTGGAGGAAAAGGTTGCATGGATTAGGCTTTTAAAATACTCACTTTGCTTTCCAAATTCCTTTTGGGCTTTGCAGAGGTCCCTGATATGTGTATACAGGAAAGGTCCCCTTGTAGGGTTCCTTCCCATCCCAGTGTGGGACATTGGAGTGGCAATGGGACAGGCCTCCTGTTCCTGGATCCGGGTTCCAGGCCCACCACATCTGGTCTGGGAGGCATGGGAACAGGATATGGGACTGTAGGAATCGGAAGTAGGAAGGGGGTAGGTGGTGCAAGCAGAGGAATGGGAGGGGTTGGGGGCAGGGCCCCTGGAGGAGGGGGCAGTGCCAACATTGTGGGTGGTACCCGATGCTGGAAGGGCGGGGCCCGAGGGATGGGAGGAGCCCGCCGCTGGAAAAGGAGGGGATAAGGGCAGGAAAGGGTTGGTGGGGTAGGAAAGAAAGGGATTGTGGGAAGGAGAGGGGTAGACAAAACACCCCACCACGTGGTGTCCTCCATTTTGAGGGACAAAGGGATTAGGGAAGAAAGGATTGGGGGAGTCATTTTGTGCAGCTGTAACTGGGGGACTTAATAGTGAGGAAGAGGGGGTGGAAAAACAGATCGGGGAAGGCTCTGAGACGAGCTCCAGATTCTTGTCTTGGTGAGGGGGCTGAGGAGGTCGATGAGGGCCAGGGAGACGATAGCAGCCCTGTACCTGCTGGCAGTGTGCAGCTCTCGATCTTCCCAGCTTAGGGGAAGAGGTTTTGGGACCAGAAAGTGAGGAAAGAAGGGTAAGGGCTTGAACTGGGGAAAACTGCGATGACTGATCTTGGTTTTTTCCCCGTGCCAACAAGGAATCACAAATTAAGACTAAAAGAGGAAAGAATTTGACCACTGAGGCATCTCCCCCTGCACTTAGGGAGGATAATTTAGCCCCCACAGAGTCCAGAAGACGGGAGATTTGATCTTTTCAGGAGACATCTGGGGGAAATAAGGAAACAGCCACCTATCAAATGCTTTTAACAACCCCTTGGAATACTGGTGCCCACCCCCTATAAGGAGATCCCCAACTTGGAAGAAAAACCTCTCTGTGATGTGCAGATTATTTTGAACCCATTTTAAAAGCACACCAATGAACTCTACCCCCAAACTGCGGAGAAATGAAGAACAAAAAAAAAAAAAAAAACAAAACGCGCCCCAGGGATCAGAGATAATCAAAATTCCCCACCGCATGGGGAAATATACTCACAAAGACAGCTGATCCTGGGAAATAAAATCCACAGAAGGGTCCTCTGCTCGGAGCCGGTCCCTCCAGTCCAGAGGGATTATCTGCTCTCTCCCTGTGTTCGGTGCTGTGCAGAAAGAAGCGCGCAGCATGCAGGGTATAGGTGCCTCAACGAGGTTAACTCTGGGTGGATTCTGCCACCCAGGACACCTCCAAAACAGATCTCTGGGCCTGCAGATCAGAGAGTCACGCGTTGGGTGGCCACTTGACATGAGCTACAGCCGCCCAGATGCTGGTGCAGGTGTCTTACCACTCGAGGTGTCCCGCGCAGTGGGGACGAAAGCAGTTTCATAGACACTGCCAGCTCCTACAAGGAGCAAACTACAGGCTGATGTTAAGATCGTGTCGGAACGGAGACAAGAGAGGAGAGAGGGTCTCTTTGGCTGATAAATCCCGATCCTTTATTCCCGTGCATGGGAACCGGAGCACAGGAGAACAGGGAGCACAAAGAGTGGGAAGAAATGGTTGCTCCTGCCTTTATACAGGGGCGGGGAAAGGAGGTACAAAGGACAATAACCAATAGAACAGAGGCAAACATGGGGTAACAACCAATAGAACGGTTTCAGGAGAGGGTTTGATTTGAAAGGTCCAATGGTACATAAGTATGAGGGATTACATAACCTGGGGAGGGGAAAGCATAAACCTAGGATGAAACAGTATGCAAACTAAGGAACTGGGGGACCTCGGGAGGGTGGAACACACTCACCCTAGGCGAGATGTTACACCTCGGCACCAGGGTCTCCCCTGGACCACCACTCAGTGGTCTGAGTGGCTTCGGCCAGGTGCACCGCAACAGCACTCCTCTAGTGCACAGGATGAATAACAATCTGAAGCATCAAGAGGATTAGCTGGAAATGTTTTCACTTCAGAGAGAATGTCTGATTTGTTCAAGTGCTCTTTATCAGAGTTTTGATATGAAAGGCAAACTCTCAGTGCACAGTTCTGGCCTCAACAATGGGGGTCTCTGTTCAGTGCCACCTGGCCTTGACAGCACCTACTGTGGGGAGCCTGGAAAAGAGCACAGTTACCTTGTCTAATATACTGAAAATCTTACTCAACAGTCAACAATTATCAACTGGCACTCCTGCCCCCAGCATCTCCCCACATGTGCTCTCTTGCCCCAGATCTGAGCTGAGGAGTGGATCTTTTAGAGCTTTTAGAAAAAGAAGCAGCAAGTCTCTGCTCTCATCAAGTAGAAAGGGAAGAGTCATAGCAAAATGAGCACCAGGGCACAGCAAGATCTGGTATGCAAAGGATGCTAAACACAACTCCTCTTCTGAAGCACTCTATATGATGGATAGAAAGCCAAGGAGGAGGTTATGAAAATTTATACCACATGATCTGGACAGTGTCCTTTTAATTCCTACTACCCCTGGCAGACACTTTGAGCTCACTGCTAAGCATCCCAGTCCCTGCAGGGATACTTGTCCTTTTCCTTTCACCATAAGACATGCAGACTAGGGAAGGCAAATTTTTCTGATGTATAAACGATATGGTGAGAGAAGGAAAATCAGTATGTGAGAAAACTATCTAGGTGATGTATTTTGGGGAGCAGAATCCCTCTGCCAGCTCATGCCCTCCCCACCCTGCTGCAGCTCATTGCTGCAGTGTGCAGGCAGTGTGCTGGTGAGCAGGTGATGTGTGAGGAATGCAGGCAGTGACAATGTTGGCCATTTTCTCTTTTCTTTCCTTTGTCAGGCTGCAATTCTGTAGTTTTTTTAATTCTGTTTGCAATAAAAAGTTATTAACCAACTGTGTTATCAGAGCATTACTTTACTAGTGTGACACAAGAGTTTCCAGTCTCCTGACAATGATCTGCTGTAAAGGCAGAATCCCACCGAGGCGCTACATGATAAACACCCTCAGGTTGCCAGAAGTAATTGATATGAGCTGCAGCTGTGGCTGAGGAGGATCGCTGTAGAGGACTGTCAGGATTCTCTGTATCTCCTGCATGATGTGGGCCTGGAAAGACTGGTTTAGAAGCCACAGGTACAGGAGCTCCAAAGGTCCTGGGGCTGTTTTCTGCTCCAGAAGCTGGGTAAGGAGGGAGCAAGGGCCCAGTGGGCTCTCTGATGCCCCAATGCCATGTTTTCTCTGCCAGCTGTAGCTTGGAGGGGCATGGACATGAGTCATGTTGCAAACATCAGCCTTGCTCTTTCGTCAGTGTAAAATTTCTGTATGAGTGGAAAATGCAGAAAACGTTGAAAAATCCAACATGGTATTATCACTTGATACATCACCCAAGTGCTGCCTCCCCTTTGTAATGTGTCTGCTCTGTTACATAATACTTGTTCTTTTTCCCTGCCGGCCTACAAAAAAACCCTGTACTTTTCCTTCTAATGGGAAATTAGTTATACAGTAAAAATATTTATTGAGGCATGGACACCTTGATCCATTTCCTGTTTGAATAAATAGAAAAGTTGTTATTGGTTTTGGTGGGTTTTTTGAGACAGGCTTTAAGTTTTATCCATTTTTCAGTAGATGAATTCCCTGCTGATGCATGCTTTGTCCTGGTTAGTCCTCATCATGTTTTTTTATGACTTTTGGAAAGGAATTGGAACATAACAGCAAGTTAAAATGGCCATTTTATAAGTTAAGAGATGCACCATTAGAATATGAAAACGTGGCTTGCAGTTACTGACTGGCATTGCTTTATCCTGAGTACCTACAGGTATGATGGTTGAACTTGGTATTTTTCAACTGTGGCGTAAAAGCTGCCAACTCTGTTAAAATCTGATTCAATGTGACATTTGTGTCACATTTTATCTGCTTGCATTGGTTAACGTTAAGTCAGCTGATGTGATGTAACCAGACACAGCCTAATAGCAAGTGATGTGCAAAACAGGCATTCTTCTTCCTATGGTTAGGACTAGTGTAAGATAACACAAAAGGCAAAATAATCTTTGACTTCATGAATGTGACCTTGTCAGGGGGTGGCTACCATGGGGTTATATACTCTGTGTCACCGCATAGTGTTATCCATCTAAATAGGCAACTCACCTTCATCTTCAGAAGCGATGATGAAGAGCATGAAATCCACTCATGGCATTAACGATTCCCTGTATTCAGGAGTTTGCTGACGTTGGTGTCTGGTGGTTTAGTTCAATGAATCTGTCTTAGAGGGCTTTTCCAGGCCAGCAAGTATATAAAGAGATGGAGCATGCACAGGAACCACATCACAGCACTGTGTTTGGGAAATCCTAAGTGACAGAGCAGTAGCCAAATCTGAAGGGAGATGGAGTCAGTATCCTGCTGGTGCTTTGATCCCAGCTAGTGTCATGCATCCTGGGACTCATTTGAGCACAGGTTAAATTGGAGGTTCTATGTTTAAGTTTCTCTGTGAGAAAATCCTTCTTCGGGTGTTTAGGGGAAGGAAATATGCAGCACAGTCATCCATCTGACTGCTGAGAAGTGAGTGAATGTGGCCCTGTCAGGGAGGGTGCATGGGGCGGCTCTTGGGGCTAGAAATCCTGACTAGGTGAAACTCCAAAGGCATAATGTGACTTATTGAGATCCTTTTCCAGATTTTACTCAAGTGAGTCTAAATGCCGTAACTCACCAGCATGGTATTTATTATGCTTAATTTTACCACTGTGTGCTGGTTTTGGCTGGTGAGGAGTTAATTTTCTCCACAGTAGCTGGTATGGGGCTGTGGTTTGGATTTGTGCTGGAAACAGTGTTTATAATTCAGGGATGTTTTGTTTTCTGCTCTTCACCCCACCCCACCAATGAGAAGGCTGGGGATGCACAAAGAGTTGGGAGAGGACAGAGCCAGGACACAACTGGCTGTTGGACCCCAACTGACCCAAGGGATTCTCAGACTATGTAGCATTGTGTTCCTGGCAGAAAGGTGGGGAAGAAGAAGGAAGTGGGGATGTTCAGAGTGGTGGTGTTTGTCGTCCCAAGTCACTGTTACATGTGATGGAGCCTTGCTGTCCTGGGGATGGCTGAACACCTGCCTGCCCTGAGGAAAGATGAATTCCTTGCTTGGTTTCTGCTGCATGTGCAACTTTTGCTTTACCTATTCAACTGTCTTTATCTCGACCCACAAGTTTTCTCAGATTTACCCTTCCTATTCTCTCCTCCATCCCACTGGAGGGAGTGAACTAGAGGCCGTGTGGGGTTGTACCATGACACACTGCCATAAAACAGTCTATCAAATAACCTTGATGTCCATCGCGCTACAAACTTTAGGCACAATAAAAACCATGGGCAGCCAGGTATTCTCAAAAACTGAGCCAAGGCAGCATGATCATTCTGAAACACCTACATTTCTATAGGACTGCTGCTCCCATAAGTGATGGGTTCAACCCATCTTACCTCAAAGACTACATAGTTGGTCAATATTCCACTTTTTGCAAGATGAAATACTGCTGGAAGAAAGATCTCCAGGCACACTTAACACGTACAATACCAAGTGATGTTTTTACAGCTGTTCAATAAAAAAGCTAGAAAACATATTAGTCAGGGAAGCAGTGGGCAAGGTAATTTATATTTTGTATGAAATGCCAATTAGGAACACTTAAAATCATCACAATAACTGTTTTACTGCAGTAAGCTGGTCCTTGTAGTCATACAAACTGACTTCCAGCTCAACACAGAGGCAAAGGTAAGCTGTCTCAGGGCTGCCAACAGGAAAACAGGAATATTTTCACTGTTGGAGCACGGCAGGAGCCTGTCTGGTCTTCACCCTTGGTCCTTGGTGGGGAAGCTGAGGCTGCTGTCTGTGCTGGATAACCCTCAGCCTGGTGACAGGCTAAACTCAGAGCTAAAACTGGCAGAAAAAATGAGGATTAAAGGTCTCAGGAGATGCAGTATCCAAACTTGAGATGGGAGATTGGCACATCTGCTGCCTTGCTCGGCAATGTTATCATGAATTGATTGCATCTAAGTGCATCCACCAGAGCCCTCCTGGACAGCTTCATCTGCTGCGCATCTGGCTTTCCTTCATGAATGACAATAGTATTTTATTAGACTAGAAGGTACTTGATAAAACCAGCCTTAGCAGTGGAAAATAAAACAAAACAAAACAAACAAACAAACCCATATGCTCTGCTGGGAATTTCATGCACAGGTGAGGAAGGTGGGGTGGGTCACACAGACACCCCACTCCTCCAAGATCATGCCAAGGTTCGAGCTCCTCTGCTAAGCACAGCTGGGCAGGGCCCTACAGCAGCTGCTCTCTGCATAGGCACAGCTTAGCAAAGGTGAGGGAAACAGGGCTCCACATGGGCTCACCCCACTCACCCAGGTCTCTGTGGGTCTTGGTCAGGATTTGAACTGAGATCTCCTAAAACTTGGAACCATCCCTCTACTGAAACCTGTGAAGACCAGAGTGAGGGCAGTTGTTTTCTTCTTTTTGCTTTGACTTGAGCTGCACACACACTTGCCCGCTTGAAGCCAGCTGGAGTAAATATTCTTTATAAGTGGTGCTGGTCTGATTAGGCTGAGATAGAGCAGACAAACAGAAATACTTCCTAGTAGTCAGTACTATATCAAAAATGTGACACCTTAAAGGTCCTTTTCATTTTGGCTAGCTGCTTTCCCAGTACAAGCCTATGATTAATTTCTATGTACTGCTCATTATTTTTTCAATTTAGAAACTTACAGGAATTGTTGTGATAACATTTAAATGGCAAGAAGGGGATGAACTGTCCCAGCATTGGTCCAAGAGCCCCTCGTCAACCTGCTGACATTTCAGGAAGACTCATATTATCCATGCTGCTCAGCTGTTTCCAGCAAGATCACTTCTCTAACTTTTTCCTAGAGACATAATTTCTTTCCTGACACTATCTTGTGCTTCCTGTAACTCCAGCAGCTCTGATGGGTAAATGCAATTTGGACGCAGCAAAGGTTTTAGTGCACTGGTAAATGAATTGGATCCTGGCTGCTTTGAGATGGCTGCTGAGCAGATTGTGCAGGGTATAATCAGGATGGTGTTTTGAAATTATAAATAGTAATCGGATGGGTATGTTCAGTAACCAATTCTTAACGTTTTTCTACTTACAGCAAAGAAATCTTAAAAATGCAGCTTTCTGCTTTGTTTCACCATTTATAGGCATACATACATCTCCTTTCATGTTTTCTCCTTGTGATATTTGTAGCTGCTAAAGCAGATGAAGCTACAAACCTGTCCCCTACTTTGTCTTATATCACTGGCTGCTTTCTTCTGGGGCCAAGTTTCTTTCCTCTAGAGAATGGTACAAAGCACCTCACTTTGACACCATCACTCAGCAAGATAAAACATTGAAGGAGAGAGAAAGGCTTTGGAAACTCCCGCAAAGGAGTAGGGGATACGGTCAGGCCACCCTCACATTAATATTTGCTGTTCTTCTATATTACATCTCTAATATGTCAACATTTGGAAGTGGTGGTTCTCCAGTTCCATGTGTTACATGCACTAGGGAGAAGATCTAAACAACATCTGCAATGCCAGGAGAGCTTGCTACTCTGTGATGAAGCCCAAAATATTGTGCTAACCATGAAGGATAAATGATGG
Source organism: Platysteira castanea (assembly GCA_013397175.1). Classification (NCBI taxonomy): domain Eukaryota; kingdom Metazoa; phylum Chordata; class Aves; order Passeriformes; genus Platysteira; species Platysteira castanea. Next base: position 14,486 of record VYXC01011347.1, on the reverse strand, counting down.
ATAGCAGTTGCCCCTTCTGATCACTTTTGGGAATGATGCCTTTTCTGTGCTAAAAACTCTGACAAAATGTTGCAAGAAAAAGAAATAATGGTTTGCAGTCATCCATTTTCTCAGCTCGAAGTGTTTGCACAGTAATGCACTTATATCTGGTAATTTTGGTTTGCAGGTCCCCTACACACAGTGCAGCAGTGGGGCAGCTACACACTGGACACTGTACTTACTGTAGGGAAGGGGACTGCAGCAAAAACTTTGCAGTAAAAGATCTGTGAGGAGATCCCACTGCTGACCATAAGGATTTCTGCGCTTAGTAACCTGGGTATTCCAAACCTCTTCAATTTGAAGCTTGGATCCATCCACTGAGCCATGGGATTAATCAGAGGCTGAATCCTTGAATGCACTCCTGCTGCAGATGGGGCTGGGGCCTCCCAAGACTGAGCAATTTAAGCTCCTCTGATTTCACTTCAAATTCAGTGATGGGTTTTTATATGTAGTAAGGTGTTGGCTGTAATATATGAGGACTGAATATTTGGAGGGAGTGAAAAAGAAGGAGCATTTGGAAAAAGTGTTCAAGTGTTCTGGTTTTGGTCAGAATCTGTTAAAAAATAAGGCATATTTTACATGAAGTGAGCTGTGTTAAAATCCAGTATCCGGGACACTGTTTAAAGATGAAAAGGTCACGGTTCAATAAACCGTGCTGAACTAGGAGTGAAATGGGTGAGCTCCTACTATCCTGCAGTGGCACTGTCACATCTATGCTGCATCTTGCTTGTGTGTCACTGGAGGGAGTTTCAGTGGGGTAGATATTATAACCTACACATAGAGATTTATACAGATTATCTACAGATGATAAAGAGCCAATGTTAGGCACAACTACGAGGCTGTAGTTTCCAATTACCTTCTTCTGAATAACTGGAAATCTATGGAAACCAGACTCAGATTTTACGCTCCTGAGTCTGTAAATCCTTCTATTGTCATTGTTTGTTTGTAGATCTGGGACAAGCATGTCAGTGATTGAAAGTCAGACTGAATCTGAATATGAATCTGGTTCCTGGACCTGAATCTTTTATTCAAAGGAAACGAGCTGCTTTTATACACTTCTTTAAGACACAGTATTTCCTTACATGGCAATTCACACTACACAACCTATTCTGTGTTGTCACATCAGCAATGCACCTTCTAAATGTCCTTCTATGGGGTGATCATGCACTGTTCACCTGCCTGTTCCGGCAGGCTCCTCTCTGTAGGGGTCTGCGCTGCCATGTGCTCCTTTGTGCTACCATGTGCTCATCTTTCCCCATAATTCCCTCTTTTTTGTTTTATATAAACAAGAATCAGAGAACAAAACACGTCTAACATTAGAACATAACATGAACATATTTCAACTTACTAAATCCAGGAAAGTGCGTAACATAAAATGCAGTTAATAAAATAAGCAAGGTAATATCATCAACTGCCTGAATACTTTATCATCATTCAGAGTCTACTTTAGCTGGGGAGTTCTGTTTCACAGTGAGGACTTGGGAGAACCTTTTCCAGACAAGGTTTCCAAGTTTATCTCAAAAGAGGGTCCAGCTTTTACAAGATCAAATCAGCAAGTCAAAGTTACTTCTATTACACTTTTGGAGCAGAAACACCTGGGTCTGATGGTATAACTCCCAGTCAGCCAGGGCTAGGACTTGGCCAGAGCCTCAAGCCTTGACTGAGAGGGTTTCTCTAAAATGCTTACAAGCAAGCCTTTATTAATATAATCAATGGAATGCATATAAGTAACATTAAGTAATTATCTTACAACTAAATCTCTTTATAAAAACTTTATGTATTAATGCTGTCTGGATTCAGAAGTATACTACAACCACACAGCTAACTTTAAATCTCTAATAAACAGTCATGTCATAATCTACAGCTTAGTGAAAATATAAAGTTAGTTTTTAACAGAAGCAAAAAAAGACTTGACAGTACCTAAATTTGCTAATTTTCTTTCACAGAATGTATAAATCCAGGCCTCGGACATTACAATTATATTAACATTACCTCTGTAAGTGGTTTCAAAAGGTAACAAGCTCTGAGTCAGAAGTTGCTACAGGATAAAAGATAGTTTACAAATTATAATTATTACAGGAACATCTGTAACAAAAAGCAGAACAATGCGGGGGGTCACAAAATGATACAGTAAAAAAAAAGCAATCTTTGAGATAGGGTCTAGGATTGTGGCAACATTCTGAATAACGAAAACATAGGAGTTCTACTGACCAGCTGCAGGAATAACATATGCCCAGCCTGCCGCGGCTCCTGCACATGGCGGTGCAAGTGCTGCAGCCTCTCCCCCGAGGAAGGGGCCACCTGTCCCCCTCCCAGGTCTTTTCTCCAGGATAGTATCAGCTCACAAGAGTCCGCAGGAGACGGGAGCTCTGGCTGTGGCAGGAGCAGCGCGGGTCGGGCGGCGCTGGGGTGGTTCGCAGGGATCCGCCGGTGCCGGCCCCGCCTCTCCAAGCAAATCTCGTTGTGTGCGGGGAGCACGGACGTGGTGCTGCCTTGCTGCCGCTGCTGGTGCCCCCGGGGTCTCAGGGTCTCCTCCTCACCGCCCACACGGAGAGAGTCGTGCTTCCCCCACTGGACTCGCTGTGTAGCCAGCGCGGTGTTTGCTGCCGTCCCTTGGCTGTGCCATGCACCCGTCGGTGCAGCGCGTCTCCGCCACGTGCTTGCCACCATGCACCCACCAGGGCTGCGCGCTCGCTGCCATGCGCTCGCTGCCATGCGCTCGCTGCCATGCGCTCGCTGCCATGCGCCCTCCGGCGCCGGGCGCCTGCTGCCGCCTCTACAGCGTTCCGCCCTCATGGCCTTGCACGCTACCCCCCCGCCGCTCCTGCTGCCGCTGCTCTCACAGAGTGCAAACGGAGAGGAAACACACAGGAAGGGCACCCCTGGCTCCAGCCACTCGCTGCGAAACAGCTGATGCCACGTGGTGCAGGGCGGTGCGAGCTCCATGATACCTTCCGGCTCCCCTCCAGGATTAAACGGGTTAGAGGACAAGGGACTATATTCTGATTCTCCTCCCACAGCCCCGACAGACTNCAAGGCAAGCTTATAGGCAGTAAGCCTGACTTGCAGCCTTGCACATGTACTCTTTAGCTATCAAGTCAGTCATAGGGTGTTGCCCTGGTTTTTGTAAGCCTTCTGTTTTTAACCTTGGAGTTAGATTCTTTTTCACACAGTTTCATGTAAATAATAGCCAGTGTTTACTTAACGGTATTTTCTGGTTTTCATTCCTTTTGTGATAAGAGAACTTTGATGAGCACCTTTCTTCTCCAGTGGGATTGAGAAGGAAGTGACATGCTCTCCAATCCCTTGTGGAGTTGGGACATGTATATGAATGTGAGATTGTAAATAATAAACAGATTATTCCTTCCTTTCTGCTGAACCTGGCAGGCATGAGAGCGTCTTTATTGTGTCTCTGCAGACACAGCATGCGCCATCGCACACAATGAGCACACATGAGCGCCTCGCACACAATCTTCCATGGATACGAAAGCTTCTTTAAAATTCGTTAGAGCATCTCTGTGATGTTCCGTTCCTGGGATACACCATCTCCCACAGTTCTTGGCTGCTACCCTCTGTCGTGCGGAAAGGTCGATTGGCATGGGCTTCTTTTCAGCCCCTGGGCTTCTTCTCAGTCCCTCTGTAAACTTCAGCCGAGCGTCACTACCAGAGCACCCTCCCATTGCCTATCAAGTCCCGATTCAGGACACCATTAGTAGTGATTGAGACACGGACCCAAATCGGCAGAGAACCTGATTCTCCTACATTCCCTGTAGCTCGCCTGCAACTGTGCAGGGATTAATCGCTGACCAGCTTTTCCCACTTCTTTCAGCAGCACTTCAAAGTTCTATGGGGCTCACTAACGTATGCGCAAATTAGGCATGTAACAAATTCCCTCACACGGAGGCATCATTTATTGGTGATTGAAAGTCAGACTGAATCTGAACATGAATCTGGTTCCTGGATCTGAATCTTTTATTCAAAGGAAACGAGCTGCTTTTATGCACTTCTTTAAGACACAATATTTCCTTACATGGCAATTCACACTACACAACTTATCCCATGTTGCCACATCAGCAATGCACCTTCTAAATGTCCTTCTATGGGGTGATCATGCCCTGTNGATAAAAGATAGTTTACAAATTATAATTATTACAGGAACATCTGTAACAAAAAGCAGAACAATGCGGGGGGTCACAAAATGATACAGTAAAAAAAAAGCAATCTTTGAGATAGGGTCTAGGATTGTGGCAACATTCTGAATAACGAAAACATAGGAGTTCTACTGACCAGCTGCAGGAATAACATATGCCCAGCCTGCCGCGGCTCCTGCACATGGCGGTGCAAGTGCTGCAGCCTCTCCCCCGAGGAAGGGGCCACCTGTCCCCCTCCCAGGTCTTTTCTCCAGGATAGTATCAGCTCACAAGAGTCCGCAGGAGACGGGAGCTCTGGCTGTGGCAGGAGCAGCGCGGGGCGGGCGGCGCTGGGGGGGTTCGCAGGGATCCGCCGGTGNAGCAAATCTCGTTGTGTGCGGGGAGCACGGACGTGGTGCTGCCTTGCTGCCGCTGCTGGTGCCCCCGGGGTCTCAGGGTCTCCTCCTCACCGCCCACACGGAGAGAGTCGTGCTTCCCCCACTGGACTCGCTGTGTAGCCAGCGCGGTGTTTGCTGCCGTCCCTTGGCTGTGCCATGCACCCGTCGGTGCAGCGCGTCTCCGCCACGTGCTGCCCACCATGCACCCACCAGGGCTGCGCGCTCGCTGCCATGCGCTCGCTGCCATGCGCTCGCTGCCATGCGCTCGCTGCCATGCGCCCTCCGGCGCCGGGCGCCTGCTGCCGCCTCTACAGCGTTGCGCCCTCATGGCCTTGCACGCTACGCCCCCGCCGCTCCTGCTGCCGCTGCTCTCACAGAGTGCAAACGGAGAGGAAACACACAGGAAGGGCACCCCTGGCTCCAGCCACTCGCTGCGAAACAGCTGATGCCACGTGGTGCAGGGCGGTGCGAGCTCCATGATACCTTCCGGCTCCCCTCCAGGATTAAACGGGTTAGAGGACAAGGGACTATATTCTGATTCTCCTCCCACAGCCCCGACAGACTTACAGTCGTTCGCTGGAGGCGCAGAAGGGGTCAGCACGGCCGCCGCGGTGGCACCTGTCTTTCTTTCTCCGGTCTCTGGGTGCCGCATGCTGTTGCCCTGGTTTTTGTTAAGCCTTCTGTTTTTAACCTTGGAGTCAGATTCTTTCACACTGTTTCATGTAAATAATAGCCAGTGTTTACTTAACGGTATTTTCTGGTTTTCATTCCTTTTGTGATAAGAGAACTTTGATGAGCACCTTTCTTCTCCAGTGGGATTGAGAAGGAAGTGACATGCTCTCCAATCCCTTGTGGAGTTGGGACATGTATATGAATGTGAGATTGTAAATAATAAACAGATTATTCCTTCCTTTCTGCTGAACCTGGCAGGCATGAGAGCGTCTTTATTGTGTCTCTGCAGACACAGCATGCGCCATCGCACACAATGAGCACACATGAGCGCCTCGCACACAATCTTCCATGGATACGAAAGCTTCTTTAAAATTCGTTAGAGCATCTCTGTGATGTTCCGTTCCTGGGATACACCATCTCCCACAGTTCTTGGCTGCTACCCTCTGTCGTGCGGAAAGGTCGATTGGCATGGGCTTCTTTTCAGCCCCTGGGCTTCTTCTCAGTCCCTCTGTAAACTTCAGCCGAGCGTCACTACCAGAGCACCCTCCCATTGCCTATCAAGTCCCGATTCAGGACACCATTAGTAGTGATTGAGACACGGACCCAAATCGGCAGAGAACCTGATTCTCCTACATTCCCTGTAGCTCGCCTGCAACTGTGCAGGGATTAATCGCTGACCAGCTTTTCCCACTTCTTTCAGCAGCACTTCAAAGTTCTATGGGGCTCACTAACGTATGCGCAAATTAGGCATGTAACAAATTCCCTCACACGGAGGCATCATTTATCGNCCATTGCCTATCAAGTCCCGATTCAGGACACCATTAGTAGTGATTGAGACACGGACCCAAATCGGCAGAGAACCTGATTCTCCTACATTCCCTGTAGCTCGCCTGCAACTGTGCAGGGATTAATCGCTGACCAGCTTTTCCCACTTCTTTCAGCAGCACTTCAAAGTTCTATGGGGCTCACTAACGTATGCGCAAATTAGGCATGTAACAAATTCCCTCACACGGAGGCATCATTTATCGGTGATTGAAAGTCAGACTGAATCTGAACATGAATCTGGTTCCTGGATCTGAATCTTTTATTCAAAGGAAACGAGCTGCTTTTATGCACTTCTTTAAGACACAATATTTCCTTACATGGCAATTCACACTACACAACTTATCCCATGTTGCCACATCAGCAATGCACCTTCTAAATGTCCTTCTATGGGGTGATCATGCCCTGTTCACCTGCCTGTCAGCTTCCGGCAGGCTTCTCTCCGTAGGGGTCCATCGTGTGACACCTCCTTCCCCCAGGGTCTGCGCTACCACGTGCTCCTTTGTGCTACCATGCGTTTATCTTTCCCCAGATCCAGAGTTTTGATAATGAAGGCGATGTATCTCTCTATCTGCAAGTCCCTTGTATTGTTTGGAAATCCCTCTTGTGTGCTGCATGCTCCTCCAAAATGCTTTTACTTTCTTTGTTCATTTAAACCTTTTGTAAAAGAATTCTCTATTATTTTCTTTTATGCTGAATATGGCGGTATCAGCTATTTCCCTCTAAAGCCCTGCTTGGAAAACTGGGAATTTCTTTTCTCCCATGATTTTCTCCACTGTGCTTTTCATCTTATCACTGAAATGGAAATATTTTACTAGTTAAATGGGGGGGGAAAAGCAGTTAAGGCAGATGCTGTTTCATCATCTGCCTAACACAGAGCTGCTCAGCGTTCAGAGCAGAAGTTTACTGCAACAAATCAGGTGGACAAATTTTTCATGTGGAAGAAATGATGTCTGAATTCCCTCTGAAACCCCATTTCTTCTGTAGAAAGATGAGTTAATGAAGAAACTTTCAACTTAATGCCTGTTAGTGCTTATTCTTGCTCTCAGAAACAGTTTCGTGTNCGTGCATAGACTGTGTGTGTGAGTGGCTGCTCATGACCACCTGCGAGGGTGCGATTGTGTGCACGCGTGGGTGCTGGAAGAGTGCCACCTAAGCGTTCCCACGAGGGACCCTGTGGAAAAAAAATGCGGCATCAATCCACTGACGCCCCCACTGCTATACCATGATTTGGAAAGAGTAGCTGTGATCATTCCTATAGATGTACTTTTTAGTTACCTACCTTTCTCTACTCAAGCCCTAAACTGACCACTGGGTCTTTAGCCATGTGCTTTTAGTACTGGTCAAAAGCACTAGGAAAAGGGAAAGGAAAAAAGCTGAGTAAACCCAGGTTTTCTTCATCTCCCTGTCCAGTGGTTCATCCCAGTGGTTTTGGTCCTGTCCCTCCCTGTCGTGCCAATGTACAACATTCCCAGAGGTGAAGAATCCCTCTTTGTGTGCAGGCTGGTCCCAGCATGGCACGAGGTGAGAAATGCTGGGTTTTGTCTGGGAGAAGGAGCTGGTGCCATTCCCCATACAGATGTGGATGTGTAATGTGTTCCAGGTCTGTAATTCTTGCAGGAAATGATGTCACAGAGCATGGTTTCTTCTCAAAGACACTAAGTATATTTCTTGTGCTTTCAGAAATGGATGCACTCAGGGATTTTATTGAAAGGGAGAATATGGATGTCATGGGGAGAAAAAGTTGTTTCAGCTTAAAAATAGAAATTTAGTTTTATTTCTAGTTAATGCTTTGGAAATTTTCTTTCTTGATATCTTCTTGATAACATTATGTACTGTACTTCTGTTATGTGCTTCCTAATTGGGAAGTAATTAGTGGCTAAACTGAATAGTTCAACGATAATGCTTGACTCCAGTTTGATTTCCTCTGACACATAACATTTGACAGGTCCGTCTCAGGTGCCACTAGCATCAGTCATCTCTTACACCAGTTCAGCACTGCACCACCAGATACCAGGGTTGGCCTTTTCCTTTCCCTCATGTTGCATAGCTCAGTCAAAATGCTCCAGCTCAGGTGAAGATCTGGGAGGGAGAGTAGTTGCTCTTTGAAACATAGATACAGCAGTTTTCCAAAGGCTAAAGAGAAATACTAAGTAAATTAGAAGTAGAAAACAGAAGGAGAAGAAAAAGTTAGAATACATTAACCAATAAATACCAAGCAGGGAAGTGCAGAGATTTCTTTGTGCAGGGCAAAGGTTGAATGCTCATTGAAACACATTATGAAACTTCAGAAGTAAGTTCAAGCCACTCTTTCAACTTCAGAAGGAGGAATATTTGAGAGTGTGCTTTCCAAAATATAAAGCAATTAATTCCACTTTTTGGTAATACTAAGTCCTTAAACTACAAAGCTAAATCTGAAAAGGATTCAAAAAAACTTCAAAAGCTTTTAGAAATGCAGAACACAACACTGTGAAATTAATTGAATAGAGAAATACCATCCTCTTAAGATATTAGGCTCAGGGGAGGCACCTCTGTCTGCAGTTTGAGTTCCAGCAGCAAGGGGTAATAGGTGCAAACTAAAGGACCAAAAATAGAGTCTTTAAAGCAGCAGTAGTTGCACACCCAAGGCTCCAGCTATGCAGCGAGAAGTTCTTCTGCTGTGCTGCATCCCTGCTTGCTGCCTGCATCTGTCTGGATGCATGAAAGCTGGGAAACAGCAAGCCGAGGCACTCATACCCTACTGTGGTCTGTTATAGAAACTTTTCTGATGTCAAATTAGTATTTTTTTTAACCTAACCATTTATTTACAAACCTGGTCTTGGGGCCTGAATTAATCTGTCAGTGTTCTTCTTCAGCAGCAAGAATATTTAGACAATTAGTCCACTGCTGAGGGAAATGGGGGCATCCTTGTCATCAGCTCTAATGACACTCCTATATTAAGGACGCTTTAGGAGTAAGAAATCAATGAGACAGTGGTTTGAAATGACCCAAGGACTTTCCAACCCAGTGATTTAATAACACGGTGAATAAAAAAAATGAATCTTGGTAAGTACTAGTGGCCTAGAACAGAATCTGCGCAAAGGAATTTTCTGATAATACTTTTATTTGCTTGTCCTAATACATTTCAGCTGTATTTCCCCTTTCTGTTCCATACACTATATTAAAGAAGAAAAAAAAGTTTTCTATTCAGTCTGAGTTCTTCATGAGCCTTTTTCCTCTCTGGTTGACTAGAAAGACATTAAAATACAAACATTTAATTAACTGACGGAACAATTTCAGACAAGTTTTAAAGTTGTTCTTCTAAGTGTAGATGTGTGCCAGGAGAAGCAACAGGCAGAAAATCCCTTACTTTGAGATATGTTTTTCTCTCTCTCTCTCTCTCTCTCTCTATTTTTTTTTTTTCAGACTTGAACCTTTTTGATCTCACCCTTTTGTAAAGTAACTCTTCATCAGATTAATGCGTATCAGAATGGTTTTGACAAGTCTGGCAGAGTCCTGTGTAGCCTGCAACATGGTAATGGCTGGTACTGAAATGAAAAGGTCTTGGATAATGAATAAAGAATATTTTAGTAGCATGACTCATAAGTAATACAAAGGCAGCTCTGGCAATGTCTGTTCTAATTACAGACTAGTTGCTATGTTGTAACAATCATGGGTATTAAGTGTGTGGGATGCTGAAATGTATGGGCATCCTGCTAAGCTTCATCTCCGTTCCTTGCAACTCAAATCCTGTCTGTCCCAGCTGCAAAGTAGGCAATCTATGTAGGTGCATAAAAATGTACTGAGAGGGACTAAATGTGTACATCTGGTTTTTTATTATTTTTTGTTGGGCCCTCCGGGCCACAAACTTCTTGAGCTCTCAGAATCATGGAGATGTGTTGCACAATGCAACAGCCAGCTGTCCTGTTGAAGCCTGGTGCTCTGGGGCTGTTCCTGATCCCCCAGGACTGCCACAGTGCAGCATTTCCAGAGCATCTTGGTGGGATCAAAGAGCAGGAGCAGCAGTGATTCCAAGGTATGTTAGGTCTGTAGAGGCTTGTTTTACCTCCAGCATTTCAGGGAATAAGGTAATGTGGGCTGCTATGCCTTTGAGCAGCAGAGACAGTGATAAATTTTGGGAAACATGGAGCTGCTTCGGGATATTTGTGGAATGGGACAGCACTGCTGAACACTGCCTGTTTGAGCAACTGGCTTCCTAGTCTGGTTAGAGAGGCATAGGCTTAGACAGTAAGATGTCAGTGTGACTCAATCCTGCAATCTTTATTGAAAGCAGATGCAGATGTAGAATTTGCTCCATTTCAACAGTTAATGAATTGGAAAATTATCCAAGATCAATTTTCTGTTTCCTTCAAGGTTCTTGCTTCCTGAGTTTGGATGATTATTTCCCTGGGCACCATTTGCCCTTACCCACTCCTTGTATCTGTTCTACAGAGTTAAAGAATTTTTCTCCCTTTTCTGCATGGGGGAGACCCTCTGCCTATTTCCCAGAAATTTTAGGGATATTAAACCATTTTAATATCCCATTTTAATTTTAGGGATATTAAACCATTTTAGGGATGGTGCAAGCCTGCATAGGAGAGTGCTCAAAAGCTGTTTTGACTTCATAATACCATGGGATCCTCTTACAGGTGAATATTTCTGTATTTAGGTGGTGTGTAGTAAGGAAGGCAGTCCCTGTGCTGGGAAACCTATGCACCGAAAATATATCCATGGGTGTTAACTATCTGTGAATACAATCTGATGATAATGTTTTAAAAATACATCTGCAGGTATTAACTATCCACAGCTACCATGTGATGATGTTTTAACAATCATCTGAAGCATTTCAGCAAGCTGAAGGCTCATGGACTGCAGCAGAGAAGAAGAATGAACAACACAAATAAGATTTTGGTAAGGAGGGATGGGTTTGGTTTTGGATTAATGTCCTCAGTAATAGAGAACTGAGAGAAGACAGAAAATGCCTCTTGCACTGTGACCACCTTCTCTAATCACACTAATGTGTCTGTAATAAAAATAACATTTAGCCTGCCCTATTCCCCCTGGGACGCTCCTCTAAATTCCTGGCTTTGTTATCAACACTCTGGTGCACAAGGATGTCGCAGTCCGGTTCTGGGCTGCACTTCCCCTGAAGACAGCCTTGGCTCATAGGAAGAATTAGGAACAATATTTTTGGTAGATATTCATGGATGTTTTATTTCTCTGACCGCATGGCAGCCAGAAGAGACAGAGAACGACCACGTGCAGCCAGCCAGGCACAAAACCCCTTCCAACTCTCCCCCAAGACCCAGGGATCATGGGACAACCACAGTCCCCAGGGCGGGGAAAACACCGATAACCAATAATGAACAGGAGAACACCAGGGAGCTTGGGAGACCCTGTGGACCATGCTTCAGCTTCCATGCTCATCCCCCCGGGGGGCAGACCTCCACACAAGGAGAGGGGTATTTTTCCAACACCTCAGTTGCGATAGCTGCCAGCAAACTGTGCTAATGCGTTTGCTTTAGAACCAGCCCTCCCTCCTGTGTGGCACTGAGTGCCAGCAAGGGCAGAGCTGGAGCAGAGCCCAGGCTCTGCAGTGCCCAGCTTTGCTGCTGCCCAGCCATTGGGGAGCAATGGGGTCAGGCCGGGAAAGGCTCACACCTCCCTAAGTCTGTCCCAGAGCTCTTCATCACTTGGTGGCTCTTTATGCCACCACAGAGGATTTGCAGACTGTGCTGTGAGTAAATCATGTTGAAGCCGAAGATGTTGCCTGTTCTAATTTCTGATCACCACTTGGATAAAGCAGTCTCCTTCTTCTTTGGTAGGTTCACAATATCACTGCTTGCAATGAGCATTTTTATTAAGTTAAACAGAACACCCTCTGCTATAGAGCACCATCATCTCATTAGATGCTCTGCAGGTTCAGACTGGATTACATGTCCTTCACTATTTCCCCTTAAAGGGAGAGACGCAGTGACCAACCACCAAAACATTTTCCAGCTCTTTCTACCAGCATATTACAAACAGATAACCACAAAATCCACTTCTGGTTTTGTTTTGAAGAACATGATTTCCCATATGCATTGAAATTAATATTTGAAACTACAGCGACAATGCAAGTAATTATTTAGCCCCTGAGTACACATGCAAAATATCCTAAACAATATATTTTATCCAACACCTTCATCAGGAGCTGAATCTACCAAAATCTTAACTTCATGTGAGTAAGTATTTATGGATTTGCACAACTGAAAAGTTTATATCATGAATAATCTTAAAAGCACTTACAGTAATACTTTAGTTCCAAAAGCATAATGTGAGGTTTCCCAGAAGAGTACCCAGATGTAAAAATTATTAACAATACACAGGATTTTGTGTAGAGGATGTTTTGAACAGACAGTAATGTTGTAGATGAAGCCTTTGGTAACAGTGAATGAAAAGCTGTCCCCAGTCTCTGCATTGCTGTCATCTGCATGACTCAGGTCCATCCCAGCATGGCCAAGGGCAACACTGCATTATTTTTCCCGCACATATGGCTGTTGTGACATTGTCAGAGGTCACAAAAATCTCAAAGTATTGCAGTGTACTGGTGAAATTTGTGTAACAGGCAAAGCTACTGCCAGTGCTGTTTCCAGCGTTGTAAGCATGGAGAGCTTTTCAAACACAGAGAATGCTCTCCAAGCTAGAGTCACTTCAACAAAAGAACCAAGGAAGCATAGGGAGATAGAGAGGAGCAGTTCCCTCCATCACAAATGGCCCTGTGACACCCCAGTTTCCACTCACAGGGAGTAAAAAGCAAGCCAGGAGAAAGGAGAGGAACTCCCACCTGACTTTGAGAGTACTGTAAGAAAGTGTAGATGGGAACATACAGATGCTAAGTGTTTTGCCTAAGTCTTGGTATTTCCCTGTAGTAACTAAAAGGTGCAAGGGCTTTGGAAAGCTGGCAGAAGCCATTCACTTTCACATGCATCGTAGGGAGGGTGAGCTGTAAACTCAGCCCAGCGCCAGGATGGAGAATGGGGACAAAGGAGATGTGACCTGCAGAGGGGATCTGGAGGGTGTTCAGCATCCTTTTTGCTGCTCCTAGGAGCACTCTTGGGCAATTACATTTTCATGGCAGAGTCCCCCTGACCAAGGAGGGAGCAGAACCATGGCTCAGCCCAGGGGACAAGGCAGTTCCATAGGTGGAGCAAGTGGACGGAGAGAGGATGTGGCAGGACATAGTGCCCTGTAAGTGTGACAGCCCCATTCCCTCCAGCCTGTCCTTACTTTGCAGACTGAATTATTTTCAGTACCTTACCCAGGGTGTGCAGAATTAGACAGAGATTGCTTTGCATGGGCGGTGGTCAGCTACAAAGCCACATGGCAAAGGCAGGTGCTATTAATAACCGCATTGTCCCTGTCCTTCCTACATCATGTGCATCTTCCAGTAGCTCTGCAGCACAAACCCCACAGGCACTGGGGACAGATTACTGTGTTTTGTTTTTTTAACAGTGGGATCATAGGCCAGGAGTATGTCCAAGAGGTTGTAATGAGAAGAATACATAAATGAAGTGTAGGATTTCCTTTATATACATATATATATGAGTCTCTCTTTTTCTAGATATATTGCTTGAGAAGGCTTAACATATGGCCCTGCAGGCAGTGTGGTGTCATTTCAAAATACAAGCAAATTACCTGGTGTCCTCATTCAGAAGCGTCTTGAAATGTCTTTTGCTACTAACAGAGCTGTCACGCAAGGTGAATGCATTGTTGGAGGAATGAGCTCTGCTGTCATTGACTACGCTAACATGCAGACACAACTGTGCCACTGCACTAGCAGCAGAGCTGCCCTCCTGGAACTACAAACTCCCAAGCAGACCCTGGGACTGAGGGAAGATCTCTGAAAGGTTCAGCTGTTGCTCTGAGGTGGCAAATCTCCCAGCAAAGGCTGAGCCAATACCGTGCCCTTCATATTTGGTGCCATCACCCACACTTAACTCCTGCCCCATCTAACATTCCTGCACTGAAATAAGGAGAGGCTGTAATAGGACTACAATATTTGCATCACATTTTAGGTAAAGTTTCAAGGGCTTAGTGATGGGAGTTATACAACCCACACCCCAAAGCAGCATTTTCAGTATTACCTTTTTACAGACTAGCCAGTTCTGTGTCCCTTCACTACCTGTGTGCTGAATATCCACTTTCCCTCGTGTGCTGTAGTGTGCTTGTGTTTGATTTTGAACAAGAAATGAGAGCAGACATCACCTTAAATATTCACAAGGAAATGTCAGCATAGATGAGGCAGTACAGGAGGAAGGATGGAGATGGGGTCGGCATAAATCATTTATGGCCATGAGGCATGAATAGAGGTCACATCAAATAATACAAATCTTCACTTTAATGGCAACCTGAGAATAAAACAAGCACTTATTGGAAACATATTTGTAGAGATGGAGCGATAAGG
>VYXC01011307.1:0-18746 GCA_013397175.1 Platysteira castanea | reverse complement strand
ATATTTATTTAATTTTGTTATTGAATTAATTACTAACTGTAGTGAAATATTATTAACTACTACTTGAATTGACTACTAACACAATGCAAATTGATGCCTTTGAATAGCACAGGCCCAATTTGTAATGCAAAATCAATTTGTCCAGGTAGTTTTAAGCACATGGTTTGCATTTTTTGTCCCCTTTCTCAACCCAGTTACTCAGAAACATGCCTGCACTACTGTGATCTTTTTTAAAAAGAAATTTATTTTTCTGAGCAGCTCTATCTTCCCTTGTTCACAGACTCTGAAACAGTTCAAAGCAGAAGGTGAATGGGCATTCAGTCAAAGTGGGAAATGTCAAACATGTAAGCTGGTAAATGTTGCATATCTCAAGATGGAGAGTTTAGCACAGACAAGAACTGGAAAATACGTACAGCATCATTTTTCCTACAAATTTGAGATTGAACTCTTCTGACCCATTCATCCTGTGTGCCATACTGTTAGATGCAACACTATATTGACAGTACCGAAACTGGAAGCGAAATATGTGTCGTCTTAGAAAATGTATCTGGTTGGAAATAAGGTTCATCTATTGCATTTTTAAAAAAAATCATATGATCTTCAGCATTCTATTTGCATTTACCCCATTCAATAGCCTGAAAGCCATGAGGTGTTTCAAAAGGGATATTTTCCTGTTCATTAAATCCCACTGGAGTCTAAGACAGAGCACTGTGACTTTCAACCAAAAATGTGTGGCAGTGCTGTTTGGGGAATGGAAGCCGTGTACAACACTGAATTAGGACTAGTGTAGAAAAAATACATGTAAGCAAATTTCATGTTCAGACTCTTCTTAGGACCAACCTCTCATAAGGTACTTGGATGGGAAATAGGAGGTAGATCTTGATTTCTCCTGCCTCATTTGGCTGGCAAGATGCTGTACAGTAAAGGTTAATTTTTTTTCAGTTGCTTTGAAAAAGATGCAAAAGGAGAAGTGAAAGGAAAGGGCAGCAGATAAAGATGTACAGCAAATGTACTGTTGTCATGATCTGCAATGTGAATCGTGATAGGTTCTTTACCCGATCTCCAAGTGCAAAAGACAATAGTGGGGATTTTCAGCAATGCACTTTTATTAGGTGCTCAATAATTCAGTTATGTGATAGAAGGGGAAAGAAGAAACAAATATAGAGAGAAGAAGAGGGGGAAAATGGGATTATAGCAACCAATTGAGATGAGACCCCGGTGGTCCAGCCAATAGGTCTTCCGCCGTCGATGGGGAGATCTCAAAGGAGGAGAATTGTTAGAGTCACTTTATAGTCTTTTCAAAGCAGGGGGGGCTCTCTGGCCAGAAGGTGCAGAAAGCCAAAAGCATTGTTCGAGGCCTGTGGCTGTGAGAGGTACAGTACGAAACCTTCCCCACGGTTCTGCATTTCTGCCCGCCATCACGAGCAGAGGCAGTGCACCGTAGCTCCAGGGGTCCGTCACGACCAGCATACAAGCAGACAATGCTCTGGCAGGCCACCAATACACCTGTAGGCAATGCTCTGGCAGGTAACCAACGCACCTGTTCAGGCAGCCAGCATTTCGGTCACAGTCAGCTGGGTGAACGTGGCCTGAACCCCCCTGTACAGAGCTTTATGAAGTTTTAGGATTTCTTGTTGGGGAAAATTGTGAGGCAAAAATGAGCAGTCTTCGGACCGACTTTCACAACTGTACAGGGCAATGTGGTGCCTTAAAAATCAACTTCATAAAATACATCTTAAATGGAGGAAGGATTGAGTTAGGAGGATGGCATGTAAAACTAGAGGTAACAGTGATACTAGAGCAGAAAATGTCAGGAAGGCAGAGATGCCGCCAATGTTTCAGGAGGAAAATCTGGCATCTCCCAAGTTTACGGGAATTTTTTTTGTTGGATTCTATGGAGCCAACATGTCCACTTTTTAGCTGGTGGTGCCATGTTTTGAATCATGAGCAAGATGCTTTTCTCCATCTGAGCACAACTTGCAGTAAATAGTAACACACCTCCCAGAACCAGAGGTGATGAAATAGTCTTTAATACATTTCTACCTTCCCTTTAGTTCAAAGGTTTAATCTTGGCCTCTGAACCACCCACTCTCAGAGTCATGTCTTCCAAGAAGACTTAGTTCCTACCCATTTAGGCCTGTGTGAATACCTACAGGAAGAGAAAACCCATCTGATTTTCCCATCTAGGTCTGTGTTTGATATGGAACTGGGAAGAGTGGTTGGTAAACATAACCTGGGATAGCAGTGCTCTATAGGTTTTCATATCTTAAATCTGTTCCAAAGATCAGAAAAAAACTACCAGATGTCAATTTTGATAAAGGTAATGAAAAAATGTGGTTCAGGTACAGTTTTATGAAATACATTTCTACATCTTAGTCAAACAAAATGAGTTCTTTAATTGGAGGCAGTAAGAGAAGCTTCAAAAAAGACACAAAGTCCAATTTGAGTCACTGCAAATGAAAGAAACTTCAAAAATTTAAAATATGTTGCGTTCTTCCTTCAGTTTTAGTTATATCTTGGTATTTTTGATTAATCTTGTTATTCTGAGGTAAAGGGTTCATGGGCCTAGAAGGCTGAAAGCAAGGAGAGACCAACTGGGGGGAAAAGGAGGCTTTCCAGAGTATTTGTAGGAAGGTGGATTTTCTAATATCCAGGTTGTTATGGAGAACTGCTCTTTCCCCCCACTACACCTCACTTAGACCAGGGCTTCGTGTGGAAAGTCCAGCATCCAAATTTCTGCCCCAGTCATGAAGTGCTGAATTGCTCTGGGGATGCTTTGTGGGTTTTGTGAAAACATGTCTTGGAAGCATTTTTCTTTAATTTTGATGAGGAATGAGAGTGCTTTGAAATCTCAGAAAATGCTCAGGTTAAATCATACCCCACTGAGGGTACAGGAGCTCCCCTGTAGCACCTTATCAAACAGCATGGCAAGAAAATGCCCTTTCTTTAGGCAAGTGGACTCTTTCCTGAGCTGTCCTTCTCTGTATGTCAGAGCATAGCTGAATCTCTCCAGGTAAAATGGAAATAATTTTCTCTTGACACAAGTTTATCCTGATGTAAGGCTTAATTGATAGCTCGTGGGGCACTTGTGTTTTCCAGGCTGTTGGTTTTGCTCTAAGCACAAATTTACTCAGTGATGAGAATATTTTGACAACTCTGCCTATCTGTGCTCAGGAACTGCAGTTTAGTGTGAATTTTCAGGGTGTGTTGACCCAGTTTTAAAGCTAAAATGAGCATGCTCTAGATTGATATGGAAATACTGTAGCTGGCAAAATAAAACAAAAAAACCCTGTAAATAAGCAGAAGTAGAGTATATTCTACACAAAAACTTTCAGGAGAATTTTGCTTAGCTGGCAGAGGGCATGTTTTTGTCCTTAGACTTTCTCCAGAAGGTAATTGTTTAAAAATAGTGCAATTCAGCTTGAAGAAACGTGTCATTCTGACCCACTTGCATGTCCTCACAGACATCTCTTCAGCAAATCCCTGCCTGGCTGTAAACACACAAAAATCAACATGTCAAATCAAACAGAATTAGTTTGCACATGTTGCTTCATTATTCCTTTGCCATCCCGTATCTAATAAAAGTCTCGTTTAGAATTCTCTCTCACTTATATTTGTGGTGTTTATTTTTATGTGTTTATCAAAGCTTATTTTTAGGCAGCTCATGGCTCATTCTTTAAGAATAAAGAAATACTTTCTGGTTTTATGTGTTGTTGTGTGAGCAGAGCTGGGGAAGCCCGTGCTTGTTTTCTTTAGATGATACAACAAATTAGCTTCTTCCAAAATATTATGCTCTGGGGACTATGATTGCAGAAAGTATGAGAGAACATTTGAATACATTACCAGATCTCTGCAATACATACATGTGTTTTTTGTGTATGGTTTTAAGTAGAAGTGTTCAAACCATTTTGATACAAACTCTCCTGACAATGTGTTTGTGCTGTCCACACAGTCAGACAAACATCTACATGCTGAAAGATAGTTGATTTTGGTACATGATTTGAATGTGGAAAAACATTTGTACTAATTATACACACACAAAAAAACCAGTAAGGAAGTTCTGTGTTCATCTCTTTTATTTTTGTGATCCAAAATCTGGCTATAAATAAGACTGCATTTGCTTAATAAAGAATTATTATCACTTTGCTTTACCATTTCCCTCTTAGGTAAAATTAGCTGTGTTGCTAAGCCATCAAAATGCAGCTGAAAGGATAACAATGATGAGCCCAGCTGTGCCCCTTGTGCTCCCACAGTGCTGCTCCTGGTTCTTGGTTCATTACTGCCTTTTGTCTCTCCTCATCCAGGAGCACACAAATTATGGTATTGCCATCAAATGTAAATTGTCCTTGGCCACTTTTTATTCCAGTAGCTGCTGGGAAGGTGACATGGATACCTGCTCACAGTTCCTCCCCAGAGCCTTTTTGACTGAGGCAGAACGAGGAATAATAACTAGATTATTACAGCTATATGAAGGCAACCAATTATTGGTCGAAGCAGGTAATTATGATGCTGAACACAGCTATGAAAGTTAACATCTTGGCAACTAGTTGAGATTTAAAATAAAAACTCACCACCATTATGTTCTGTATGGAGATGAACTCAGCAAATAGCATTTACTCAAGCCAAAAAAACAAACTTGGATCCAACTTCCCTTGCATTGGGATAATAACTGTGGGATTTCACATCCGGCCTTTCAGGCTGGGCTTGTTAGAAAAAGCATCATCAGTAAATTCACTTTTTAAACTAAAGCCGTCAGAAATTGCTTACCGGGGTTTTGCAGCATCATGAATAGCTTCTTATGACTTCTGACTTTGGCTTGATGAGTTTCCTGTTCACCCTGATAGCTTTCAAAATGGAAGAGAGAGTATAAAGTGACAAAACCAGCAAGGAATAAAAATTGTGTTGGCAACTGCAAGCTGTGTGAACATTCAAACCACCCAAAATGTGGGTGCCTGCAGTTACTGAAGAGAATGGCAATGCTCATAGGCAGATTACTGAGTCACAAGCATGTTTTGAATGTGATCACAAGCAGAAAGACAGAATTAGTCTTTGATTTCTGTAAAAAATTAATGAGGGAGACAGACAGGGACAGACAAATTGGAGAGTTCACTTGGTTAATTTTCTACCCAGCAGCTATTGTAAATATTCCTCTTATTTAGAAAAGAAATACTAAGTCTATATTGGTTGTGCTGGCCAAGAAAAACTATTAGTGTTCTGGAGGTTTACCTAGGGGCAAACTGTCAGCAAATTTAAAAAGTGACAGCATGCTCATTTTGGGACATTTTGATGCATCTTTCACAAGTGCAGTCAATTAAGAGCTCCTCTGGAAATGATGTTTGGCTGCTGTGCTCCTGAATGACAGCTCTGTCTTTGTGTGGGAACCAGCGGATTGATTCCCTCCCTTGAAAGTAGAGAGTGTAGTTGTGTTTTAAAAGGAAATTATCGAATTAGTGAAATTAGTGACATTATGCCCTGCTACAGATGGGATAGTATGGGATGAAACCATCATTAATGCTACAGATGCAGCAAGTGCTACATCTCTAGGATATCCTTTTATTTCTTTTATTCATGGCTGCAGAGCAGCTTATAATAGAAATGATACAGCCCTAGCAGTGGGTCTCTGAAGCAGGGCTTTGAGGTTCACACCCTTTCCCATGGATTCCAGTTTGAATCTGCCAAGGCCTAGCTACTGACTTTAACCAGTATTTAAGTACCCTTTACCTCAGCCATGCTCTTTCAACTTTCACTCAAGGCAGGCAAAATGCCACCATTTGGCAGAAGTATCTACTGTTCCAGATAATTTGTGAGGAACAAAGAGTTCTGATGTTGTTGTCATCTACAAAATGGAGTTTGCTCTAATTTGCACTAAATCCAGTGCAACATTTTTGCAGAGATTTCTTATCCAGATCTAATGTCCTGTATTTAGACTATTTACAAGATGGTTAAACGGTGAGGTGATGACTTCATTCCCTATTTAAATGCAACTCACAGCAGAACAGTGGAAGCTATGCTTTATAAGGAATAATATACCTTACTATAGAAGACTTAGTTCCCATGGAAAATGGCTATGAAAAGTTTAATTGTTTTCAATTTCTTCTTTTTTCTCTTTTTTTTTCTTTAAATCTTGCAAAATGCTGACTTTTCAGTGGGAGGAATAAAACTGTTGTAAAGCTTATGATGAAAATGGGTATATCTGGCTGGATGTAATCAACAGATATTTTCTCTGTATAATAACATTAATAAAGATCCAACTTTAGAGTGAAAATATTTTGTATGAGGATATTAAGGTACTCTAGTTGATTTTGAGAAGAAATATAGAAAAACTCATGTCCACTCTGTGTTGGGAGGAACAGCCTGCTATAGTAAACAAGGTACTATTTCTTTATACATCTTGCAGGATTATTGGGAGCTAAGACACATGTTCAGTTTATGCTTTTATATTCTCTGTTATGACAGTATCTGCATCAGCATCTTTGTGTTACAGAAGTGCCATAAATAATCAATATCTTTATTTAAACAAATGTGGGTTTATTTCCAATTGGCAGGGAAAAGGCCTTTATTTTCTGTGCATCATTGTGCACAGTTGTCATACAAGCCTCTTATTTCAAAATCTTTGTGAGTCACTCAGAACACATCAGTAAATCAAATTGCAGCAAACTTAGCCTGAAGTTTAATTAGATGGTCAACAATCATAGTTCTGTACTTTCCTAATAAAACACATCTCATTGCAGACAATTTACAAGGCATTGTCTCCTCACCTGAACCTATTATTCTTGAAACAACATGGCAAAACACTAAGCAATTCTGTTGATTGTTCTCTGTTGAATAACAGGGGTCCTTGAGAGTCATTCTTGATTAGATGGTGATGTGTAACTCAGGAAAGCAGGAAGGAACATAACTCTGGCAATCCTTGCTCCTGTGGGATGGGAACCACATTAAAAATAATTTCCATGGTCAGCAAGCATGGCTTGGGTAGAGAAAGGATTCACTTAGTTATGTGAAATCAAATGGGTAAATTAAAGCAATCAGATTTGGGAGGCAGCTCCTGCCACACACAGCACTACATAGCTAGAACACAGACTGTTCATATTCACATTAGTTTTTGCTAATGTGTATTTGCATTAGTTTGAGCTAAAAAGATGCATATCTACATGAATTACAAGACGATAAAAAATTCACAGATTAAGGCATGCCAGGTAGGTTAGAGCAGAATAGAAGCACAGGCAGGGAAAGGCAGCACAGCCTAGAGGAATATGAATCAATGGAGATTGCAAAACAGCGAAGAGGAACATGTGCCTTGATTTCATATTGCAGAGCCCAAAAAGAGCACAAGAAAAAGTAGAAACCCTGCTGACCAGCGTGTGAGGAAACAAATGGTCTTTCTGTATATTTAGTTTTCCTGTTTTCAGGGAGAAAAACAACATGGTGACTAGGGTTCTCCCCAACTGTCTCTTCTTTTTTTATGTTCATGGGAAATTGTTTCACAGTTTTTCTTATAGGTCTTTCTGGACTTTTTGTTTAAGTCTCTTTGTGAGTATTAGACTGTAAGCCTTTCCTTCTTATGGATAAGAGTGCTTCCGACAAAATTTATCTCTGGTGGAATTACTCACATCCAGATCTCAAGTCCTAACTCACTGGTAAGAAAAAGTAAAACCTGGGTCTTACTCTGAGTGGACCTGAAAACCTGCCAGGAACAGGGTGTCAGAGAGGAGCCATTCCTTGGACGTTACTTGGAGACCCTCCAGCTGGAGTGGACCCCTAGTTGCAAATAAAGGACGTATGGAAACAGGGAGCTGCTGCCTCTCAGTGGATGCCTCTGAACTCTTAATCTATTGATTTATTGTGCATAGTCTGTCTGCTTCTCCTCTCCTAGAAATGTTATAACTTCTCTCCCTCTTCTAAAACCCTTAACCTAAAATACGTTAAATAGTCTAAGCCTTGATTATATATGCCATCAACCTTTCTTATTTAGAAAAGAGTTTCAGTGTCCCAGTTTGTCTAACAAAGGTTAAGTTACAGTGCAAAGAACATCTGTTTATTCAGACTTCTAGCATGGGGGCTGAGAAGCTCAGTTTGTATTTGGGACCTCTGTCTGACATTTGTTAACTCAGTTTGCATGCATTTTAATGTGGTTCCCTGTACCCCAAGGCAGTTGTTTAGAATATACTATGATGGGATACAAATATATACATATATATATATATGGCAAAATGATTATTTTCCAAGTTATTCTTGCTGTAATATGAAGGAGAAAATTAGTTTCTGAGATCTTAAAATCCTCAGAGGTCACCAAGATTTTCAGCGAGATTGGAATGTGGCACTGGACACACTGGAATTCAGCATCATATGAAGCAGAGAAAGAGAGGAAAACCACCAGATCTGACTGGTCTGAGCCTTTTGCCTCTGTGGGGAAAAGCTGCTGTTCGGGAGCAATGGATGACCTGTGTGCTGGGGCATGAAGGAGCTCAAACCTCTGTAAATGGGACCTCTCAGTCTCCAAACCTCTTCTGCCTGTGTGGCTTGGTGGCCACATCACTGTGTCAATGTCAAATATAACTGCACAGCATCATGCCATGCATTAGCAGCAGTGCTTTGATGGGGCATGGCTGCCACATGTCACAGGCTGCGTCCCTGCCTGGGGGGCACACCTGGCCCCTCTGAAGTGACCAAATCCTGGGTCACCCTGTGAGATCTCTCAGTCCCATCCTCGCTGGGTGTGATTTCTTATCTGCCAACACAATGCTGCAGGAAGACTGCAAAGAAATGTGTGTTTGCAAGAAAAGCCTATTTCCAGTAGAAATCATGCTAAAATTATTTTAATTGTTTTTATTGTTGTTATGATTGCATAGACTTTCTCTTAATGACATTTAAATATGGGGCCAGACTTGAGCTGATGGCATCTCATTAAAGCCAGGGGAATAGAAATTCAAATGTGCATCTTCCTCCAAGTGGTTTATCTAGCAGCAGGAGCTTATTATCTGGTGTGACAGTTATCTGCCAGGAACTGTGTATCTGTACCAAGCTGAAGACAGATACATTTAAACACAGAGGATTCTGAGTGTTTCTGATGACTGAGATAACTGAAAACCTGTTTAAGGGTTCACTACAGTTTACTTAATGACATCAAATATTCAAATGTGCTTCTTTATTGGTAGGATTATTGCACTGCAGAAGCAAAATGAGGCTTCTTATGATGCCTTCAGAAACCTAGAAATGAAACAACACGCACATTTGAGATAATATTAGTATAGGAGGTAATATAAAGCCTGGTCTTTTTTGGAGGCCTCCAGGGGCAAATATGGAAAATGTCCACAAAATCCCACTCCCCAAGGGGGTGTATACAGTTTTATTAAGTTTAGTAAATTAGCATAATTGACAAAAATCACCAATTAGGAGCACAAGTGGTGATGCAATTCCCCCCCAGTTCAAGCCCCTTCTAAATCCTCCCCCATCAGATGGAAACTGAACCTGTTGATGAAAATGTGTCTCGAAGAGCTGTTTTTCAGCCTTGGTTCCCAGGGAGAACCAAGATAGGATAGGGACTTTAGAATATGTTTTGTCTTTCTGCATATCAGGACAGGGAAAAGTACTGGGAAAACTAGCTACGAATGCAATAGTAGGTTACAGAGCTACAAATATATGTGTAAAGAACACAGAGAATATATAAAAGAAAAAAGGTAAAAATCATCAGGGCGTCACTTAACTCAAGGATTTGTATACAGAGAGCTCAGATAGAAATGGATGTGTGTGTGCAGAAGTGCACCCTGCCTATACTAACCCTCTTGAAGCACTTCACTTTTCTGCAGCAGTGCTCCCCAAGGAAAAAAAGGAAGCTATTGCTGTGCCCCTTTTCAGATGTTTTCGTTCACAAAGATTTAAATTACAAACTCTCAGTTCTGTTCCTTTGCAGGGTTGATCCCATTGGCCGTGGCAGCCCCTCACTCCCGAGGGGATGCTGCCCGATTGGAGATGTACCTGTAGTGCTTCATGTGCTGCTTACATTTCCCTGCACGCTCTCCCTAAACATCTCCCTGGCAGCATAAGGGCTCTGTTCCCTTTTGGTCAGGCCCCAGGCGACTGTTCTTGCGTTCTCCACTACCTTGTGGGCAAGTAACTATTTCCTTTGCTGAAGATGGAGCAGACTCATGATCTTCTTCCACAGCATCACTCTGGAAAGAATCTCAGAAACAGGAAAGTCTTGTATCTTCTTATGATACAACCACCTCATGAAGCCCCAAACCATCTACAAGGATGTCTCTAATCTCCATATTCTAATTTCTACAATAACATGCTGTGGGAAAAGCCATCTGGATATTCCTCTTGAAGCAGTAAATGTGTCCTCTGAGCCTGTTACTGCAAATGTCAAAAACTCCTGATGAATATGCCCTCCTTGGCAAGAAAGCAGTTTGCTTTCAGGTGTTACTGAACATTTTCCCCTGCAAGAAGGTCTTGTGCCTTCCTGGTAACAGGCAAGCAAAAGCAAAAGCATTTGTCCATGGCCTGGTATTTAAGCATACAAAATTACCACCTCAAGGGATGGAGTATTTGTGAACCTTTCTTCGGAAAAGCCATGTTATTGCTTGGAAGTCAGATACCCACATAAGGATGATCATCTGCAGTGGAGCTGTCTATTCTCCAGCAATAAATGCTTAGGGAAAAAACCAAACCCTCCTCTTCAGAGGGGAACAGAGGCAAAATATTCATCCCAGTGTGAAAGGGGCAGGAAGGATCTCCATAGAAGATATTTAAGTGCAGGAGGCATCTACAGCTGAACACCTCATCCAAGGTGGGTGCTCCACTGCAGGGAGGGAGCTCTGGGGGGTGCTCCAAATTGCGTGAGCATGGCCCTCCAGTGCTGCAGCTTTCCTGGTGTCCCTGGGAAATTGTGGCACTTCTCTGTTGCCATTTCTCATTCCTCTGCGATGCTCAGGGCGTGGGTCAAGGGCACTGTTTTTGCTCTCTATTACAGCTCAAAGGGATCTCTGCTTTCCAGGGCAGAAATTCTGCCTTCTTGGTCTTCCATTTCACAGCATGCTTCTCTGTGTGAGAGTTTCAAAAATGCACAGCTGAGCCAATGCACTCACTCAGACAGCACGTGAGTGTTGCACAGCCAGTCGATGTGCCTCTGCCTTCAGGCTCCCAGGGCCCTTGAGGCGCATTTCATCAGCTCTGTATACATTTCACTATCACTCAATAGGGTGAAAGCTTATTGTCATTAATTATGAGGGTTTATGTTGGCAATCACTTAGTTCCTATGGTTACATCTCTAAGAAATTGTGAAATAGGCACTTCAAGGCTCTGGGCAGAGCAACAAATTGACTGTTACAGAATTCATGAATAATAACTCATTTACTTATAATGCTAATAAATAATTGGTGTAAAATTTTCTAGTACAGCCTTAAAACACATAGGGTATTTAAACTGCTCTTAACTCTCCATTAAAACACTCATATTGCAATAATGCAGCCCAGATGGCAATTACTGTGTTTCAGAGTGTTCACTTGGTGAATCCATAACCTGGTCCTGGTCTGCAGGGCTGCCCAGCCTATGTTCCTCTGACATCACAGCAGGGCTTTCTGGTTGGTGCTAGGTCACTGTTAGAAACCTCTGTTTCTGGACATGCTAAAGCTGTGCCATGGGAACAGTATCCACTGTCTTATTGTCTCATGCAGCCCTTTGTCTAGGCCATAACAGGATCCTGAAAGAAAGTGTTTTGTGGCAGATAAATAGTCCACAATTTGTCTACAAGATCACCCATATTACCCCACCCCATCAGAGAACCTGAATCCTTCTGGTCTTTGAGTTATTCTCCTGGCTGTGTTTCCCATTATTCCTATCTGATGCTTCTCGGACTGCTGGCCACCCAGAGGCCAAGCAAGCATCTTGCCGAGGCATCCCAGTCAGCAGCAAGACACAGCCTGGCAGACAGATCTTTTGAGTGCTGCCTCTGGCTCCTGCATGGAGCTGGCAGCAGCCAGGTGTTACGAAGTAGCAGGCTGCGAAGGCGAAGGAGGAGAGAGAGTCTCAATGTAGCAGCTAACCAGTCTTTATTCCCCGACCCAGGGGCCGGAAGAACTAAGCAGGGCTACAAAGACGAGCAGGGCTACAAAGAGCCCAGAATAACGGTTACATGAACTTATAAGGGGGGGGGGGGCGGAGACACGGTGGGTAACAAAGGGGAAATAACATGCGGTGACAGGTAACAAATCACAGGGACTCAGGGGAGGGTCCATTTAAAAACAACCAATGGGGGTACAAACTGAACAGAACGTTCTGGCAACTAATTGACTATGCAATAAGACACATGAATAAACATAAGAGTGACACACTATGGGTGATCGTAACAGTAACCAATGGGGAAAACTGGGAGGCAGGAGTAACAGGGGAGAACCAATGAACAACTTAATAACCATAAACTGACATAGAACTTTCAAGAACAGGCGGAGGTGACCCAGTCTGGAGTGACACCCGGTGGGGGCGTGGCCTACACATCTGTGCCACCCTCCAGACCGCCCTCCAGTCCGCCCTCTGGTCCGCCCTCAGACCCACCATCCTGGGCGGAGAAATCCACCCAATGGATGCCCTGATTGACACGCAGCGTGAACTCAAGCTGGGTCACCGCAACACCTATCTTTCAGTGTTGTTGAGTCCTGGAGTATCTGCTTTCTGTTGCTGCTTTCTTAACTCCTTTCCCCCCATATTTTCTTCCAACTTGTGTTTCCATTTTTGTCACCTGTCCTCTGCTTGTCTCATGTGAAAGCAGGCATGTACCAGGCTTTGCACTGTTTTAAGATGCTCTACCATGTCCCGTCCTATTTGTCTCACCAGTATATGTAGCAGTTCAATTTTTGTCACTCTATCTGCACAGATCTTGCTTTGCCTCCAATAATTTTTTTATGCCTTTTCTCTAACTCATTTCTTTTTCTACCTTGTCCTCTGAGAGTCAGCTTTCCACAGTGAACCATGGGTGAGGGAAAATAATCTATTTCTTTAACTATGCTTCCACCATTGCCGTATTGCTCCTCTGCAACAAGATAGCCCTACATTTTGCTTTTGTCCATCGCAACATGTACTAAGCACATGCTTTCCTCCTTAGAGCTTACAATATATTGAGTTGGTTTTAAATTATTCCTTCATGATTCCAGGTGTGGGATGAATCAAGATGAACCACACAGTGATGAAGGCAATTCCTCCCATCAGCTGAATAATGAATCAGTTGCTATTTTTCTCATAGTTAAGATGCCAATTTGCATGTGGTACTAAAAAATGTTTCCTGTTAAAATCATGAGGCTGAATAAAGTGGTCAGTTTGTTACCAGCTTACAGGCTAAGACACAGAATGAATATCAGCTATACTGCCTTCAGTGTAAAAAACCAGTGTTTAATCATTTGGAAGGGGAAGTCTGGGGCCAGGTCTGAAAAAAACATCTTCTAGAAACATAGGAATGAGCAGTTGCTTCAGATAGGAAAACAAGCCCATCACAACCCAAGTTTCCTAAAGTCTCTGTAGGTCCTGAAAGGAAACCCAGGACTTAGTTCTGCAGTGCATATCTAACAGTAGACAGTCCTGTCTGTTGGTGAAGCAGGATATTAAAAAAAAAACAAAAAAACCCAAAAAAACCAACAAAAACCAGAGATTGATATTCCTTTAAAAATATTCATAGAAATGTAATGATGCTACCTGTAGTCATCCTAAATATAGCCTGTGTGTTGTGTATTTCATTAATTAGGCTGGGGGAAAAAAGGTACTTCTCTTTTTCTGTGGGCCGAAACCAAGAAGTAGACTCTGTTGAGACAAGGATGAAAAGCCCAGAGATGCTCTGGTAAGCTGGTTGCTTGTTCTCTAGGACTTCAAATTAGCAGGCTGTGATATGGAGTGAGAGAAGTTACCATGTGGAGAAGTTCGGAGTGTAGGGTAGCAGGAGATAACCTTGGAGATAAGCCAAGGAACAGAGTATTAGAGTGGGTTTGGAGGTGCTCAGCCCAGCACACAACCCCCTGGCTCTCCTATAGCCACCCATAGGTTTTCTGTGCTGCTGCTTTGTGAAACAGCAGAGGTCTGGCTGAATATGGTCCATGAGTGCTCTCCTGCCTGGGAGGCACTTGCACAGCAATGCCAGTGGGCTGCAGAGTCTCCTTACTTAGATGGAGGAGGAAAAGTGAGGAGGAGGAGATGGCCAAAGTCTCAAGGGCCTGAAAGGTCTGACAGGTCCGATGTCTGCTACACACCTCTTCTCGTCTGGTACAAACCAACCAGATTAGCCTATGACCTGACCCGTTTAGGAAATGCCTTCACCTTTTTCTAGGTTAAAGGCTGAAAGATTTGCAACACAAACACGGAGCTTGTGCCCTTTATTCATTATGTCACTTCCAGCATTAGCTAAATAAAGAAAGTCCTTGCTTCACTTAAATTAAAATGACACCAATGATTCCAACTTGCAGTGACATTTATCCAGTTAGCTGGTGTTTGCTATAGGTTGAAGGGACACATAAATACAGTTGTCTTCATGTCTTATTCACATTTCTCAGTGTTCTTTGACAGTTATTAAGTGCATTAATTCTTCTGATGCTAATTTCTGTGTTGAACTGATGAAAAATGCATTTTCCCCAGGGAGTTGGCACTTGACAAATATCTCGATGGCAATAAAATAACCTACAAACTAAGTTTCTGTTGCCATGGTTTTCTTCTCCACTGATACTTGCAGTTACTCTATCTTTACTCTATCTTTACTGTATCTTTACTCCAGCAGGGATAGAGAAGCAAAGCCACAACCCCGGTCACCTGGATGCCCCAAATCCTCTCCTCTTCTGGTTCTCTTGTGTGGTTCTCCCTGACAGTGCCCTTGCTCTCTGCAGGTTTCTGCACAAGTCTCATTTCACTCCCAGACCTGGGAGGGCTCCATGCTCCTGAGGAGCCAGAAGAACAACAGGGATGTTGCTGAGGAGTGTGTTTAGACATTTGAGTCTGCACCCTGCACCCTTCCCCTGCCTCTCCATGCTCTCACCACACTGCAAGGCAAACTTCGCCAACACCACTTCCCTCCTCGTCACCGGATGATGAGGCTAAAAGTGAAGTGGTTGAACTCAAAACATCAAGGGACTGGGTTCAGTGTGTGGTGCCCTTACATTATTTAAGTTTCCTGAGGCCTCCCAGAGGCTTTTGAGGGGGATGCAGAGAAAATTCAGTGGATCACCTGAGCTGTGCCCTGCAGCAGAGGTTTAGCAAATAGGCTCGTTCTGCACAAATACATTTGTATTTCCCAAGGTTGAGATGACATAGGGTTGTAAACCAATGCTGCTTTTTCCGAAAGAGTAAGGAGAAGCCATGGAGATAGCAGTGGTCAGACTATGTCCTCAGACTTTGTATAGAAGCAAAATATTGATTTGATCTTCTGCTGCACCTGCAGTACTTCAGCTGTAGCATCATGCCAGTCCAGATGCCCACTTGCCCCACAAGAGCTTTTATCTGACTGGTAAATAGTGGTTGAAAGAAGTGTAAGTCCTCAGGACTGCTGCTGGGGTATGATGCTGATATTGATGGTATGGCTGATGAGGTTTGTACTGTGTTTTTCTCTTTGATGGATTGGAAATAGTTCTGTTCTCTACAGTTGGAGGCAAAAACATCTTTCTCCCTTAAAAGATAGACTGCAAATAAATTGGCTGTTTTCTTTATTTCAAATTATGAGTATATCCTTGCTGCTGTCTGTATAGAATCATAGTTCTATTTTTCCTTCACATTTGTCTTACTTTGTTGGCTTTATTAAGGAAGAGCTTTTAACTATTTTTGCTTATAATGTTAAATCTAGACCAGATCTTCTAGCACTGTTTCAGCCCATCTGAAAATGGTTAATTATTTCTCTTTGAAATGTACAGATCTCAGTTTCTGAATCAAAGGAAATAAAACCCCTGCTTTACCTTGATTCAGAGACAGGTCCTCTCTCTGAGACAAACAGAAATAATGGAATGGCAGAATTTCTAGTCTTAAGAGACATCAGTTTTATGAAATATATTTGTATGCTTCCAGCAGAAAAAAAAATACCTCTAAGAAACAAGACAGAACCCAAGTATATCGGAAATTATTCTGGGCGGTATTTTTGGGTGACTGTGCTGGGCTCCTTGGCAGTTCTTAGGGTAGTTGGAGCACAGGATGCACCTCATCCTGCCACATTCCAGCACTTGTGGGTGGGAAGATGTGCTGCCGAGGGTGCTTCATTTGTGTTCATGAGATGTTCACATTGACAAAATTTGCTTTGTGTGTTTACAACTTCAGAAAGAGGCAAATGGCTCTCAGGAAAACCTGGTGTCTGCACCAAGTATTTGAGGTGTTGCTGCCATTCTTCTCTCCTTGGGTCAAACTCCAAGGCATAAAATTCCTCATTTCTCCAGCATCCTTGCAGACTTGGGCACTGTATTTATTGCTGTGTCTAAAGCAAGTGCTGTGTGGAGAGAGCAGAGATTGCTGCTCTTTGACAGCCTGGGCTGGTGTTGCTGCTGCCTCGCACTCTGCTCAGAGAGATTTGGGGACGTGGCACCAAACAGCTCTTCCCTGAGATGCTCCTGTTATTGCTGGCTTAGTACAGCCAGGCCTTGCTACGCACTGGTGTCCCAGGGTCTCACTGAATGAGGAGTTTGCAAGATTAGGCCCTTGTAGAAAGGCTGACTGTGTATTCTCCCTCTATCACGACCCTCCCAATAAACAGTGTGTGATGCTATCACCAGGAGATATTAAAAGGGCATAATCTACATTAGCTGAAGCAAGCAGAAGTCTTGCTCTAGCCAGTGCAAGAGCAGAAATACAAATCCTGGGTGCCAGGGTGCAATTGTTGCCAGGTTACTAATGGCAGCCTCCTCAGAGCCCTATCAGGATTACAGCACCCAGCTGCTATGGAGTTTATATTTATTCATACACACAGGGCTTGATTTAAGCACAGCAGCTCAGCAGCAAAACTACCTCTGATTTATGGTGCACGCAAGAGGTGACTGTGAGATACATTCCCTGATGTGGGTGTACAGCCTAAAGAGAAAGGAGAGGCAAGGGGAAATGACCTGCATGGTTGCAGGTAACTGGCCGTTAACATATGATATCCAGATATTTCACTCTATAGAATACACCTTTAAAGGTTTGATCATACAGATTTGATCATATTTTTTTTAAGGAATATTAGTTAATAGGACAAAATCCTTTCCTTCCTCTTGTATCCATTTGTCAATGTAAAAGTATAAAATATCATTCCAGCTCTTTAACCAATGGCACATCTATGCTTCATACATTATTGAATGTTTCTAATTTTTTCCCAGTGAGTTTTTTAAAATTCTAACATCACCTGATCTTTGTGCAGTTAATTCCCTTGTCATAAATCCATGTAAGTGTTGCAGTGGGGAAAGCCTGCAACCCTCCCTGAAGGCAGCTTTGTCCGTAGAAAGAATTAGGAACAATATTTTTGGTAGATATTCATGGATACTTTTATTTCTCTGACCGCATGGCAACCAGGTGAGGCACAGACTGACCACACAGCAACCAGGTCAGGCACAGACAGACCACCAAAGACCCAGGAATCATGGGACAACCACAGTTTTTGGGGCGGGGAAAACACCTGTAACCAATAACAAACTGGATAACACCAGGGAGCCAAGAAACCTCACGTAACCATGGGGTTCAACTCCCAGGGCCCGTCCCCCAGGGGGGCACAGCCACATCTCACCCTTTTGTTTTAATTAAGAAGGTTTCTCTCAAGGGTTAAAGCACACCATTTGAAACAACTGCATAGACACACAATAACGAAAACCATTTCAAAAGAATGCAAGCCACCCCTTCANTGCAGCTTGCAGCTCTTTCCTTCTCCTCACAATGTCAAATTCCACAACTTCTCTCTCCCCCACAGTTTGGAGATATTTCCTGGAATCATATTTGACAATCGTGGTTCAATGAACAAATACATCTTCCTTGCTGTTACATCTAGTTGTTAGCATTCAAGAACACATAATCACAGAAGGATTATATGCAGGTGCTTTTATTATGGAGCTCCAGGAAGCCAGGGTTATGAACCCAAATCTGACTCTGACATGAATTTGAAATGCATACATATTTATACTCTAACATTATATAACTACTTACTGTTCTATTGTATTAGCATGATCTCACCCCCAAACATTATTCCCATGATCTCTGAGTACCTTAAACTTCTTTTCTTATAATTTTGATTAATCACTAAACAATCATCATGTTTTAACTACTAACAAGAATCACATCACTTATCAATATACTTAACAATCGATAAGCAGGTGCAGTTCCATATGATTTACTAAAAAGAATAGCACAATCAGGTGCTGTTCTACATGGTCTACTAA
Source organism: Platysteira castanea (assembly GCA_013397175.1). Classification (NCBI taxonomy): domain Eukaryota; kingdom Metazoa; phylum Chordata; class Aves; order Passeriformes; genus Platysteira; species Platysteira castanea. The sequence goes on along the minus strand of VYXC01011307.1, from coordinate 399 downwards.
AGACAAAGTACTGCATTTTCTCCTCATGGCTTACCAGGCCTTTTCGACCTTTCTTGAATATTTGCACACAGTTCCCATGATTTTAGAAACATTTTAACCATATGTTAACATAGTTACAAGACCATAATTTTGTTTCACATTATACCATTTGACGATCCCCAAAACTGTGGCAGTGATGATTTTTTTTGTCTCTGGGCTGCTGGGGCCGTCTCTGGGGTGTTGTTGTCTCGCTGTTGTTGGTTTGTGCCTTTTGTGGCACTGCCGTCGCTCCTGCGCTGGAGCCGCTCCACCGCACATGCGCGGGGTCGCTCCCAGCCGCTCAATCGCTGCCTCTCTCTTTTTGCGGGCAGCCACATGCACAGCCGCTTTTCAGTGCCACGGCGCCTCTGCCTCCTGCGC
>VYXC01011304.1:0-12524 GCA_013397175.1 Platysteira castanea | reverse complement strand
GGTGTGAAGGGATCCCCGGAGCTGGTTTGGAGCAGTTGCTTTTCCCCACAGAGGGGATGGGGGGTATCGGGGAGAGGCAGAAGCAATTGGGGCCGGGGGCTGGCTCCCAATACTGGGGGGTCCTGCAGTGCCGGGGGGTGCTCTGAGGGGGCCTATGCTCACCTTGGGAAGAGATCCGGGAGCCTTCAGCGTGGTTCCAGGGGATAACGATGGAAATTGGGATTTCTGGGCTTTTCACAGAGGAGGAATTTGGGGGTCTCAGAGGTGTTCTGGGCTTGTCACAGAGGAATGGATCAGCCCAAGGTGGGAAGTGCCACCGTGTTGTTGTGGAGCTTCTGGAGTTTGTGGCCTCTTCCCACTGTCCTTTGGCCCATCCCGGGGGGATCTTGGCAGACCCCATGCCCCAGGGATGCCAGTGTGTCTGTGACATCCAGCCCTCTGGAACCTGCGGTTTGGGCTTTTAAGGAAACCTTTCCATACCTTGAGCTTCTGGACTAGAACAACTGTAAATATTTGTTTGGAGGGAGGTGAGGGAGGAAAAACTCTTTTGTGTCGGTTGTTTGTTCCGTGTTGATCCGTTTCCTTTACCGGCCCGATTCGGCTGCTCCCAGGGGGAAGAGTGATGGGTCTCAGCTCTGGGTTTGGGAAGAGCGAGGGGTCTTGGCTCTGAGTTTTGGAGGAGCAGGGGGGCCTCTGCTCCAGGCTTGGGGCAAGTGGCCGATCTCGGTGCCAATTTTAGGAAGAGCAAGGGGTCTCAGCTGCTGGTTTGGGATGAACTCGGCTCTTTTCCTCAGAGGAAGGGCCTGACCGAGCATCTCTCAGGAGGACAGAGGACGGGCTGGTGGCCATTGCCTCTGGTGTCCGAGGCTTCCCAGTGCAGTCCAGCTCTGTGGCTATCGGGGTGATCGCTGTTGTGTAACTTAGGTGCCTGTTCCGACAGGTTCCACAGTGGAATATTTTTCTCCTCCCCAAGCTCTCGCCGTTTGTGTTCTGCATTCCCGACCAACTGTCGGAGGGTAATAACTGTGTGTGTGCGGATCTGGGCTTGTTAGAGCTCAGAAATGGTTTCAGCCCTCACCTGGGCAGCAGGTGAGGGTTTGTCCGTGAGTTCTGGGAATTTGGGAATAGAAACACACTTTTGGGAGGAGAGCAGCTGTGTTTTGGTGTAACCTCGGGTAAAACCCAGCCTTACAAGGGTGTTTGAGCTCCTCTGTGATAACTGGCAGAGCAGGATCAGATGGGACTCATGGCACGGCTGTTCTCAGGCTTTCACTTAGGTAAAAGCTGGTGTTTATTAAAAAAAAAATCATAATTAATAAACAGGAAAGGACCAATTGACTGTACAAATCCCCTGGAAACTTGGTGACTCCGGTGCCTTTGATTTTGGGCTCTATGAGTGACTATTGTTTCCGCTCACTGTGTGCTGAACGGCTTCATTCAGTGCAAGGTGTGAGCTCAGCCTGGGTTTGAGGGAGCTGTGCTCACGGAATGAGGTGCAGGAACAGGGAATCTCCCTGGGAATTGCTCGCTGGTTGAGCAGCCATGATGCACGTTTGGTATGCCGGGGCTGCCCTCTCTATTGTGCTTCATACCGGAGATTTAACAGCTGCTTATTTCGGGAAAGGCTGGAAAAAACATCTGAATTTCTGTGGTGCTGGGGAGCCGGGAACCTCTGCGTGTCAGTAAACAGTGCAGACAGCACTCCTCCAGCCCCTTCCTTTAAAAAATAAAGGAAAATAATCAAGAAAGGTACCTTTGCAACGATGGCTACGGGGTGTTATAGGTCGGCTTTACTTGAAATAAATAAAAAACCCACCCTGGGGAACAATTTTGGGGCAGCAGATTTTATTATTAACACCTGCTTCAAATATTTACCCAGTTAAATCAGCCAAACTCTGCGTGGTCCATAAGTTATATCCTACAACTTTCCAAGAAAGCCTTTCTCTAACTGGAAATTAAAAACAGTGTCCAACAAGCATTCTTGAACTCGTCCAGCTCCTTGGCCAGACAGCTTGGGTTGTTTTTTTCTTTCCCCTGGATACGCTGCCAGGAGTGGATGCTCCGGAAATGGCTGTTGCGAAAGGAGTGAAGTCAAACGTCAGTTCTCTTAGCAGCAAGCAAAGTTCACTGGGTGGCGACCAGGGGAATGTGTCCTGCCCTGAGCAGACCAGGCAGGAATTGCTTCTCTCCGAGGGTTTTATAGGGGTGAAATNGCTCTGTGGCTATCGGGGTGATCGCTGTTGTGTAACTTAGGTGCCTGTTCCGACAGGTTCCACAGTGGAATATTTTTCTCCTCCCCAAGCTCTCGCCGTTTGTGTTCTGCATTCCCGACCAACTGTCGGAGGGTAATAACTGTGTGTGTGCGGATCTGGGCTTGTTAGAGCTCAGAAATGGTTTCAGCCCTCACCTGGGCAGCAGGTGAGGGTTTGTCCGTGAGTTCTGGGAATTTGGGAATAGAAACACACTTTTGGGAGGAGAGCAGCTGTGTTTTGGTGTAACCTCGGGTAAAACCCAGCCTTACAAGGGTGTTTGAGCTCCTCTGTGATAACTGGCAGAGCAGGATCAGATGGGACTCATGGCACGGCTGTTCTCAGGCTTTCACTTAGGTAAAAGCTGGTGTTTATTAAAAAAAAAATCATAATTAATAAACAGGAAAGGACCAATTGACTGTACAAATCCCCTGGAAACTTGGTGACTCCGGTGCCTTTGATTTTGGGCTCTATGAGTGACTATTGTTTCCGCTCACTGTGTGCTGAGCGGCTTCATTCAGTGCAAGGTGTGAGCTCAGCCTGGGTTTGAGGGAGCTGTGCTCACGGAATGAGGTGCAGGAACAGGGAATCTCCCTGGGAATTGCTCGCTGGTTGAGCAGCCATGATGCACGTTTGGTATGCCGAGGCTGCCCTCTCTATTGTGCTTCATACCGGAGATTTAACAGCTGCTTATTTCGGGAAAGGCTGGAAAAAACATCTGAATTTCTGTGGTGCTGGGGAGCCGGGAACCTCTGCGTGTCAGTAAACAGTGCAGACAGCACTCCTCCAGCCCCTTCCTTTAAAAAATAAAGGAAAATAATCAAGAAAGGTACCTTTGCAACGATGGCTACGGGGTGTTATAGGTCGGCTTTACTTGAAATAAATAAAAAACCCACCCTGGGGAACAATTTTGGGGCAGCAGATTTTATTATTAACACCTGCTTCAAATATTTACCCAGTTAAATCAGCCAAACTCTGCGTGGTCCATAAGTTATATCCTACAACTTTCCAAGAAAGCCTTTCTCTAACTGGAAATTAAAAACAGTGTCCAACAAGCATTCTTGAACTCGTCCAGCTCCTTGGCCAGACAGCTTGGGTTGTTTTTTTCTTTCCCCTGGATACGCTGCCAGGAGTGGATGCTCCGGAAATGGCTGTTGCGAAAGGAGTGAAGTCAAACGTCAGTTCTCTTAGCAGCAAGCAAAGTTCACTGGGTGGCGACCAGGGGAATGTGTCCTGCCCTGAGCAGACCAGGCAGGAATTGCTTCTCTCCGAGGGTTTTATAGGGGTGAAATGCTGGCTGGGAGCTCCTTTGTCCTCCTTATTTAAGCCCCTGGCTCTCAGCTGCCCTGTGCTTCTCCTGTGCGCACATATTTATTTATTTTCAGCAGGAAAAGAGCCTTCCCTGCACTTTAAATCCCCTTGCTAAAGTCTGTCTGCCTTTTGTGGCCTTCTTGGGAGCACCTGTGGATTGCTGGATGTTGAACAATGTATTTCCACTCTGGAAGAGCCAGTTGCCTGAGAATAGCCAGGATGGGTCTGAAGTCTTGGAATTTGATAAATAAATCTGGGCATCAGGTGTTCTCCACAGCACCGGTGTGTGTGGTCTGTTGACTCCTAAGCTGGTTTCCTGACAAGTTAAAACACAAAATAGGTGTCAGACCAGAGCCCAGAGAGGGAATGGGGAGCCATGTGTCCGTGTTCTGGGTGGAAAACAACAGCAGAAACATCAAGGCTTATTTTAATTAGCCTTTTAATGATGAGACTCCTGTCAATTCCTTATTTATCATTAATTTAGAAGCTCTTTTGTGTTCCTCGAGTAGATGCAGGGAAAGTTCTGCACTTTAAAGGCACATTCTTCCTGCCTATTTTCTTTTTTTTTTTTTCCGTTTCGTGTGTTTTCTGGTCAGCCGTGCTGCCTTCACGTCAGGTCCAGCCTGTGCCAGGGGACTGCAGCCAGCTCAAAGAAGTTGAGACTCTTACTTCCAACTTGAAATATCCCGGGATAATGTTTAGTTTCTGGATGACTTGCTTTAAAGTGCTTTGTTTTTCACAGTGCTTTGCAGCTAATTTTAACTCCATTTCGTTTAGCAGCAGTGGGTCAGTGGATATCATAAGCACCAGCAAGAAGCAAAAGAGAGATGTTTTGATCCAAAATAGGAGGAGAAATCGAAGGGGAAACGAGATGTAGGGAAGGTACTCGAGGTGGTGGTGGAAGGGCAGATCTGTGCTGGTTTCTCCAGCTCCTTAGTAAGGAAATGGGCAGTGAGAGCATCCAGAACTGGCCTAACATTTGATTTTGGAGGCAGTGGGTGCAGGTGAGCTGGCTCTGGGGGCTTGGAGGAGACTCTGGAGGAGTCACTTTGGACTCGAATGTGTCCTAGCAAGGGATGTAGGGATCCCAGTTGTGGACACCAAGCAGCAGAACAGTCAAGGTGGATATGAATGTGAAGGGCCATCAAGGTGATCAGAGGGATGGAGCACCTCTCCTAGAAGGAAAGGATGAGAGAGTTGGGATTGTCCAGCCTGGAGAGCAGAAGCTTTGGGGTGGCCTAATTGTGACCTTCCAGTACTTGAAGGGAGTCTGCAAGAAGGATGGAGGGAGACCCTTTACAAGGGCCTGGAGTGCCAGGATGAGAGCAAATGGCTTTCCACTGACAGAGGGCAGGGTTAGGTACTGGGTAGAAATTCGTCCGTGTGAGGGTGGTGAGGCCCTGGCCCAGGGTGCCCAGAGAAGCTGTGGCTGCCCCTGGATCCCTGGAAGTGCCTAAGGCCAGGTTGGATGGGGCTTGGGGCAACCTGAGATAGTGAAAGGTCTCCCTGCCCATCGCAGTGGGGTGGAACTGGATGAGCTTTAAGGTCCCTTCCAACCCAAGCCATTCCAGGATTCCATGATAATGTAATGGAAAGTAAATCCTTCTTCTTTAAAGCCTTCATCAGACGGCTCAGTGTGCCCTCGTCATTGCCTTTGGGAAAGGGAGCTGGTTGTTTCCTTGGAGCTCTGTGCCTTTATCCAGCTGAACCAGGAGCACACAGGGGCTCCTGGACCCACCTCTGCTCCCTCAGCACGAGGGAATGGGTGTTATTCCTAACCCTCTGTGATACAGGTTGTTCTTTATTTTGGCACAGTGCAGAGCCAGACACTCACAGGTATTTCTTTCTTCCAAGCATGTTTACACACGTCCCTCTTCATTAAAGCATCCGAAGAAGCAGCAGAGCTACAAAGCCAATTGTTTCCCATTTCTGTTGCTACCATTATGCTGCTGCAGCGTGAAGCTGGTGCTCCCAGAGTGGGGCTCATTAAGTTTGGTGCTGCACAAAGACACAGTCAATTGCAGCTCCTGGTCCAGAGCCTTGGAAAGGCTCAAAGTCAGAGGAATCATTCTTCCAGCCTCGATTCAAACTGTTGAAAAAGAACAGCAGCTACAATCCCTGCAAAAATCTGTTTATCTGGTAAATACGTGGGTGGTTATTGGCAATTTTACCAATGATAATCTTCAGGTTAATTATCCTCATACATATTGATCAGGTAGAGTTCAGCCCTGAGAAAATGGCATCTTTCTCAGGCACAGCTTCGGGAGATGCTGGAAAATGTATTCCAAAAGGTGGTTAACACCATTGCAGGAGATTTTGCTGTGAAACTTTCCCCTGTCTAGCTGCAGAGACATCTTGACACATGCAACTCTGTGTGAGAATAAATATGTGCAAAATGAGCTTGGAGAGTTGCTGGGAAAGGAGGAGAAATGTTCTTTGCCTGTCAGAGCTCAGTATTTGAGTCTCCCTGGAGCACAGAGCTCGAATCTACAGCCCCCCACCTGTTTGTTTGGATCCATTTTGGGAATTCAGGTTGCTTTTAATGGGGGGATTTGGTGGGAGAGAGTCAGATCTTGTTTTGCTCTCTTCTGTGGTTGATGCAGGGGGATATGGATACCTCTGTGCCCTGGGATCCTTTTGGAGCTGGGGCTGTAACCCAGGAACCTCATGGAGAGCAGAAGCAGCTCTTGGGCTTGAAGGAGTCAAACCCTGGGCAGGGATAGTCGAGGATCGAGGAGAGTTTGTCTTTTGGCAGTGCTGACTGACCTCTCTGGTTTTGGGGAGGAGCAGTGAGGCCCGGCACGCGGCTGGCTGCGCCCGGCCTCGGATCGAATCGCAGCAAGGCTGGCTCCAACCTGCTCCATCTCTCCAGTGGGAACAAAGCTTCATCCCCAGGATCTGCAGCTGAACGCTGGGCCTGTTCAAACAGTGTCTCCGAAGGGCTGGGCTGGGCTGAGTGGGATGTTGGTGTGGGGAGCAGATCGGGCGGGCTCTGCTCCAGCTCCGCTCGCGCCTTCCACGCAGACTCTGCGAGGGGGGAACGCGCCGCCCCAGCTCTGGGAGCTGCTCTTTGTTTCCCTTCACCCCCATCTATTTCCTTCAGCCCAGGCGGTTTCTTTCATTAAGTAGATTATGTGTTTGGCTCAATAGGAGCTTTTCTTCCCGAAGAAAAAAGAATGCTGTTGGCATGAAAAATCCTTTTATCCACTCCTGTCTCCTGCTTTGCCCCGGCTGCTCTCGGGAGCACCCGAGAGATACCTGCGGGGGGCTCTGCTTCCCTGTCCACCTTCTGTCCCCCACCCAAGGGCAAACAACAGTTGCTTTTTCCTGGCTTCTGGTAGGTTTCTGATAGGAGAATAATTTTCCCTTCTGGTTAACCAAACTGGAGTTACTGGACCCACATGAGCTGCTCTGTAATTCTCCTCTTTGCCAGGAGCTTCCCAGTGAGCCCTGGTGCAGACAGGCCCTTCCTCCCTGGCACACACGGAAAATTGGAGAGTTCCTGCCTGCAGCCTGGAGGCTCTGGCCAGCAATACCTGGAAAGCCCCTCAAAGGTCTCTGATGAGAGGTGTAGAGAAGGGCAGTCATGTGCTGAGGGCTCCATTCTCTTTGTTCAGCTGTGGGGATTTTTGAGGTGCAAACATTGAAGAATTGAAGTTAGAAAAGAGCAGTTGTCTCAGACGGGGAACAGGGTGAGGTGACGCCGTGGGGCATCCCCCTCCTTAGCAGGAAATTTTGGCTTTCTGCACAGAACAGATAAGGATCTCGCTCTGTCTCCAAGCCAGGGCTCTGGTATCATACCTTGCAGGTAAACTGATTTTTTTTTTTTTTTATTTTTTAATCCTACAAATGAGACTGAGCAGACACGACCAGCTTCTCTGCTTTCCCTCTCAAAGGCATGCTCAGTTTCAGGCCAGATGCTTCACTCAGAAGTTTACAAAACCAGTTTTATTAGTGCATTGAAGTGCTTTGTTTGCTTTGGAGCTTCTGGAAGCAGAACTGCCACAGCCTAAATCTTGGGATTGAGACCTCAAAAATGAGTCTAACAGGAACAAAGTTCAGTTTTGTTGTATCTAAATCAAACTGAAAAGAACCTACACAGTGAAATGTGTGTGGGTTAAATGTTTTTAAAATTTGTGCCTCAAGCTTTTGATAAGTAATAAGGGAGATGCTTTAAAAGACCATTTCCTTTTAAGTAGACATGAAGGCAGGAATGTGCCCTGGCTGCTCTTTGCCATCTCAGATTTTCATAAAATCTCCTTTATCACCCACCTTTGAAGTGTATGTGTTTTTCAGAATTGTCTTTTCTGCACTCTGCTGACCATGAGAAAACACTGATCTTGCAGCTGTGTGAGGTGAATGTTAGTGGAGGGGTTTTTTCCTTTCATTACAATATTTCCTCTTAAAATCTTCAGAATCTGTGGATGTTCTCCACCCTCCTCAACACAGATCAGTCTGAGGGTCTTCCCTGTCCGTTTTCTGTCCCATACCCTTTTCACTGGCCTGTGCTGAGCACCTGGTATTAAGCTACATTTGCTCGTGATGCTTTTAAAGGTGTCTCACTCAACAGCTCTTCAGGTTTTAATCACAGACTTAGAGAATCCTGGAGTGTCCTGAGTTGGAAAGGACCCACCAGGATCATCCAATCCAACTCCTGGTCCTGCACCCCAACAATCCCACCCTGTGCCTGAGACTGTTGTCCAAATGTTCCTGGAGCTCTGGCAGCCTTGGAGCTTTGACCATGGAGCCTGCTCAGTGCCCAACCACCCTCTGGGGGAAGAACCTCTTCCTGATACCCATCCTAAACCTCTCCTGACACAGCTCCAGACGTTCCCTTGGCTCTTGTCACTGGCTTTTCACTGCAGTTCTGAATCTGTTGATTCCAAACTAACCAGCACCCACATTCAGCCCATCTGAAACAGCTCACAACAACAGCTGGAAAAGGAGGAGCAGCGTCCAGAGAGAATTAAGTGAATAGTAATGCAATTACCCTGATTGATTTACCCAGGTCTCTGGGATAAGGGCTAATGGGTGTCTTCCTCCCAAACGAACCCTGAGTAAATCAGGACCAGCTTGTTTTTCATTAAGCTGAAGGTAACGTGGCCCCACACGCCAAGTGTTGAGGTGACTTTGTGTGTGACTTTACACTGAGAGGATTTAGATCAGCCTGGGCAGAGTTAACTGTGGCACTTGTATCTTTTAAAACCCTTCTTCACACCCTCCCTACCTGGGAGCCCATTTCTGCAGCGGGTAAGGACATGTTTTGGATTCCCTCTGGGAAGGCTGGGAGAGCTGATGAAAGCTGGTGAAAACCCAGCGTGCTGCTAAACAAGCCCCACCCTTCTTCTTGACATTGTTGGATTCCTCTTTGTTCCCAAGGATGGCAAGGCCTGGGGATTTGCTTAGAGTTTTTCAGGCAGCTTGAGAAAAGTACAATGACAGCTGGGAGGTGGAAAAATGTGGGAATCTGCCTCAGAGTTTCTCCTTCTCTTTATCCAAATAATCTTTGTGGAGAGCAGGCAGAAAGCCAGGAATTTATTTGACCCAAGGTAGTGTCTCGGATCAGGAAAGCAGTTACTAAATAAGTGGCTGATCTAGCTGGGTGTAGCACACTTGGCTCGTGCAGTTGCTTGGGATTGGGATTGGGTTTGGTTTGGCATCTGCCAGCTGCCCCTTGTCTCTGTGAGCCGGGGTGGTCGTCCCTTGCCAGCCCAGATTAGGCAGCTCCTGGAGCCTGGACAGTCAGCCCAGGTGGAATCGGGTCAGTCAGTTTGAGTAATTGTTGGTTTTGGTTTGAGTCTGACCCGAGGTTGGGCTGGGAGCGGATCTCAGTCGGATCTCGCCCGGTTTGCAGGGATGACTTGGGTCACGGCTGGTGGTGATTGCAACAGGGGCAGGCAAAGGGCTGCCTGGACAGGCACCTCCTGGAAAGGCTCCTCTGCCTCCACACTCTGTTTCATGCCGAAATTGGATTCTTGCAGGTCTGGAATACTGGGTATGACCTGTGCTGTTCGCAGAGCCGGTTCTTCCAGAGCTTGAGAATGGCCCTTCTGAAATGGAGAATTTAAAGAAGGTTTCCTCTTGTTTGAGCTTTTGCCCTCCATGGGTTTTAAGGAGTTGATCTTGTTTTGATTTCAGCTTTGACATGTCTGTGCTCTGACTGCAAACAAGCCAACTCCACGTGTGAGACGGACGGCGCCTGCATGGTCTCGGTCTTCAACCTGGATGGTGTCAAACACCACGTTCGGACCTGCATTCCTGAGGCAAAACTGATTCCTGCTGGGAAACCCTTCTATTGTCTGAGTTCAGAGGATCTGCGTAATACTCACTGCTGCTACTCCGATTTTTGCAACAAGATTGATTTAATGGTTCCCAGCGGTAAGTAGAGAGTCAGATAAATCATGTGTTTGAAGTGGGAGGAGAGGAGCTGTCTGTTTGGGATTGGGAATTTGGAGTTCTCGGCCCTGTTTTCACTTCTTCCCTTCAGTTGCTGCATGAACTTGAGCACTGGGTTTATTTCCTTCATCTGTAAAGTGGAAATAACAAACTACTTCAAACTGAAATGGGAATGTGTGTGTTCCCTTTGCCACTGAGCTGGACCTGCCTTTATCAGCTGGAGCTGCTTCCCTTCCAGGACTCCAAATCTTTTCAGTGCTGAGCACAAGTGTGAGAACATTGCAGCAGCTTCAGAGCAAAGTGTGGGGAGGAAGGTGCCCGGGTTCAGAACACATGCAGGGGAAGCAGCCCTGCCTCTGAGTGAGGGTGTGGGAAACTTCTGCTTCTCATCCCTGGGACAGAGAGGGCATGTGGTGCTTCCTCATACCCTCCTACTTTCTGTTTTGGGCTGGTTTTTGGTGGGTGCTGTGAAGACTGCGGAGTCATTTTCCTTGGGAGCAGTGGGGAGGTCTCCTCTGTGCTCAAAGCAACAAATAATTCAGGCTCAAGTTCACTGGTTGTTGCAGGGCGAAAGGGAAGGAGGGAGCAGGGAGGTCCTGGCTGACTGATTGAGTTCAAATGGAAGGTGAACTGCAGGCTGTTCTGGAAAATCAGCCCAGAACACGCTCCTGTCCAAAAGAGTGAATGCCCATAATCCCTGATCCCACAATTGCAGCTCCATCTTCTTTTTGGGGTTTCAGCTGCATTTTGCCTGCCTGATGATCAGCCCCACCTTAACACTGCTGTTTGATGTGTCCCCAGGCTAGAATTGTCCAGGCTCTGAGAGAAAAATAAATCACAAGAAGAAAGTCCTCAAAGGAACAATAATTTTCTCAAAATGTCTGTTTTTCTCCTCCCTTTCCTCCCAAGGACACCTGAAAGACAACGAGCCCCCATCCAGCTGGGGTCCCGTGGAGCTGGTGGCAGTGATTGCCGGGCCCGTCTTCCTCGTGTTTGTTGTCATGATCATCGTGGTCTTCGTGTTCCACCACCACCAACGAGTCTACCACAACCGCCAGCGGCTGGACATGGAAGACCCATCTTGTGAAATGTGCCTTTCCAAGGACAAGACCTTGCAAGATCTGGTCTATGATCTCTCCACCTCCGGCTCTGGCTCAGGTATTGCGAGATGTCGGGACGTGACCAGTGAGAACTTGCAGGTGGAGTTGTCTCTTTGGGCTCGTGGTTGCCACAGCTTTGCCATGGTGGTGAGACCTCGGAGCCTGTCCAGGGGCTCTGTCATGAGTAACTTGAAGGGGTGTTTAAATTCAGTCGTGCGGTGGTCTCGTGTCTGTTCGGGTAAGAGCAATAGTGAAATTCCTCCTTAACTGCAAGAGGATACCTCAAACAGCTGCATCTATTCCCAGTTTAGCCTTGGAATGGGATTCGGCTTGGAGACAGCCATTAACTGCTAACCTGTGCATTGCTGGCTTTCAGAGGAGAATGCAGGATGTCACCTGCATCAAAGCTGCAGGAAAACAGGGAAGATCCCAGCAGATGAACATTTTATGGTGCAAATAGTGCATTTGCACGGCCCATTTCATCCCAAAGAATCCTTGGGCCTTCCCAGGTGGATGCTGTGCAGTGTTTGCTTCTGTAGCACTTAAAAGGAATCCCCAGAACAGAAGGAAAGGCACAGTTTAGAGGTGGCTTTGAACTAGGAAGGTAGTTGGGTTAAAAAATACAAGGAGTTTTGCAGCAGATGGAAACTGTAGGAAAATCCACAGAGGCAGAGAGTGTCACAACCTGATATTTGACCAGGGGATAAACCTCCAGCACCACATCTGCTGCTATATCTAAAATATATTTGTGATCTCTTCTATGCATGCTGTGGGCAGGTGAGCCCTGTGCTTTCTGTAAGCAATGGCAGATGCTGGGACTCCTTTCTTAAGAGAAATTTGGGGGATTTTCTGCTTTTTAGCAGAAACTGATTTCACCGAGTTCCATTCTTTGCATATTGAGGCTGCAGTTCCTTTGATCTGTCGTGGAGCAGAAGTTCCCCCACTGCTCCGTGCCGGATCTCTGCTTCAAAGCAAAATGCAGATGCTGCCCAAGCAGTGGCACATCCCACGCAGGAGCTGCCACCATTCCCTGGTTTGGGTCTTGCTCAGGCTCCCAGAGTTTATCAGATGTGGAGCCTGCTGGGTTTGAGGACATTTTTCAGCCTCTGGGGTTTCAGGAGGTTTTCTGCTACCACAGGGATTAATCCCTGCAATTCCTTGTCCTAGGCTTGCCTCTGTTTGTCCAGCGGACCGTGGCTCGGACAATTGTCCTTCAGGAGATCATCGGCAAAGGCCGCTTTGGGGAGGTGTGGCGGGGCAGGTGGCGTGGAGGGGACGTGGCTGTGAAGATCTTCTCTTCACGTGAGGAGCGTTCCTGGTTCAGGGAAGCAGAGATCTACCAAACGGTTATGCTGCGGCACGAGAACATCCTGGGGTTCATTGCTGCGGATAACAAAGGTGAGAAGTGCCTCGNAGCACCTCCATGTCTTTTTTGTTGTGTTGACTAAAGTCAACTCCTCTGGGTCTC
>VYXC01011293.1:0-70738 GCA_013397175.1 Platysteira castanea | reverse complement strand
TTTTTTTTTTTAGAGAACTGGTAGTTGATGGCCACTGCAAAACCTGTAATGCTGCTGCTGTAGCAGCAAGACAGCCAGCAGCAAGGTGATGGTGCCTTGTCCTCTCCTCCTCTTGGGCATGGCACAGAAGCAGTGTCTGCTGGAATTCTGCAGAAGGAGGCAGCTCTGCAGGGCTGGGGGAGCTGGAGGTGAAAGTGCAGCTCACTGTGTGCACCAGGGGTTTCCCTTTTCCAGTAAGACGTTTGCACAGAAAATTAACTCCTGTTTGGGCTCCTGGGGCAGATTTGTGTTATGTCCAGCCGTGCAAGACGTGTAAGTCTATAGCGTGAATTGTGTCCCTGCTCACCTGCCTGGAGCTGAAAATGCATTCTCACAGCCTGGAACAGGGCAGGAAGGTGTCCAGGGGGACATAGGCTGGCTTTGTGTGGCTCTGAGTGTCCACGCTGGACTGTCCACCCACAGCAGCCCACACCCCTGCTCCAAACCAGGGAAAGAACTGAATACCAATAATCCAAATATCAATCCCATATCAGTCATAGAAGCTGGCTCCTTTTTTGTGACATTTTGTGTTGCAATCAACTCAGGTCACAGAGCACCCTTTGGTTTCTGTCCCTCAGCTCACAGACTAAAGCCTCATCATCTGCAGGTTGGGTAAAAATGGTTTATTGAGGGTTTGCCTGCATGATTTCCACATGCTGACACTTTTAATCTTTAGAATCAGCTAACAGAATAAAAAAAGGGTGAAGGAAAACAAGTTACGTGAGAAAATATTAGCGCTGTATCCTATCCTAGGCTATTATTTTAAAATGTCTCTGGGGAATACGATGTCTTCTGTAAAAGGCAGGGTGCCTGGCATCATAAACCCTTCTAAATTACCACCTCACCACAGCCTCCAGCAGCTGTCCTAGTTCCTCAATTCATTTTTGGCATTTGAGGATTAAAAAGAATACAAACCACACACTTTAAAAACAAAGCTCCCAGTGGGTCCCACACTGTGGGGAGGGGGCAGCTTCTCCTGACTCCTGAACGCTGACATTAGCCAGCCTGACCGAGGAATAATGGGATTGAAGAACAGGGAGATTTGTTAAATCCGCTTGAACTCGTGGAACTTGTGTTTATGTGCATTCCCTTCTAGTGGAAAACAGTGGTGACACTACTGGAAGAAAAACTAGCTTTACGAAATAATTTAATCTATCCACAGAGGAGCTGTACAGAGAGGGGGGTTTATTGTGGAAAAAGGGAAGTGGTCCTTCAATTCTGCCAGCAATATTGTGCATTTCCCTCAGCAGAACTGAGGTTTTCTTGGAGCTTAGACTTATCTAGGAGTGGAAGCATAATGATGGACAAACATCAGGAGACTTGCAAGTGTGTTTTTTTGGTTTAATATATAATAGGCCTGGCTCATGTCTTCATTCTGGCTTAAAAGACATGAGGGGAATGAGATCTGCAAATGTCTTCATTTCCTTTTCAGCAACCTCCAAAAATTAAGCCTTTAAAGAAATACATCTTGTCTGCATGGCAGTATGAAGGAATTTTTAAAGTTTAGGATCCTTGTTGAGGTTCAGCTCCAGTGTTTGCCTCTAACACTGCTTCTCTGCTGCTGCTCATAGGAGTTGCTCTTATATTTCAGAATTTGCCAGTATTTTGCTCCTTGTAATTCTGCTTTTTCTTGTGTGTTGTTTGTGGATGTCACCCACTTGCTGTGTCAGGGAGACTTCAACCCTAACAGCTGTTAGTGTTGCTGGTTGCCTTTAGACTAACATAAAAATTCACCAGATTGGATTTGGAGATGGCCTTGCAAAGAAAAACATGATCAAGAGGTGGATAAGCTTGGTCTCTTATGAATTTTGTGTTAAAAAGTGGGAGTTTGACCTTTGTACAAAGGCCAGTGCTGTGCGCAGCCTGTACTTGAGTTTCTGTGCTTCTTCCTGGCTTGGTTATCATCAGCAGCATAATGAGTTTGTTGAGGAGCTTAAACATTCTCTGTATGACTGCTTGTCTCTAGTCCTTGTATTTGCTCTGTCATATTTAGCACTAACAGCACAGTTTTCCACCAGATCACTGCTGCTGGAGCAACACATCCTTTCCTAATGCAAAGCTCCAGTCGCTGGCTGTGAACAGTAATTGACTGCAGTGGGGCTTTGATGCTCATAAGTATTTAGTCCCTCATGCTGCGCTCTTTGAATCAATAACCTCCTTTGGTCTGTAACCTAATAGAATTGCTTAGTGGATAAAATTCTGCTTGTGTTTCATCCACTTAGCTTATTTCACTCTTTTGATGGATTTGCTCCATCAGGAGAGTGAGTGAAAATGATCACGTGCTTGTCGTATGCCCGTGACAATAAACATCATCATATTTTCCCCCAAGTACTCCAGGACAGAGATAACTCGCAGCCTTTGAAAAGAATTGGGATGGATGTGTCCTCTGCATAAAACAGGAGTTGGGTGGAAAGCAGCAGCTGCTGCTGGGGAAATAGGAGCAGGGCAGAGAAGGCTGGACACAGGAAAGCTGCTGGGAAAACCTCTGCTCATGTTACGTGTGTGAGCACGGAGCCTGTGCTGCCATCAGGACAGGACACCCTGTCACCTCTGGGCAGGAAACCAGGGGACTCTCAGCCAGCAGGTATGTGGCAGCAGAGCCCTAAAGCTCCACGTGAGATTGAAAACATCCAGCTGGTGGAACAGAGGCAATGACCATGTGTGAGGTACTATAGGGACAGGGGGAGGATACAGGTGTGAGGATGTAGGAAACTGAGTTTGGGGGAAGTGTTTATTACAACAGGGCTTAGGCCTTGGGTCCTTGATGTAAAGGTGCCAAAGGATTCCATTCTGCGCATGTGGGTGTTGGTTACCTCACTGCGAGTGTGGATATTTGGGCATGAAGAGGTTAAGCTGTCTCTGCTCTTTTGTTTTGCCCTGCCTCTCCCTTCAGAGGAAGACTTGTCTATAAAGTTATTTTTAGATGTCTTGTGAGCAAATTTTGTGGGAAGACAGGCAGCCAGCAGCCCCTGGCGAGCTGCTAAGCCCACCCCTCTCAGCTTACAGAACATAATTAGCAGATAATCATGCCAAAATCACAGACTCCAACGGGCTAATTTTATCGCATGTTCTGACATCGGTGAGCTTGTTGAAAGTAAGTTGTGGGTTGTTGGTTCAATGTGTTTCCTAACTTGTTTATGAGCTGGTGTTCCTGCGTTCTGTGTAAAGGCAAGATCAAATGCAGGTCTTGTTAGGCAGCAGCCACTGGTGCTTTGGCTGGGTTAGATAACACGGGATATTTCCTAGCTTAAAAATCACATTTTATTGGGACGTGGTTGCTGCTAATGGTGTTTCCAATAATGCTGCTGTGTTTTGCTGCAGGGTTGGTATGGAGGATGTTGAAGCTTTGATTCAGCAACACATTCAGGCACGTGTGAGGCGCACTTATTCCACTAACCTGTAATTATATATCTATAAATGTATATATAAAAAACTGGAGGTGCCTGCTGAGATTGGGCTGTAATTTCCCATGATCTAAATGGAAATCAAGCATGTATTTTTAAGCTACATTTATATTTAAGAGTTTTGCTAATTTAAGGCCTTAGTAACTCCTGCCATTTTTTTAGCAAAGAAAAATATTAAGTGTCAGATGGTTGGGCTGAACAGCTTTCAGGACCTGCATGCCTCTCTTAGTGACAGGGTAAAATAAAGATACTTCTTGATAGAAAACACAGTCATCCTTCTGGGTACAATAAATCTAAGACAGGTAAATATAATAAAAACTTTCACTACTTCTTCCTGATAATAGAAAGATTAAGTTGGCCAAGGTCACAGGGTCAAAAGTAGGCTCAGTAACAGGAATCTATGGGACAGATGACCTGAAGAATGTGGGAAAAGAGCCCGACCTCCTGCTGTCTGATTTCTTGTCCATGGGCTTGAAAAGTCCAACTGTGAGGGAGGTATCAGTTTGCAGCAGGCGAAGGTGGGCTGGGCTGTCCCAGAGGTCAGCAGAACATTTGGGTTCCCTCGGTTTGCAGAAATGCCTTTTGTAGGGAGTATTTCCCTTCTGTTGACAGATGAAGGTTTGGGATCAATCCTGTGGTGGCCAGAGGAACTTTTCCATTTCCAAATACATCTCTGGTTTTGCAGCAGGATTCTTAATGAATTATCCTCCTCCAAAATGCCTCTCAGCTCCTGCCTGAGCCTCTTCCCTGCAGCATTTTGGATCTGGCCTTATAGAAGCAAATGTCAGACGCAAGAATCAGTGTCCCTCAGGTGAGCATTTAGTGTTTTGTAGGACAGAATAGACCTTTGTAACCTGTTTTCATTTTCTGAACATTTACCGTGACAAAAAGTGTCTGTAGCTGAATTGAACATACCTTGAGTATTTGCTGCAATATTTATCCAAGTCCATACAGCTGTGAAGTCTTGCATATAGTCTCACCTTAGAGTTCTGTTCTTTGTGATTTTATCTTGTGCTTTCAGGCTAAATAAGAAAAGCAGTGGGGAAAGTAATAGCTCAGGTTGAAGTAATAATTTGCTGACAGGCTAGCAAATACATATTTGTCTAGCATATAAACTTGGTTCCTTTTTTCCCTGATCGTGATGCAGGCTGCTTGCATAGAGGAAATATCCCTGGTGATAGAGAGCCAAATTCACTGGGCTCTGGGCGTATTCAAGTACTCTGTCTGCCTGTCATATGGCAAATTAATTCAGTGGCAGAATATGGCACCACTGCCTCAAGCAGGCAAGTGCCATTCTGCAGGAAGCGTAGTTCATCCCAACAGCTGGCTCGTGAGCAGTGTATGGGAGTAGCAGAGAAGTAACATCTCGCATGCAGGGGCTGTGGTGGTAGCTCCAGAAATGAGGTTGCAAGTCTGGTTCCATCACAAGTCCCCACTTTCCCAACCATCCATCTTAAGTTTGCTTGGCAGCCGGCACTGGCTGCTCCATGCGTTCTAATTCAGGCAGTCTGAATGCGTGAGTTGTGTCTAGCTCTCACTCCACACTTGTTTATGTTGTCTAAAAGTTGTTGGTGGCTCTTTAGAGAGAGACACGGTCCTACGAGTGAAAATATCACCATTTGCTGTGAGGCAGTTGCCAAGGAGGGTGCCTGTCCCGTTGCTTTGGGGGTGATGGCATTTGATACTTGTTTGAACATGTGGATTATTTTTGCCAGTTGCTTGTCAAAAACTTGCTCTATGGGACGGGAAGGAGGGAGGTGGGATGTGGGAGAAGGAAAACCCTCCAACACTGTTGCGGGATGAGTTTGGGTAATTTCCAGAGCTGCTGGGGATGGAAGAGAGCAGCTAGTGATAGGCACATAGTGATGGGGCAAGGGAGAACAGTTCTAAATGAAAAGAGGAGAGATTTAGATTAGATGCTAGATAGAAATCCTTCCCTGTAAGGGTGGGGAGGCCCTGGCACAGGCTGCCCAGAGAAGATATGTCTGCCCCTGGATCTCTGGCAGTGTCCAAGGCTGGGTTGGACGGGGCTTGGAGTAACCTGGGAGGTGTCCCTGCCCATGGCGGGGGGTGGAACTAGATGATCTTTAAGGTCTCTTCCCACCGGAACCGTTCTGGGATTCTGTGTGTTCAGGTTCATTTCCACTGCAGTCACAGCAGAGAGGATTGTTTCAGTTGTGATCCAGCTCCCAGTGGATCTGCAGTTTCATTTTTCCATTGCTCTGTGCAGTTTCAGCCACATCACATGTCCCGCTCTCTGCAAGGTTCCTGGTGTGAATGCCACAGGGTCTGGGCTCCAGGATACACTCAGCTCCTAGGGAGCAATGAAGCCTTCAATGCTATCCTTTGAAGCCGAACTCTTCCAGTAAAACATTTCAGTGGAGAAAAGAGTGAATTCTGATAACCCCATGATTCATTAGAGATTTTCTAATCAGATCTGTTTATTTCCCAGCTTTCTCAAGAATCACTGATTATTAAAAATCAATTGCATTCACCA
Source organism: Platysteira castanea (assembly GCA_013397175.1). Lineage (NCBI taxonomy): Eukaryota > Metazoa > Chordata > Aves > Passeriformes > Platysteira > Platysteira castanea. The sequence goes on along the minus strand of VYXC01011293.1, from coordinate 64,798 downwards.
TTTTTACTTGGCTTCCAAGTCAGTTCTGAAGACAGACAGAAAAGTTACTGCTGGTAGTTCCAATCCTGTCGAAAACCCCATGAGAATCAGATACTGAGGTTTCTATGTTTAAGCACTGACAGATGGAAATGGTATCTGATGCTTTAGCATTCTTTAATTGAGCTCTCAAAGGCATGACAAGGTCCAATGGCTGGAAACTGAAGCCAGAAAAATTCAAATTGGAAATAAAGTACAAATCTTTAACGGTGAGAGTAATTAAACTCTGGAACAGTTTATGGGGGTATGTGATGGATTCTCCATGGTTTGGTCTCTTCAAATCAAGAATGCATATCTTCCTTAGAAATACTCCATTGCTTAAACAGAAGCTAAGGGGCTCAATACAGATATCTTTAAAAACGTAATTGCATGACCTGGATGATGCACGAGGTCAGGCTACCACATCTGAAGACAAAAGAATCTGTGAATCCAAACCCAAATAAGTCCCTTGGTTCCAAGCCCTGCATTTAAACTCAGTGTAGACCTACATGCCCCCCTGCTTCATTCTGTCTGCTTGGAGAAGTAAGACAGATTTTCTAAGGCAATAGTTTGAGGACTTTAATGCAGTCTTTTCATCTCTGAGGATTTTGGCCAAGATGCTGAAGAGCTTGAATATTCCCTTTGGGCTCTACAGAATGGCTCTTTCTCATCCCAGGTGGTTCTCCGTAGTTAACTGGAGCTGGCCCTGTGGTCAGAAGTGCTGCTGAGCAGTTTTGTCTTGGGGAGCCAGCTATTCACTCCGCACTTCCCCATGGTTCCAGGATCACCCTTCTCTGCCTGTAATTCTGGGGATTCTGCTCATCTCCAGAGTTAAATTTATCTCAGTGCCACGCAGCTCTTACATTCTCTGGGGTTAATTAGTGGCGCTGGGAAAGCTGAATCATGAAGTGCATCATTAAGAATGGTGCACAGGTTAGGAAAAAGTCAGGCCAGCATGGTTCCAGGCACCTCCTTTTTCCTGAGGCTCCACATGCTGTTTCCCCAGCTTCACTTCTATATGACACGTTGTAACGACTGGTGTCACGGCTGCAGGGGCTGGATGCAGCTGCCAACAAAAACTGGCAAAACAGAAGGTGGAAGAGGTCTATTAATTGGCTCCAAGTACCAGTTTCTCTAGAGGGGCTTTTCTTACCAGAGAGAAACTGTTCAGCAGTGCAGGAATAGGTCACACCTGCAGAGCAAATGGGTTTCTTCAGTCTGAAGACATCTACAGACTGCAGCAATAATACAGCAGAAATATCAGAGTTTGATTTTTAAGGGACGTCTGAGAACGCAGAGGAATTGCCCTTTATTAAAAAGGCCAGACCAGAGTCTCTCTTGGTGCATATCGAGTACAGAATACAGATCTTTCATAAGGATCCTTTGCTGGAGAGGGGAGGAGGGACGTGGGTGGAGAAGAGGAGGAGAAAGTGAGGGAACTTAACCCTTAAGGACCTTCCTCAATAACCTTGCTTTGTGAAGAAATCTTTGCCATGGAAGCATCTTCTCCCCCATGAGTGAGGGTTTTCTGTGTGCATAGAGAGGCAGCTGCTGTTTTTTTGGGAGACCTGGTTGTGTCTATTCTGTTCCACTGTGTTAAAGCAGATCATCCTGTGTATCCTGGGTTGGAGGGACACAGAGAAGTCTTTGTTTGCTCTCTCCAGTCTCAGTCATGTGAACCTGAGCAGCCTTGATGGCTGTTTCGTTGTGCATCATCTGTTTAGTGAAGTGTTCAGAAGCACCCTTGGATCTGGGGGAGCATCTGACAGAAGACTGACTGAACATTTGGGTCTTTATGAGGATCATAGAATTGTTTAGGTTGGAAAAGACCTCTAAGATCATCTAGTCCAACTGTGGGGTCCTAGGGGTTTTTTGTTGGATGGTACCACTGTAGGGCAAGAATTTAGGTGTTGGTCAAGCCAGTGTCTGCTGTGCCATGAGCAAGGCAGAAGGGGCTGCAGAGCAGCAGTGGTGGGACAACCTGCCCCAGACAGTTCTCTCCTGACCTCCCTAGCTGGGAACTGGCTCAGACCCCATGTGTGATGCTGGGAGACACTCAGTGAGTGCAGACATGAAGTTACATGTTTTGGTTTGGATCTTTGGACGTTGTGCATGCCTCCAGGACTCTTTATGGACTCCTGGCATTCATAACTGCATTTATTCTCAAGGAGCTTTTCTGCTTCTCTGCAACCCAACATACTTTATATCAAGATCTCATAGTAATCATGTTCTTCAGTATTTTTGTAGGGGAAACCTGGCAGATGTGGGGGTCAGGGAGGCTTTGGAGCATTCACGTGCTGCCTGGAATCACTGTTTTGGGAATGGCTCTGCCTGCTGTATATGTTCTGAAGCCTTGGATTTTCTCCACAGCCCTGGTTCTTGGTCCTTTGATTTATTGGAGATGCGTTGGATGGACCAACAGCACAGCACAACGATGGTGTAATGGGTTGTGTGTTATTATCCAGGACTTGTGCAGCCGTGGGTCCAAGGTTAGCTGGAGAGAGCTGAAGGCAGCAATGGTGTTTTTTAATCCTGGAAGATTCCTTGCAGTCTTTGACTGGGGAAAATCCTATCCCAGTGTCCTGCTGTGAATGATACAGAGGCACCCATTGTGTGCCACAGACACCACAAGTAGAACCCATCTGGAAGAGCATCCTGTTGGCTCATTTCTTGGTCCTGCCGCTGCTGGCGGTCCTGTCCCTGCCAGGCTGTCACCTCCTCTGTGCCTCTACATCCCAGGAGAGTGGCCAGCTGAGGCAGCACATGGTCTTAACCTCATCAGGGATGACTTGCCATCCTTTGGCACATTTAGGTAATGTCTGTGTCACAGACAGGGTGACTCCCGCAGGTGAGAGTCACCTGGGGCTGCCTCATCTGGCAGCAGCACAATGCCGAGTGTCAGCACAAGGTTCCACTTGTGTTGCCTGTTGCACCACCTTTACCGCTTTTACTGATCTGAGTCTGTGACCTCCTGCACACAGAAGACAAAACCTTCATTTCCTCTTTTGGCCCCTGTATTTTTATTTTCCTTCAACCCATGCATGATATCCCTCTTCAATTTTGTGAAATTTCTTGCTGCTGACTTATATTCGTTGTCATTACTGTTTCTTGGTTTGTATGGAGAAGAATTTCCCATTTATTTTCTACTTTCTGATTTGGCTTTTGCTTGTCCTCCAAGCCAGAGCAGTTTTTTGCCAGGTCAGCCTTCTTTCTTTTGGGATTGTGGTTCCTCTGTGTAGGGAGGAAAATGATCTTGAACAGTTCCCAGTTATCAGTCACAGATTCCTGTTCAAATTCTTTCTTTCAATTGTTTTGCTTTGTAATTATTTTCAGCTCTGTTAAGCTGGCATTGGAAATCATCAAGTAGATACATTACTCGTTTGGACTTTATTCTATTTGCACATAACAAATGTAATCAAATCAGTCTCTTGTACCTAAGCTGCTGCTATATTTTTACATTCTGTCATCAGTTCTCCTTGATCTGCAAAAATGAGGTTTAATATAGAATTTCTTCTACGTTAGATGCAATTGTTTTTGTGTCTGGATATTTTCAAGTATAATTTTAGGAATTCCGAGCACATTTTTAGTATTTGCAGCACAAGGCTCCAACATATGGCTTTCAAAATGAAATCCCCATAGAAATGCAGCTCTCTTTCTTGAGTGAATAACTGTGTTTACAATAGCTCAGTGCTACATGAAAATGATAGTGTTGTTAGTAATATTGAACAGAATTTTGAAGAGTTCAATAAATATTCCTGTTCCTTACAAGAGAAAAAGGGAGATTGTGTGATCATGTCCTTTAACAATAAAACACCTTTTATACTGAATGAGGATTGTATAGCAGCTCTTAATTAGAGATAATAAATACCAGCAAGTTACATCTGTGCGGAAGAATTTTAGCAGTGTGCCATTATTTTTTAAGGGATAAACAAGGTGGCTCACAGAACTACGGGTTTTTCTGCCTGACATTAATCCTAGACAAAATAATGGAATTGCTGATAGGGCATGTAATTAGTAAAGAATTAAAGGGATTAATGCAAGTAGTGTCAATCAACATGGCTTATAGAATATAGTTCTTGCCTAATTAGATTTTTTTTTTCTGGTAAGATTACAAATTGTGTTGATAAATGTAATAGCAGTGATATGATAAACTTCTGGGAAGGCCTGAGGATCCTGATCTGATCTCATGGTCCTGAGGTTGGGCTAGGCGACCTCCTGAGGCCCTTTCCAGCCTGGAACACCCAGTGGTGCTGTGCAAGTATTGCCTTTGGCTACAAATAATTTCTTATGCAAGACTGGGATGATAGAAAACCAATTAGGCATCACTGAAATAGATAAGAAACTGCTATACTCTCCAATTTTAAGTGGAAATTCATCAGTGAATGGACATGCTTCTAATGGAGTCCTGGGGGTTATCAGAGATCTACCTCTGTGGTGAGGTCAAAATCTGAAGAAGAGATCACTGAAATAAAAGACAGATCACCAGTGCAGAATGATTCGGGTCCCCTTAGTAACCTAAACGAAAACGAGCAACACATTTTAGTAGCACCCACGTAGAGCTGAGCCATGTCCTGGGAGCTGCTGACACTGAAGAAGACGTGTGGAGCTGTGGGACCATCAGCAAGCACAGACCCCTGTGAGGGAGTGTGACAGAGAAGGGAAATGTCATGTTTGGGGGTATAAAAACAGGAATATTTGAGACAAGGAGGAAGGGACTCCTCCTGCAGTTTCCAGTTGTGACTTTTGTAGTTCAAGGAAGATGTTGTCATCAACAGTTGGAGAGAATTGAGAAAAAGGACTTGATAAGCTAGTGGAAAGCACATCAACCCACTGGAGACTGGAGGAGACACTTTGCATCATCTGACAGAGAGGAAGGTGACGGAGGGTTTTGATCACTCTGATGGAAGTGAAAAAGCTGAGTTCAGTCCAGAAAACAAAGGCAATNACAGTGAAAAAGCTGAGTTCAGTCCAGAAAACAAAGGCAATAAAACCCAGCAGAGAGATACCAAAGGTAGAGGAACTCAGACTAGACATAAACCACACTCAGCAGTGAGAGCAATTAACCACTTGCTACAGCACACTGAGAAATATGAAGCTGTCTGTTTCATTGGAAATTTTTACATGGTTTTTCTTTTCCTAGTATTTCTGCTCTAGTTTTAGAAGGAATCAGTTCTGGGAAGTCTTATGAGCTGTGTTACCCAAGGGGTCAGAAGTCAAAGTCACAGTGGTTTCATCTGGTTTTGTCATCAATTACTCCAAGGGCCTCTGACACAATGTGTGCTCCCAGCTCAGCTCCCTGTGCCTAACACAAGAGGAGAGCTCACAAAAACAGGCTGATCTAGACGTGAACCATGAGTTTTATTTGTTTCTTACCAGCTTAGATGAGGATTTTAGGAAAAAAACAATGAACCCAGGACTGAATTTTCTGAAAACCTTACTAATTACCAAAGCATTGCGGATACAGATTAATTCTCTCAGCTTCTTATTGATTCCTCCCGCTCTTTGGAGATGAGAAGCACATCCACACAGACAAGACGGGTTCCTCTAATAGCTGTGTCCCCGAGGATGAGAGCAATGTTTAGAGGATATCTCTGGACTGTTCGCGCAGCCACTGAACTCAGTTCAGAAACACACAGAGGTAAATCAGCACAAATCCCACTGGTGTGGACATTAAAAAATCATGTTCATGTATTAAACGATGTCAGGTTTTATCCTGTCCATCCCTCCCGGGTGCTGGGGGTAGCAGGAACTCCCACGGCATATCCCACCCAGCAGGTAACGCCACTCTGTGCAGCACAGCTCTGTCCCCTGCCACCCACTGCCTCACCAGCAGGTACTGATGCTTTCCATTGACTGAGGAGATACCCAAGATAAACGTGATGTTCAGAAGGTGAAGCAAAGAGAGATGAATGCCCCCTGAGACTTGTGTCCGCAGTCCACTGGTCCTCTAAAGGACTTTATGTCCCACGTGGGTGTTAATTCATGTTCTGATTCAGCTCTGAAAGTGCCCAAATGCTTTTAAACTCCTGAATATGTTCAAGAATTCACCTAGACACTTGGAAACAGTGGGGAAAAAGAATAGCAGCATGTGAATGAATGTGATTAACGGGTCATGGTTATTCCCAGATCCTTCTCTTTAATATAATTACTTCATTACAGCATATCCATGTCACAGAACTTCTATAAACAAGTGCTGATGTCTGGCTGCTTGGACTCTTTAAAGTCCAGATCTTGGAGAGGAAAAGGAATTTGAAATGGAGAAAAATAGCAATTAGAGTTAAATGGTAAAATGGAGAGTTAATGTGTAGTGAGTAAAACTCCTTTTAGTGGAAAATGTTTTTTGTGTTAACTTTTGTAAGAAAACAGTTTTCCATACTTGTCAGGCTTGACAGTTAAAGTTAATGGTGTTAAAAAACAGAGTACTGAAAAATGTTCCCTTCGGTGTGAAAGATTTATTCAATGAGAGTTTGCTTGAAAAGTTATTTTGGCTAAGGGTGCTGGCTTTTGCCTAATGCTTGGAACAAAGATCCTTGCTGTGTTACCAGGATGGGGACAGCCCCAAAGTTATGATTTCCCAATTAAGATGACATCACCTATTTTGTTGTATTGTTGATGCTTTTTTGAATAGAATGCCACCCTTTAAATGTATTTTTCTCCCCCTTCTGGAAAACACAATGACCAAATGCTGATCTCATTCTGCCTGGATTAAAGCTTGGGACATGCTGGGATGCTCAGAGACTGAATTTGTGAGTTAATCTGCACTGAAAGCAGACTGAAAAGTGAGTTGAACTGTTTCCACCCATTACATGCTACTTAGCAAGGTAGTTAGAGCCCGAAATTCCTCATGTCATATTTGCGTGGCCAAAAAAGGCTGTCCAGTAGCAGAGCTGTCTCTCTCTTGGCTGTGGGGGAGGCAGAGGTTTGTAAAGGAGTTGAGTGACAGCAGAAGCATGGCTGGGTGCTCTGGCGATCTTTCCTCAGCCATTTCTGGCTGCCTGGTGACCTGCTGGGGAGGGAAAGGTTTCTCACAGCTGCCCCTCAAACCCTCAGACACAAAGCTGCTTGACCTGACAGCCTGCTTGTTCCTTACTTACCCCGGTACTTTTTAAAAAATGATGCCTCTGATCCACAGTGGGTGGAAGTTGAGGGCAGTTTCCTTTTCACCATCAGAGGGGTTTGTCTCTTGAAGCATCCTCTGGATTTTCATCTGCTTCTGACACTGATAAATTAGGTCTATCACTTCACTCTGGTTTTCCTGGATGAGGCTGTGGGGACTACATGTGGGTTTTGTTCTGACTGTGGCCCATGTTTTTCCAAAGCAAAGGCTCATGAATGGGCTTTTGAAATCTCTCTGCCTATTGTCCCCTTTTTCATTCTCCTAAGTTAGTGCTACTTTTTATAATCTGGACCTCTCAAAATATCTGAATTCTGTTAAAGAACCCTGTAAATATGGAATCAGAGTAGGCTGGCAGAGGTCCACTGGCTCCCAAGAAAAGCTGGTTGGCACCATTTGGGAATCTGTTCTGGTGCTTAGAATAAATTCATCAAGACAGTCCAGAGAGGCAGAGATTAAAATTAATAGTGTTAAAGTTCTGGTTTGGAGCCCACCCATGTCAGGAATGATATTTTCCTCTGTTCCTATTAAGCAAGACTGCACTGCATGGCTTTTTCAGGAGAAAGTCATAAACATCTTGAGGCTTCCATGCTGCCTGGGCACATGGATTTACAGGTTCTGTGTTTAATGCACAGTTTTGGAACTGCTGCTCTTTCCAGCCCTCCCATTTGCTTTATCCTGTTTGGATCCTGGAGAATGTGCTTGCAAAGACAAAACAGACCATGGAGCCCTCGCTGCAAACATCTGAGAATGAAATGTGTGCTTGGTTTAAAGGTTTCCTAGTGATGTTTTTAATCCTTCAGTAAATTAAACCCTGAATCATACCCCCAGACCCCAGTGATGTGGGGGACTGAGGAATGGCAGTATCTGGAAGCTTTTGGGTGTGTGGGGTTCCAGCTTCTCTAGTGAGAGGTTTGTAAGGGAGAGTTGGAGCCTCTCACCCTCCTCCAGCTACACCTCATTGGAGGCACTGCAATGATCCCATCTGGGATTCTGGGATCAGCACCAGTGCAGCAGCAGATTAGACCTAGGGAAGAACATTGGTTATGTCCACCTTCACATCTGCCCAAGAGAGGCTTTGTTAATGTTACAGCTGAGTCAGATTCCCCTGACTAGGTAGATGGATGTGTTTATCATGGAGAAAATTCCACATTCCTCACTTGGTGAGTTCTGAGAACCTGTATTTACCAGTGCAAGGGGCTGGGGAGAGCAAGGACGTGGCAAGATCCACATGGACAAAGTCATTAAACTACTACTTTGACATACATTTCTTGAAGAGTGTTGGAAGATTTTCAGATTGATGAGGATTTGAGCAAAAATGTTCACCATGTGGTTCCCAGAATGGTTCCAAAATCCAGCTTTAGGTCCTGTCATAGAAGAAGACTGACTTCTGCTGGCACAGAAGAGCTGTGTCTTTGAATTGCGAGTGCTGCTGGTGCAGAGAGCCTGAATGCCCAGAGATGGAGTCAGACCCCAGCTTTGTGCCCTTACAATCAAAACCCAGGCACCAGATGAATGTTTTCTGCAAATTACATTGCTCATGGATGTTTTCACTGGTCTGAAAGCTTTCCATGAAGATCAATTTCAAGTTACCCTCCTACTTATCCCCTGTGCCAGTAGCCCTTAGGACAAATAAAACTGACCCCGGAATGAACTGACCTCCTTGTCGATACAGAGTTTTCTGCTTAGCTCAATTTATGAGTATGGGTTTGGACTGATCATTGCTGTGCCTGACTGGGTTTAGAGCCATGTGTTGGGACTCCACATGCTGCCTCTTCAGCCAGACTTCAGATGGTCACTCTGGCAGGAGAAGGCCAGGTTCTCAGTTACATGGTGGTAATAAATGGATTTCTAAATGTAAAGAAATTACATTGTTATCTATTTGGAAGCATCGTTGCAGCACTCTGTGTGGAAAGGAAAAATGTGGCCAGCATGTTTAGCTTTACTATTATTATAACACATCATCCTCTATTGAAAGTAGAGGTGGCCTTCAAAAGAGTTCAAACTGCGAGGAATTTAGCTTTTTTCCCCCCCAGAAATATGTTTGCTTTTAATGACATTTTCATCTATAAAAGCTAAAAATAACATGCCTTATAAATTCAAAGCACTCTGGGACAGAGTTTGCTCTTTCTTGGCTGAGAAGGTAAAATTTTCCTCCGAGAGGATCACATTTTCTGTTGGGTTTGGTGTTTTGTCTACCTGCCAACTACAATTTTGTGTGGCAGTGGAAAACCAAGGGGACTCGTGAAGCATCATTCACAAACGTGGGACTCTGAGTAGCTGATGTCTCCTTCCTACATGGAGAGAAGTTGTTGCTGTCTCCTCCTTTTGTCAGGAGGAGAGCAAATGATGCCAACACAGCTGATACGAGCGTTCAAGCCAATCACACTGGTCTGTACCAGGGCTTTTCAAACCTTTGGTTGCATCAGAAGATGCTTCTAGTTGCAGTCTAGCATTGTAGAGCAAAAGTCACTGGGAAACTGCCGAGTTCCTGTTTTGGTTTGGAAAGGGAGGGAATGGCTGAAACTACAATAATTTCAAGCACACGTGGCACTTCAAGATGCAGTGCTGCCACTTGGTCCTCAGTGCAGGCAAGAAGTGTCACTTCCTCTGTGCATGATCTCATCTAGATTGTTCCCAGAATTACACCTGAAGAGGGAAAGAAATACAGTGCAGCCCAGCATGCTACAGCTTAGTGAATGGCACTGCTTAATGAATGGTGTCAGAAATGCAAGGAAGGAAGGGAGGACGTGGCTGCGAGGAAGTCAGGATGTGAGCCCGAGGCTGGGCTGGATGCAGCCCAGGAGTGGTGTGGAAGAACAGGGTGCTGGAGCACTGGGTGGGAGGCTGAGCAGAAAACTGGAGATGTGAAGAAAAGATGAGTAAGGGAGCCCTGCCGTGGGCAGGGACAGCTTCCACTAGACCAGGTTGCTCAGGGCCCCATCCAGCTTGGCTTTGACCGCTCCATAATGCTCCATAATTCACTGGATGCTCCAGAGCTATTTTGGGGTGGTGGCAGCCAAGCCAGTGCGTGTTACCCTTGGGACACACAGGTTGGTGGGCCTGTAGTAGCCCTGACACACATCTTCCAGGTGACCTTCAGTTTAAATCTTCACCTTAGTTTCTACTCAAACCTTTGTCACATACACCTGGGCTCAGATTGAACCAGATCGGATTTTATCTCACTGACTGAGATGCATTTGAGTAATTTCCAATTTGTTGTCTCTTACTGATTGTTTTAAGACAGTCACAGATGCAGGTCAGGGCAGATTACTTGTCTTCTGGACAGCAGTTAAAGGAACTGGAATATTATACACAAGGGAAACCTCAGCCCTTCTCTTTTTATTGCAACAACTGGATGTGGTTTTAGAAAGTTAAGGTGTATATTAAGTAATTTAAAGTAAAAAAATAATCATGGTGGGGTGATTTTCCTATTGATGAACTCTCCAGTATTTTCCCCATCCCCTATGTGAGTTCCTGCCCTGACGAGAAGGAGAGTCTTTCTTAGTGCTGCCCCACAGCACTGGGTTTTTTACATGCTGGTCTGTTTCAGGCTGCGTGTGGTGATTAGACAGAGAAAAATATAAAAATCAGCAGCAGGAGTAATTTGTGAGGGGTACCCACCACATAACAGTTAGTTGGTCATGGTGTTGCAGGACATCTTTGCCTCCATAATTAGGTACTTGCTTCCCATGAGACCTTGTGCCTCTCTCATGAGTGTCTGAAAGATTGTGTAGGGGGTTGAAATGTTTTTGCAGCTGATCCATATGAAATACCATCAGGTTAAAGGAAAAGAAAAGCCACGTTTGTTGGATTATGGTTTCCAAATCCTTCAACTTCTAGAGAGGGCAGGAAGGGGATTGGAGAGGGAATCATGACTGGAGCAATTAATCTTGCTGTAGCTTGAATAACCCTCATCACAGGCTGACAGTGATTTATGAATAGGGCTTTAACATTTTTTTACTCTGTCTTGTGCAGGAGCAAAGTTAGATCTGCCCCAGTGCAAGCTGGTGTTGTTCCATGGGAGCTGATGGTCTTACCAGCCTTCCTGGGGGCAGTTTGTGGCCTCCCATTGTCGTTGCACATGACTACTGATGCTGGTCCTCTGTCTTGCCTGCAATGGGGATGTTTAAATTGAGATGTGCAGCAAGATCTGGAGCTGTTCTCACCACTGACTGCCCATGAACAAGGGACTGTGCTGAAATGGGTGAGGCTCCTCTGTGGGTTCAGCTCTGGGTTAAAACAGGTTAAGCCATACAAAGCCATGGCTGTTCCTGTCCCTTGTTCCCTGGGAGCAGAGCCCAACCCCCACCTGGCTCCATCCTCCTGTCAGGGAGTTATAGAGACTGAGAAGGTTCCCCCTGAACCTCCTTTTCTCCAGGCTGAGTCCCCCCAGCTCAATCAGCTGCTCCTCAGCCCACTCTGCCTGGCACTGAGTGATTTCTGCAGCCTTTTGGCAGATGGAGGGAGCTGAGGAAGGAAACCCTCCCTCACTTCCTCCCACCTGCACAGGCACTTTTGCCACAGTTCAACTCTGTAAATCAAAATATTTGCTGTGCACCTGACCCATAAAACTTATTATCTTCAGCCAACATGCTGCTGGTGAGCCAACCATGAGGTTGTAGAAGCTTGAAGGTGGTGTTGGTGCTGATCAGTGGCATCCTTGATGGCCTTGCACGTTTTTTCTAACCTGAGTGATGGTTCCAGTGGGAGGAGCTGCCAAAACTCCCAGAGACCCCATGTGGACGTTGGGCATCTGACTTCCTTGTGCCAGGAAGGGGCTTGATTAGTTAGGTCAGGCCTCCTTTACATGTAATTTACATGCACGCAGTAATTTGAGAGGGTTTTTTTTTTAAAAGTGAAAAGACTCAATTCTCCTTTACACCCCATTCAGAGAGAATTTTGCTCATTTGTTCAGTTTGGCCAGGAACATGTTTGTTGTGCTGAGGTTAAAGACTAGATGTGAGACTAAGGAATAGAGCTGGGTATCATTCTTTATCCATCTCTAAATTCAGCTGCTTTAGAGCTTTTACCAGTTCAGACCCTCACAGCTGCTAGTGGGACAGTGTTTGGTCTAATTCCACCTTCCTCAGCCATTTTGAAATTCGAGATTGCTGAAGCTTTCTGCTGAAATGCAAACAGCATCTTTCCCTCTGATCTCATTCGTTTCCTGAAGCTGCCCTTGTCTCCGTCTTCCATCCAAATCCAGACAGAGGCTTCCACAAAGTCTTAAGCAGCCTTAGAACATTTCCCCAGATGATTTTCATTTCCTTTTGCCTCTGCCCTTCTCCAATCCAACCAGGAGCTGAGGTTTCCAAATGCCTTGAAGAAAGGCTATTCTTGTGGTTTTGCTACAAGCTTCAGAGAAAGTCATACAGAATATTTCTTGAGATTTTCCCCAGATTTGGGAAATTTTCAGTCTTGTTTTCCAGACCTTGCAGCTTTAGACAACTTATCAAAATGTAGATGCTGAACTGAATTAGTGAGCTACTTGAAGATTTCCTGTCACTAATATATTTGGGTATCAAACTTGGAGCTAATGGGGATGCTAATGGGGATGTTTGTGGGTTAAAGCCACTTGTGTGCAGGGCAGTGTCCTGTTGAAGCCAAAGGACAGACGTCATTCAGAGGAGAAAAGTCAGTCCTGGACACACTCAAATGTCGTTACCACAGCTAAGCCTGTTCTAACTTCCCTGCCAAAACTTTTCCTTCATTAAAAAAAAAAAAGTATTTTAATTAAATACAAATTTCTGTGGAATATATCTGCTGCTTTAAAAAAGCATCCTCACTTTAGCGGTAACTCAAAGCCAGAACATCATGGCTCAACAGAACTATTTACATTTGAAAGCTTTTCAGTTGAAAATGTGTATGTTTTGGAATTGAAAAATCTGTTTTATGGCTTTCATTTTTATGGGAACACTGGAAAAATTTCTGCTTCAGGGAAGGACTATTCTGACTCTAGTAAGATTTTTATTCTCAGAACCAAGCACTGTTTTCTCAAAGAGACATTTTTACATGTAGTTTCTCATACACTTTTCTTCCCTCTTGCCCCTCAGACCATTTCCCTTGACTTGCTTAACCCTGCTTGAAAACCAGTATGAGAAATGGGGTTTTGTGTTACTGGCTCTGTTGCCTGGCTCACTGTTTTGGGCAAACATCCTGGAGAGCTCTCTGGCCTGACTGCAGCCACAAAAATGCAGGCTTCACGGTGGAAGCAAGCTGAAAGGTTATTTTCAGGCCTGAGATATATCCCAGCATGTTATCCACCTGATCCCAGCCTCTGCTGAATGATCCTGCTAGGGGCAGGCCAAGCCCTGATGATTTTAATATAAACGGGTATGACAAGATGAGAGGCCAAATGCTGCGTGGATTTAATCATCTGACAAGTGCAATGATTAATCTTAAATATCCTGTAGTCAGTCCCAGAGTGGAAGTCCTGCTTAGGAATAAGGCCATCAGCCACGGCCATTTATTTGCTGGCAGCCGTGGCCATGCTGTGCACAGCGACTGAGGAAGTTCTGGTTATGTGTAAAGCTGTTAGCAGTGACAGACGATGAGTTGTTAATAACTGCATAACTCATCAGGCACGGGAAGGTGCTGCAGGGGGGCTCTCCCTTCCCTGGAGAGCCACTGTGGGCTGGGGACATTTGGGCTTTCCACAGACTGTGTGATTTTGCGTTGCCAAGTGCTGCTGCCTTTGCCTTCTGCAGGCTGGGGTTCTTTCCCTGCTGCACTTAGCTCCTTTCCCTTCAGGATGCTGCTTACAGGGTCATTTATTTTTTTGGCAGAGATTCACACTGGACGACTGAAGGGGAGATGGCAGGACCAGACTGTGAGCCTGGCGAGGGATATTTTAATTCTGGAGTTGTCCTCTTGTATTTCTGACATGTGAGTTTAGCTTCCAGCCCAGATCCAGGTGAGAGCAGGCAGTGAAACTAAATTTCCAGTGACTTCAGTAGCCCCACAAAAATCTCATCTCCCAGTCTGACCTGGACAAAGCTGGAACGTGTCCAAAGACGGGCAACAAAGCTGGGGAAGGGGCTGAAGAACAACTCTGATAAGGAGCAGCTGGGGGGGCTCACCCTGGAGAAAAGGAGGCTCAGAGGGGACTTTCTGGCTCTCCAAAACTCCCTGATGAGAAGGTGGAGCCAGCTGGGGGTTGGGCTCTGCTCCCGGGGAACAAGGGATAGGACAAGAAGAAAAAGCCTAAAGCTGCACCAAGCAGGGTTTAGATTTTACATCAAGGAAAATTTCTTCACTGAAAGGGTGGTCAAGCAGTGGTGCTGTGCAGAGAGTCCTTGCAGAGCTGTCCTTTGAGTACTCATAAACATGTATCAAGCAATGCTGTGGCTCAGTGTTCAGCAGACAATGTGGAGAAAGCTTGACAAATAAGATTTGTTAGAGCAGACACTGCAGAAAGTCGGGGCCATGAAAAATATAAGCCTAATATCGATTATTTATGGTGTGCTGGGATTTTCTGACAGGGTATTTCAAGAGTCCTGTGTGACCTGGCTTGAGTAAAGATCCTCCTGAAGCAATGTTGATGAGCTCCTCTGAAACCTGAGAAGGAGAGAAAACTGTAGCTGCTGATGCTGCGTCTGAAGCTGGGCGTGCATCCACTTGATTTGGGATGCCATTCCAGTGTGGAGCAGGTGAAAGAAAGGCTGCCAGTGCAAGTGCCCACAGGGCTTGCAGTGGGGCAGCAGGGTGAAAATAGGTTTATTCAAAAGATAAAACAGATTGTACAAACCCTCCATGCTCCCAAAATCTGTGATGGCTGTATTGCCTGTGGAAACCTGGCTGCAGCCATTCCACATCAATTTGATCAAATGATGCCTCTCGTTCATGACTGGACTGAGGCCCCACCACTTTTAAGGGAAAAAAGTGATGTGATGCCCTGGATTCTTTCTGCTTGATAGTACCAGGCAGCCTTTCCACCATCTCTCTGAGAAGCAGCACTTGCTGCTTCCACATGACAGGAGAAAAATGTTTTAAAGAGCAGTATTAATAATAATAGCAACATTAAAGTGTGGGGAAGGATTACAAAGGTAATTCTGAGATCCTTCTCAGTAATGCAGGCTATTAACAAAAGATAATCACCTTTAAGTTAGCCACCTTTAGCCCTGGAGTAAAATGGAGGCACAATTATTCAATGCAGTACAGAAGTAATTTAACCAGAGATGGATGGAGAGTCAGCTCGCTCGGTTCTTGCTTGAGAAACCAGCCAGGGCCATGTTCAAAAGTGAGGAAAACTCAGTGAAAAAAATGGCAGCAGCAAGTAAATAATTCCTGGTGTCCTTCTCTCTGTTCTTCCATCAAATCTGAAGTCATTCACTCTTTGGAGCATGAAAAGTGAAAGGGGGAAAAATAGGAGAGTCGTGTTGAAAAGCAGTTCTTCATGTTCCTTGTATGAGCAGCATTTGAAGCCTCTTTTACTGTGGGCTGCCATGAAACATCTAGGCCCATTCTCTGTGTCAGAGTGTGGGGTTTCTGTCATCAGAAACCACTGGCCGTGTGGCTTCATCATTTCTGTCATGCTGGGTCTGTGGCTGAGGCGGGGCTTGAAGAACGAGATGAGATGAGCTTTGTATGGGAAGGGTACCTCGTGTACTGAAAGAGGGCTCGGGGGCCAGGGGAACTGTCATCAGCAGGGCCAAAAAGATGTGGCCACCTTTCTGTGCTGGAAACAGGAGTCTTCCTTCACAACAGCTGCTGTGGGATACCTTGCCTTGTGTCCATACCCTGCCTTCTTCCCAGAAACTGGCCTGAGGCTGCTGGAGTACAAGGGGTTGATAGTTTTTGTCAGGTTGCTTCTGAGTGCTCCCTTGCTGGTTTTGTTGTTTAAAAGGGTCATTGGAGTTTTATGCTGGGCAGAAGGAATGTGTGGACTCCGGAAGCAGTTATGAGATTGCAAAAGTTATTCTGAAAGGCCTTTCAAGCTGCAAAGACAAGCAGTTGGGGCCCTTGGATATGCCCAAGGCAGGGCTGTAGCTACATGCAAGTCCCCTGGACAAGTTGGCACTGATTCGCCATCTGAACTTGCATTCAATCAAATAAAATTCCCACTGTTAACATTCCCACTGATTTTCTCTCCCACAGAAAAGCACTGGAGCTGGGCATCCAAACCCATCTGCTGTCTCTGTGTTGCCTCCGTGAGGAACAGCAGGATGACAGGCAGGCACAAGATGAACAGAGACTGGCAAGCCTTGTGGCACGTGGCTCACCCTGACCCTTACCCTGGAGCAGCTGAAGAAGTCTGTGAGGGATTAGCAGGTATGAGAAACTGCAAACAGAATAAACTCCTTGGAAACAAAGCTGAGAGTTGCTGTGAGAGGCAACGTGAGTGGCCACTAACCCACCAACCAAAGGGAGAAGCCCGCTCCAGCCCAGTATGGAGTGGGATAAATTCTGTGTTTCTGTTTTATGTCCTGCCTGTGCAAGCGAGGGGCTTTGTGTGCTCATTCCTGCACTGTTCCCCAGTGGCTCTGTCTGGACTGCTGCCTACTTTGGCTTTAGAAGCATCATGGTAGGAGCTCAGTACATGATTATTCTCAGAGATATTTCTGCAGTGTTAGATTACTTCTTTTCCATTGCACAGCTCACAAACAGGCTCCTTACCAAAAGCTCCTGAGCTGGTGGCCTGCCTGGTCTAGACACCCCAAAGTCCTGGTTTTAGTGTTGCCACTGGGTGCAAACGTCAGTGTCCTGGAGGAGGGGCTCGTATGAGAGCAGTGCTGCCAAGAGTCTTTCAGAGGAGTTGCAGGGACATGGGAGAGCCTTTGGATGTCCACCAAGGGTTTCCTTGTGCTGTGGTTACTGAGCATGGCCAGGCAGCTGCCAGGATTAGGGTGGAGCTAGAAGAGAACTCACCCTGCACTGGCAAGTGGAGGGTGAGAGGAGACGGGGAATTGGTATCTGCTTTTGCAGCTGGAGATGTTTGATGACAAAGCTGTCATTTTGGGGTTTGTCTGTATGTTTGGTTGACACGTAGCATTGTGGGAGGCTAGCAAGGGGCAGTGATATGAGGAGGAGGAGGAGGAGGTATGAGGTCTGTCCCTGCTGCCTGCACAGCTCAGTGGATCAGAGGAGGGCTGCACTGTGTCTGGAAATTCTCTGTATGCCCATCAGCACCTTCACTGTCAGCAAGTCTGAATCCCAGGCCTCCAACCACGGTGGTGAACATTTAGGACCTGACCCAGGAGGACCATAACCACAGCAGAAAACTTTCCACCCCACTGCAGGTTTAGGCATTTCAACTCAGAATTTCTCTCCAGGGTTTTTGGGGGGTGGTACCTGCTCGGGACTCTTCACCCCATAAAACCGTGCTCATTGTCCACCCTGTGTTCAGGCTCATGTTCAAGACCCTGGTGGGTAGTATCTCAAGAAGGCAGACAAATTAGCTTGGCCAAATTGATAGTGCATTCAACTGCTGTTAACCCTTGGTGTGCTGTACAGGGGGCAAGCTCTGAGCTCATCACTCCATGTGGGATTTTCTAAATGCCCTTGACCTCCAAAACTGGTGAGGTGGGTGCTGCTGATTGTGCTGGCCCATGTGAGCTCCTGGAGATGTGTTTTGCTGCCTTCTTGCTGTATCACCATGTTTCAGTAGTCTTGTGTAATAGGTGGCACTGAGTTTTTATAGGGCATTGTGTGGGAGACACTTTTTCCTGGAGGATGTACAAGCTGGATCAAAACCCCAGCAACTTTCCTTGTGTGAAAATGAGGAGCACAGAGGTCTGGGCAGGGTCTTGTGGCTCTTAGAGCTGTTTATGTACCACATTCCTGTTGAGAGCAGTGTGGTTTTGGTGAAAGAAGAAAGGGGAAGCAGCTGAAAAATCAAATTCTTCACGTGTTTTGTTCACCTGAAACCCAAAGCAATTTGTGAGTTCACTTTCAATATCTTTCTATTAAAGCAGACCCTTTTTCCATAGAAATTGCTCTCAGGTTCTTGATCAGCTTGAATAAGCACAGTGCCTTCCCTTGTCAGAGAGGCCCACTTCAGCTGTAAATCTGATGCTGAGAAATTAGATTTCTCTCCTGCTCCCGAGCTGTCATCAGAGGAGTGAGACAACAGCAGCTCATGGGGAGAGCTGAGCGTGGCATGGCTGGCGTGTGTCTGCCCGAGCAGGCGCCAGGCAGGGCTTCCTTGGCTCACCAGAAAGGGAGGTTTCCCCTTCAGATTCTTGTGGTGAATGAGCTGAAAGAGCTGTGGACAGAACCTGGGGACCGGGAGCCATTTAACTCCTGCTGCATTCATCTAAGACAAATATGATAATCCCTCAGCTCGTGTTACCCATGTTTTAGGGGTGAAAATAGTGTTTTAATCTTTCAAAAGCCATGGCATTGGTGGTAAAGTGTCCCAGCCACCTGCTGACCTTTCAGGCTGGGGCCAGAACTGTTTTTAAAACTATTACGGGATGACTCACAGCATCCACTGGTCACTGTGGCACCAAGAGACCCTTAAACAGGTCCTCAATTGCAGAGACTGCTGAGAGGAGAAAGTAAAAATGTATACAAATACATTAATACAGAACCCTTTGTTCTGCTTTTGATGGTCTTTATTATTGATGTTTTTGAGATTTTCTCTGCAGAAAGAGCACTCAAAAAAAAAATTGAAGCTGAGATTTTCTTAGAATCACATGTTTCCAGACACAGGGGACCTGAGGCTAAAGCTCCAGATATAATCCTGAGATTTGGCAGTGCTCTTTGTATCATATTAAGTGATGGTCTACAGCACCACTTAACTGCTGCAGGCTGAAAACTGATTCTGGCTCCCAACAGAGGTCTTCTGCTCATTCTCAGTACAGAGGCTTCTCCAGTGCTTCTGGGTGAGTGGGAAATATCACTTTCTAAAGGGCATAGATACAAAATTACAGAGTGATATAACCTATATACAGCTTGAACAGTGTTTTTAGCTGTTTTATTCAAAACAAAAATTGAGTATAGGCAACTGAAATGATCTACTAATGTGTTCCTGAATAATCAAATGGGTTGTTTTGTCTTTAGAAGCCCCAAAAATCTGTTGAAGACCAGCAGAAGAGAGAGTAGGCTGCTGTTTAAAACAGGGCAGTCTGTGATCTGGGCTTGATGGACACATGCAGAGTCAATCCCCATTTCTCCTCCTGGTCCTCTTTGAACCGGCCTTTTTGCAGGTCCCAGGAGAGGCAGTGTTACCTGCCAGGTACAACACCACTCTGAAAATAATTCTCTTTAGAGCACTCATTAATTTTGGACTCTTTTTGGACCCTGGAACAGGAACTCCTCTGAATTGTCTGCTTAGGCACAAAAGATTCTGGAGCAGCAGCTCCTGTCCTAGGTCTGGCATGGGGGGACCCTGCTGTGAGTCAGGGCAAGGTTTGGAATTGGGCTGGGCTCCCTGGTCTCCATTAGGATGGGTTTATGGCAGCTGAGCCTGTTGTCCTTGGCCGCAGCAGAGATATCTATAGGTTCCACTGGAAACCTTGTCCCATGGCTCCCCGCAGATGTAGGAGGGGCAGGACTTCCTGGATGAGAAAAGTGTTTTTCTGCAGAGCTGTCAGACACAATTCCTGGGACACAGGAGAGTGAAGCTGCCCTCGCATCGTCCTCCAGCCAGCTTACAGCCAAATCCCCATTATTTTTACAAGCATCCTCCACCTGCTCCTGGGCCTGACTCTGCCATTGCCAAGGCTCTGCTACAGCTGTCTGTCGCTCCTGAGCAGCTCTCCTTGTCTGGAGATGTTGCCTTTTTGCTTTTTGCTTTTTTGCACCGAGCACGGTTCTCCCAGGGCTGATACCCTGAGGAAGTCAACGTCTCCTGTCCCATGGAGCACCTCACACTGAAAATCAGCAGCAATTCGCTGTGGAGGGCGAAACTGGGGCAAAAAGGTGATTTATCTCAGATAGGGATGCCTCTTCTGCTGTTCCCCTGTCCCTCTGTCCCATCCCTGCCCTCGCTCTGCTGACACATCCAGAGCTGGCGGCTTCGCGGGGCTTTGTCTCCATGCGAGGGCTGACACGTTCCAGCAAGCTGCCACGCAAACACAAACATCAAAGGGCTGACGTGTGTGTGTGTTTTTCTGAAGCAGCTTTCTAGGTTTTACTGGGCTATAAAATACAGCGACGAGGATATAAAAACAAAGCTGTGATGGACTTAGCAGAGACCCCAAGCGAGTGAGGAGAGAAACGATGAAAATGAAAAAAAGGGTTATGAGCGAGGAATGATGTATCAGCTCCGTGTCAGGAGGAACAGATTTTGGAATAACTGTGAAGAGCATAAAACTGGTTTAGTCATTAAGGGGGGAAAAAAATACAGAAAAAGAAAGAAAAAAAGAAAAGGAGAGAAAAAAGCCTAATAAAAATGAGTAAAGGAGGGAACTTCAAAGCATAAATTTCTCGACTGCATGACACTGATGTTTCGAGCAGTTGTTCTGTGTGAGATAGCAGCAGTGATTTTAATGAACTTTAAAGAGCAGTATAAATAGGAGCAAACAAAGAAAGACGATCACATTAGCTCAGAGCGAGGCACTGAGCTAATTGACTGAACAGGATTTAAATGGCAGGTTATTATTTTTTTATTTATGTGTATAAACCTATTTTTCTATTTGGGCTTAAGAAAATAGAATAGAATAAACCTGAGCATCTCAATTTGGATTTTCAAGGGAATCAAATGCAGGCTTGATTTCCATGAAGAACGTGAGCTGACAAGCCAAAGGGCAGTGAAATGGTGCAGCAGAGAAAGCAGGAGCCTTTTGCTGGCCTGTGAGGGGGCTGGGTGGGTAGAAGAATTCATTTTAGTTTGATGCACAAACTCTCTCTGATGTTTCAAATGGATTTCACAGTGCGGCTGCATGGGGACTCAGAGGATCAGAACCATCAGAAATGGGGTAAAAACAGGTCACCTTGTTCCCGGAGTGGGTCACCCCTTTCTCATCCTAGACTAGAGATTTTCTTAGGCTTTGGATTTTCAGCTTAGAGCATTTGTTTGTACTTCTTGCTTTCACATGAGCTGTGGGCTCCCTGTCCCCACTGCTGTGGGCAGCAAATGTACAGAAGCAGCTGCTGGGGGAGGTGAGGCTGCTCCATGTCTGGCAGCCACTCCTGGGCCTGGATAATGTGGGGTATCACTGATGGCTGCCTTCCTGGACTTATATGCTTAATTAAAAGTCTTTTTATTGATAAACCATATCTCACTAATGC
Source organism: Platysteira castanea (assembly GCA_013397175.1). NCBI lineage: Eukaryota > Metazoa > Chordata > Aves > Passeriformes > Platysteira > Platysteira castanea. The sequence continues at coordinate 43,491 of VYXC01011293.1, read as the reverse complement.
TTTACTGATGGTTAAAGAACAATTAGAGCATTTTCCCCCAAATCTGGTAAGACTGAGCAAAGAACTCAGTGAAAAAAACTCTGTGTTAAGTAAATTAGAAAGTCAGCTAATGTCTGAGAGTTGGAAACTATCATCCAAATCCACTGGGGGCTCTGACATTTCTAGTCAAACCTCTCTCACCTGTTGTACGTTTGGTGGACTCAGAACCACAGCTGTGGAGACAGAAAAAGGAAGGCAGCCCTGAATATTTGCAGTGTCAAAAGCAGTCTGGCCTGTATAGTAAGTGGGTGGTCTTGTTAGACAAATTTGTGGTCCTTCAAGAACTGCTAAGGAAATTAATTAAAAATTACAATCTCTAATTGTACATGACTGGAAAGCCAATGTCCTGTGCACTTGAGATGCAGAGTGGTACAAATTCAGATTGCAATCGCTGCTTTTTAATTCCCATCCTGACTTGCCCTGCAAAGGCTTCAGAGTTTTGACCCACTTCAGGCATTAAAGAGCTCATCACCTCCTCCCAAGGCCCATCATCCCTCTGCCGCTTGTGAAACAGGTTTCTTCTGCCCTGGGGAACAAGTTCCCATCCCACAGCCCCTGCTGGCACTGTCACTTTTTGAACTGCCTTCCTGTGTGCCATTTCTCCTTGGAAGAGGCACTTGCTGCGCAGTGATTTCTGTGCTGACCACCGATGATCCTTCAATATTTTGCCGAAGTCCAACAGCTGAAGGGAGGAATCATGTCTTTGATTTGTTAACCACAATTCTGGGTGTGGGTCAGAACAGTAGAGTCTGGAGAAAATCCAGCCCTTCTCCATCAGCTTTTCCAACTGTCACCCCCCATCATCATTTTCCTTCTTTGATTAAAGAGCAACGTGGATTCAGAAACTCCCAACAAAAGGCAGCCTTTGGTGGAAATGTCATTAATCTGGACCTGACTCCATATTTGTTTTAAATTAAAATTCTGGAGGAGCCCATGTGCTTTTCATATTCATTCTTCCTCACCACAAAATGGACTGGCCCAAGATGGACATTTCTGAGCTGCTCAGATGGCGAGGTATTAGAGTGATTACAATTATCAGCAGTGATATTAGGGGTTTGGGTTGAGAATAGAGGGAATTGGGGAATGAAAAAGCAGAAGGAAGGCAGAAGAAGAAAGGAAAAATGCTTCAGTGCCTTCCCTTGCAACCTAAAACCAGCTGCTTTCCAGTCCATCAGCTCCTCTTGTCTGCTTTATTTTGAGTGACCGTAGTCTCGGGTACCATGAGAAGCCCTTACAAGTGTGTGCAGAGCTGGAGGGGACATGCCAGCTCAAAGCAGAAAGGAGGCCCCCCAGTTTTGCCAGCTTCTAGAATCCAGCCTGACTCAAATGCTTGCTGGAGGTTACCAAATGTTCCGGGAATATAAAGGCTCCTGTAGTGCTGTTTGTGGAAGGTTTAATAGGTCAGTCTGTTCTTTTTGGCTTCGCTGAGCCGCGTTTCCAAGCCAGGCGTTCTGACTTCTCTAGTGCCAAACTCCTGATACTAACTTATGGGAAGTGCCTGGCCTTGCCTGGCCTCACAGCTGTTGATCCCCCTCCGAGGGATTCAGGTAGGTCATTCAGAGCAGAGGTATCAGAGCTCCTGGTCCTGGCCGTGCTGCGCCTGGGTGCTTCTGGCGCGGAGCCTGGAAGCTCCACGCTGCATGTCCTCATTCTCATTCCATGGAGATCATGTCCTGGGTTTTCTCATCAGCATGAGCAAGGAGGACTCATTTGGTACAGGTTTATTCATAAGGATCTTTCCCTCACGTGTCTGGTGACGTGCAGCATTGCTGTCGCTTTTGCCTGATCTTGGTGCCCTTCAGAGCAGGGCTCTGATGCACAAAAACCTCTGTGTTAGTGGGATATAAAGGGTTTTTTATGCTCTACTTGGGGACTGTGAGTTCAGACAGACTAACTCCTAACAGGACACCCCATCCATCGCCCTCAGTCCCCTAAGCTGGTGTGGACTGCAGTGGTCACTGGAGTTGGGAACAAGCCACTTCCATCCCTGCGCTCTGGGCTGAACCTGCCCCAAACACGTTGAGGTTTCTGTAGGTGCAGGTTTTTCTGAGGTTATGCAAACTCTGACTTTATAAAAACTTGTAGATCACCAATATTTATTGGGACATCCCCAGTAAAATGCCTGCTCCAAATTGGGAAAGGCAGGGAAGAATTTTTAAGGTAAAATTTGCTTGAACTGTTTAATTTAGCTAAAAGTTATTTCTGTTTTTATCCTCATCCCAGAAAGAGCCAGGTCGTTTTAGATATAAATTAAAGAGAAAATATTGCTGAAGGCAGATTTTTCACCTGTTAAATCTCATCTCAAATCATTAAAGTTTGGCAAAGCTGTGTAAGCAACTGAGGCTAAGAAACATTCAGCAGCTTTAAAACTTGATACTCTATTGCAGATATTCACAGGCAATTACATCACATCAAAATAAAAAGGTTTAACTAATATTAAGAAAATTTATGACTAGAACAGGCCAGAATTTAAGTTAGTGACTTATGTAAATGTAGATATGATTGCCTTTCATTTCATGGTTACCCACTGTTTTTTTCAAATCAGAAAATCAGAATCTTGTCAAGCATTAAGTGGTAAGAGGGGAATAGCCTGAATAAAGGATGTGCTATCGGATGTTTATGCTGCGCCCGAGAAACACTCCACAGTTCACTGACAGTAGTATCTGGGGACTCTTTCTCAGGAATGTAATAAGCCAGATATATGCTAAAATTCAAAAAGTATTTGTTTTGGACCTCTGAGATCTGCAGCTCTTTGGAAAAGCAAAGCTGTCCCAAAACTGACCTGAAGAAACTTCTTGCACATTTTGGTGAAATCCTGAATGTTCAGAGGTAGCAGAGGTGAGAGGCAGCTTTCATCTGCTAAACTGTCTGTGCTTTTTTAAAAAAAATCCAAACTGTGTAATTAATGTTGAACCTGATGAATTTTGAAATCTTTCATTGTTTCTTGCTCTTTTTTTCTGTCATTGCAATCCTTTTGCCCCACAAAAAAATGGGTCTGCTGAACTGGTCAAAACAAACTAATTCTGTTATACTCTGACACCAAGAACATAACAATAAAGTGAACAGAAGTCAGATTTTCTTCTCTGAATTACTGAGAGGCAAATTTAATATGGTATTACAAATAATACCTCATAATTACAGTGGAGATGATGAGCACCCATAATCATGCCTTGCAGCTATGTTTGCTAATAAGAAGGCAAAGCAGAGGAGCATTGTGACATTTTTCATATCATTTTTAGTGTAGTCTCCAGCTTTCAGACCAGCTGGAGCTGGAGCAAATAACCTTCATTGCCTCCAACATAAAATAGGCTGTGATGCACCACCCAAGCCTTTGACCCTGTTTTGCTTAACTAGATTGCCTTTGAGGTCCCTTCCAACCCGAATATTCTGTGATTCTGTGGTGGTGGCATCAGCAAGCATGGGTTTATTGCCATCTTTTGGATGCTGCTGCATCTTTTCCTCTCTCAGCTCCCAAAGATAAAGTTTGCTGCAGTCAGGCTGGAAGCTTTGCCAGCCACACACCTGCTCTGGTGTGAGGTCTGCCTTGTATCCTCTCAGTGCTCTTAGTGCCATTCCTGGAACTGTGGTGCCTGGGGAAAAGCGTTTGAGAATTGCACGGCATTAGTATGCTGACAAGGAGGTAATGCATGTAAAGCATTTGACCTCCTTCTGGCTCCTGTGGCTGGGAGGGCTCTGATCTCATTTGCAGCAACGCAAATCCAGAGTATCAATGTTAAGCACATTAAATTTAGTGGAGTTACTCTGAGTTTATAGTTCTGCACCTGCTAAATGGGAGGTGTCACCAGCAGCCTTTCTGTGATACAGGGGAAGGGAGGAGTGAAGCGAACTTGCAAATGAAAGGATGAAAACAGTTCCCAACAACAGGGCTTTTGCAGGGATGTGAAATTTATTGGGAGTTGCCACAGGCTCAGCTTTATTTAAAACCAGCTCACACCTTTGGTGCTGGAAGTATGGAATTAGGAATCTTACTACAGGCATTGAGTTTCTAAAACATGTCAGAGCCTACCTGGGGCCTGCCTGGAAGATGGTTCCTCAGAGCAGTTTGGAAAAATTGAAGTATGGGGAAGGCTGAGCTTTTACTTTCTCATTTTCCTTTTTTTATCTAAGGAGGAAGGAAAGATGGGGAAGGCTCAAAAAACCCCCAAAATAAAACAGAAAAGAGGGGAATGAAAACTAAAGCAATTTTTTTTAATTAGTTGGAGGAATTAAATAGTAACAGTGGCCACATTTTAAAATTTTCTCTCTGCATGTGTAAAACACCAGTGAAAGACCCACTGCACATTTCTGCTGGGCGTCACGCCCAGCCTCCAAATCCAGTATCACCAACTAGTCTCAGTATCAGAGAGTCACTTTATTTTTTCCAAATATATACAGAAAATTCAAAATATCTGGAAGCTTAAGACTTTGTGTGCAGCTTTTCCAGTCTGAGTCCCAAGAATCCCAGAGAACCTGTGTTTTCCTGACAGTGGATGCAGTGAGAGACCTGATTAATGTGGTTGAGGAGCCTGACTCAGATATTGGATGCCCCTCAGAGATGGGTGCAGACTGGCAGAAGAAACTTCCTTTTAATTTGGGATGGGGAGTACTGCTGGGAAAGGAAATGTGAAGGGTAAAGTTGGAGTTACCTGCTGAGGGCTGGAAGGGTCTTCTCTCCTTCACCAAGGCCAGACTCTCCTGCCCACTTGCAGGCGCCACCAGGTGAATGAAGGGCCATGGAGCCCTGTGGATGGAGACCAGCCCTCCATGTGGTTCCTTGCCTCATAAGGTACCTGCCTGAAGCAAAAAGAAGGCCCTGGAAGTGTCTATTTTTCTCTGTTTCATGTTTTCTTTTCCTCCCCAGCTGTGTCTGTGGTCCGTCACTCTCTGTGTTGATTTTCTCCTCCAAACTCATGCCATGAAGTTCGATTCTAAAGCAGGCAGAGTCCTTGCTGTCCTCTGCATGCTGCTTGTGTCTCATTCCAGAGGTGCTTAAAGCCTCTCATTTGCCGTTATCAGACTCAATTTGGACAAAAATGCCACACATTACATCTTTCGTACAGGACTTGGTTGTCAAATAGTTTTAAATCACAAACCAATTTGTCACTTTACTTTTGATTCTTAGAAAATCCACGCTGAGCTTTAGGACTCAGTGAGCCTGTGGAATGCATACTGGGATTTTCACACATGCTGTTACTTTCTATGCAGGAGGACACCCAGAGCTGGGGAATATCTGAGGCTATTAGGAAATTCTGGAGCTCTTTCTGCATTTCCTTGCTGATCCCAGGCAAGAAGCATCCAGCTGAAACTGATGCAGGTGTTCAGGGAGAAAAGGGGTCAGACCAAAAATATTTCCTAAGTGCAAAGGAAGGAGGAGGTCATGCTAAGCAGCAGGATTCCTGTATCCCATGGGATGTCTTGCTGTGTGCTGGTGGAGCACTGCTCGGTGTGAACAGCAGTGGGAGAAGGAGGGAAACATTAGCTTGCAATAATCAAGTGTATGAAAATCAGTAGGCGTTTGCTGTGCAAGCCTTGTTTGACTGAATTTGCTCTTAAAGCGAATTTGACAAGCCTGGAAGATGGTATTACACATGACAGCTTCTGTTTGCTTCCTGTGCAGCTATTTGCAGCAGCTGCCAAAGACACAACAAGCTCTGGACAGGGGTAAATTCCTTCCATGTGCAGGTTTGTCAGGTCTTGTACCACAGAACATCTCAGAGACTGGGAACTGCTCCTCTGCAAGAGGGTTCAGTGACTCCTGTGCTCAGCAGGCTTTTAATATGACTCTCAGAAATGAGGTGTGTCTGGGATGAGCAGTCCTTCATGGTTTTTTACCAGGTTGATAAAATACCCTTGCCCTAATTCATTGATACAGTCATGTTTCTTTGCAAGTAGAAAAGAAAAGAAAAGAAAAGAAAAGAAAAGAAAAGAAAAGAAAAGAAAAGAAAAGAAAAGAAAAGAAAAGAAAAGAAAAGAAAAGAAAAGAAAAGAAAAGAAAAGAAAAGAAAAGAAAAGAAAAGAAAATGCAATTTACCAACAGCCTTTCAGTGGTGAGGCTGAGGCAGGGTCTGGAGCAGCCTTCTAAACCTCAGTCAGTGTGTTCTTCAGAGAGGAGAGAGGACTCTTCAAAAGAAAATTGTGTGTGTTTGTGCCTTTGCTCCATGAATACTGACCTGACTTCCTTAACAATTACCTGATGGTGATGAACAGGAAACAACTCCACTGGTCAGACCAGAAACACTCCAGGCTGTACCAAAGCCTCTCTAATTCTGAAAACTGAGTTTACAAGATGCTTTAATGCAAAGTGTATTAGGAACAAACAACCCTGAGATCTTGCTTCATTTCTGCCAGGAGGTCCCATAGAGTTGGTTTAAGGACAATGTTTTAAGCAGTTATCTCAAGGAAATTGTGAGCTCTATCCTGCCCGTGTCTGGCCCAAACCCAAAAGCACAGATAACACTGAAGGTGTGGATGACAGTGACCATGTGTATTTTCTTTCCTTTATGTGGATCTTATGGCTTAGCTCGAGTGGAACAAAGCTCCATCGCCCTTCAAGGGGTGCTGAAGCGTTGTTAGAAGGGGCTCCCATGCTGACTGTCAGCAGACTGAAGAGGCTGAGCTTCAGCTGATACCCAATTAGCTGATTATCCCAAAGGGAATTGAAAATGAAGGTTATCTTTCAACTTGTGATGAGCTTCCAAATAAATATTCAACATGCATTTAATAAGACAGTTTTATGCATTATTTAAGTATCAATTGATGGGTAGAAGACAAAAGACTACACTACTGATTCTGAGGCTTGGAAGGCGAGAGCAGAAATCTGGTGAATGAGGTCTTAAAGGAGATTTGCATCTCTCATTTTATTGGAATATTATTTGTTTGAATATTATTTGTAAAACAGTAATTATGAAAAGAATTTTAGTGAGAATTCGTTTCTGTTTTGGTTGGTTGGGATTTTTTTGGTTTTAAAACACGCATAGCAAGGGCATGAGAATAAAGAACAGGGGATGTCAAGGCAAAGGTGCTCCAGCCTCCACCTCAGGGCAAGATCAGCTCTCCTGCGGCCAGGGTGTAGCCTGTCCCTTGGAGTTTTGTGCCTGGATCAGAGAGAAGGACTGGTTCATGTCATGGTTCCTGTCCGTGGTTAAATCTTTTCCCTTGAACTTGGAGTGTTCAATTCTCCTCTTGCTTCTGGTGTATTTCAGGATGGACACTGCTGGGGCAGAACTCCTCTCTGAGGAGTGAAACTGGTGCTGAAGGACAACCCAGCTCCTCATGGGAGTTTTTGGTGCTGTAGTGGGACGTCTGGGCTGTTCCCTCGTTCAGACTGTTGATGGATTGATTGTGCTGGTTACAGAGCAAGAACATGCCCTGTTCACGTGGAGAAACCGTGCCCGGCTGGTGGCTCCAAGGACTTACCCCTGTGTCAGGGATGTCTGCTACATCTGACAGCAATGCCCATTTTTGACCTGCACTTTTCCTCCCCTAATATTTTTGCTCCTCTAAAAATATTACCTGGAGCCTTGATGATTTATTTTAACTTGGTCTCATCCCCGCCAGAAACCCAGGCCTAGACCAATGTCCCGTGGTTCCAGTGCCGTGGAAAGTCACTGCAGCTCTTCTCCTGTGGGATTATCAAGAGGGGAATTAGCCCCACAGTCCTGGGAGATGCCACTTGGTTAATTAAATAAACCAGTGACCTCTGAGAAAGGGGTGAAAACAAGAAGGAGAGGAGGAAAGTGGGTTTTCTTCACGCAGTCTTTCTGCCTCTTCAGTGCTCCATTGTTTGGGCTGCCCAGTGGGACTCAGCTCCTCCGGGCAGTGCAGGGAAGGCTCTGTTTTCCCTAACACCCCGTGGTATTCCAAATATTATTTTATGCACTTTTTTTTTTAAGAAAAGGTGCTAAAACAAAAGGTACTAAAATAAAAACAGAGGGTTCATCCTGATTTGTGGGACTTTCTTTTTCAGCTCTCTCTTTTAAGTAATTTATTAATCTAGTTGGGATTATTTGTCTTTGCTCTTACAAAACGTTTTTCCCTCCAAAGGAAAAACTACCAATGTATTATTAAAGGGAGGTCAGATCCCAGTGACCTTTCCCTTGTTGGTTCAATGTTTGTAGAGAAAACAGAAAGAGTGGGTTTTGTTAAAGGATGCTGTTGAGAAATAAGAGCTTGAGTTCAATTTGCCTTTTCCCTTCAATTTTCTGCTTTTCCCTCCCTCTTTCACTCAGTGCAACATGACCTATTTTCTGTACATATGCATTTTCCCACTGTAATTTATCTAGTACTGAATATTTGCATTTTCATTACTTTTAAGAAAGATTGCATCTCCATTTTAATTGGAAAAATCACCTGTTTTATTTGAAATATAAATAATTGTCAAATGTTTTCACTGATGGTTATGGAGATTTGTTTTAAAGCTGTTATTTTGCATCTGATATTTTGATGCTTCCTTTAATTTGGTGCACACAACCATATTTCTTAATATCTTTAAATTATCTCAAGCATATCAAAAGGTAGATTTTTCAAAACAGCTCAGAACTAGAACTCTGAATAATTGATTTTTCCTTCTAGTTAAACTAAAAAATGTTTCTTAATTTCTTTCTGATAACACTAAGAGGAAGATTATTCAGCAGAACACATAGGAGACCCTAAATGTTTAGTTTGATTAATTTTGCTTCAGCTGCATGCTCTGAAACCATTTAAATCCCTCCTCAAAAATTAAATGCTGATGATTTTTCTGAAACAAATGTATAGGAAGGAAAAACTTAAACATTTCAAAATATCTTCAAAATCCTAAGTAGAAACATTTTTTCTTTTCTCAAATATGACCATTTTTCCTCCCTTAAAGAAGCTTTGGTCTCTTCCTTACTATGTAGTAGTTACTATGAGATGGTTCCTATTCCTAGTTAGTGTAGGTTCCCTAAAATATCATCAATGAAAAGGATGCCTTTGGAAGACAATTCAGCCCTTTTGCCTTTCTCCAATAACCAATAATGTTATTTAATAACTAATGTAACCTAAATGATGTTATTTCATATATTTAAGGGGAGGGACAAACCTGGGCCTGTAGATGTGCTCTGTTAAGCTCAGCTTACATCGTGCAGTGTTGAAACAGGCTCACTTGCAGGTTTAGGGTGTAAATGTATAGTGCCATAGAGCGGAGGCATCTGAGGGAAACGGTGGAGTTCGTAAGGGAAAGGCATTAACATCATGAGCAATATGTAGATTAGTCGATATTAACAACCACATTCATTTAGATGAAGTTGATGAGCCAGCACAGGAGGTTCCTTCTAAGAACCAGCATCGAGCGGCAACCTTGGCAGGGGGCAGGAGAGGTCATGCTGTGAAATATGGTCACACTGCTAAGGGCTCATGGTGCTTTTAAGGTGCTGCATGTCTGTACCAGCACCAAAGCTTCACTGAAGTCTAATGGGGGTGTTCCATCCTCTTTTGATGTTTCTGCTGGGTGCCCTAAGATACCACATTGTGTTTTGCCCGGTGCTGGCAGCTAAGGAGTGGGTGAGCTGGTTCTCATAGGAAATGAGGTTCAGATAGTTTAAGGCACGGTGGAAAATATTTAAACACAAGGTGTCATAGCAAGTTTGCTGCTTATTTTGGAAGAAGGACTAACAGCGTTTTGATGATCTCTGAGCATGCTAAGCTGACTCAGTGTAATGTAATTAATGAGGCCACCTTCCATTAGAGGACAGTGGGAAGAACGATTGGTAATTACTTCACAAGCATCAGAGAAATATTGCTGAAGCAGGAGCTCTCGCTGCCCAGATGATGATTACTCTGCTGAGGAGCTGGTGCTGCTGCCGGCCACTGAGGCAGCACAGGATGAGCAGATGGAGCTGCTGCTGCCTGCCCAGCGCGTGATCCCCGTGGCCTTTGTTGGCTCAAGCAGCAGATATTTGCTCACACCAACACAACCCCTCTCCACTGTCACTGCTTCTGGAGACCTCTGAGGACAGACTGGGCATCTGAGGACAGCCTGGGCTCAAGCCATTGCTCCTGAGTGAGGATGTGCTTGGTGGGCAGTATTGATCTTGATCTTTGCAGTGGCATGGATGCATTTCAGAAAGTGCTGGAATGTCATACGGAGTGTTGAATATAGAGATAAGTGCTGGCTCCCCTTGCTGCCAAACACGGGAGAAAAGTCTGGCTGTTTCATCAACTTGCCTCAATTTCCCCAGTACTGAACTCACAAGTGGAGTGGCCTGGGAGACTCTTTGCTATTTGTTCTGAGACATGGACATATGAGTGCTGGAAACATCTGAACCCTCATCTAGCCTGACCTGCTGTGAATAGCAGACTATAAACTTCTGTCCATTAACCTCAGCACTGAGCCCACTAACTCATTTCTGGCTGAAACATCTTTTCCACTCTTGGTCTGAGGAGACCGTGAGGTGGACAACCCACCATTACCCTGAACAGCTTCTTTTCACATCCAGCCTGTGTCTGCAGTTGAAGCAGTAATTATCCCTGCTGCTTCTGTTGTAGCTGATCTGTGGCTCACTGCAGTTTGCAGCCTGCCCATGTGGAGGTCTGGACTCAGCTGGAAGGTCCCAGTAGGTCAGGAGGGATTTGGTGGGGGTTGAGGGGGTGGATACAGGAGGCTTGAGGTGTGAGGGTCAGGTTGCAGGATCCTGACCACGTTTTGAGCAGTAGCCCTTAGCTCTGGGTTTACTGGTGGCTCACTAGGGGCTCAGTGCTCCTGTCCCAGGGGGTTTCAGGGGTGTTGGCAGAGTGGGATGGGGTCCTGGGAATCACTGGAGCTCTGCAGAGGATGCCAGCTCACTTCTTTGGCTGATTCAGCAGGTTCCTGGTGGGTTGCCTTAGTCAAACTAGATGAGAAAGTGTGGTGTTCCCCCAGCCTTTGCCTGGCTGCAGGGCTTCTCTTTGTTACCACAAGCCTAAATTCACTCACAAAATCATCCAGCTTCTTGTTTATCTGCTTCCTTGGGCTCCATAATTAGAACTGCTGCTGTGACACCAAAGCCTGGTGTGGGAGACCACCAGCACAGCCTGCGGGGGCACATCAAGGCCCCTCCATGCAGGGACGTTCTTTCATCAGGGTGACTCTGGGAGTCAAGGAAGAGATCTGCCTTTGTTGGGACTGAACAAACACAGCGAGGAACAGCTCCAGGGTCCTGCAGCACTGCCTGAGCAAAGGGGCAGCAGCCCACTGGCTCCAGCCAGGAGACCCATATTTCACCGGGGAAAAACTCTGGGGGAATATTGTGACAGGGTGCCTGGCAGTTGGAGGAGGCCTCACGAACAGCTTTGGATTGACCATCTCTGTTTTCAGGATGCATTTTTTTGGGAGCTTGTCATTTTTAAGGGCATTGATTTTAATGTGTTTTCTTTGGCTGGTGATTTGACACCGAAGGCATTGGCTCCAAGAAGGAATGGCATTCCTTGGATTTTCACCTCAGCATGCCTTGACTGGAAGCTCTAGCTGTCAGTGGCACCCAGGGAGAGTTTTGTTGATGAAAACTGTTCCTCAGACCCCTCCCATGCGAGTGCTGAAATAATAAGCCATTTGTTTGGAGAGTTCTCATCTTCCCCATGGACAGGTGCCATTTTGAGTGAAACCACCTCAAACAGCACACACAACTTGCAGACCTTGCACAGCCACATGGTGAAGAAGAGACTTCAGGGTTCCCTACCAGAGTGGAGATTGCCAGACATTCCTGAGCTGATGGATAACTGACATCAGTAAATGTTCACAACCGGCTGCTCATGAAAGCCTTGGAGGAGCTACGGAGCCTGGGATTTCCTTCACAGGATCACAGAGTCATTAAAGGCTGGAAAAGCCCTCCAAGATCATTGACTCCAACCATTAACCTACACTGCCAGATTCACCATTAAATGGTGTCCCTAAGCACCACATCTACACATCTTTTGAACTCACCAGGGACGGTGATTCTGTGGGCAGCCTGTTCCAATGCTGCCCTTCTCACACCCCTCATTTTTATCAGATTGGTGTTTGCATCTGAGGCAATTTCAGTGGGTAGCACTCTCTGGCAAAGCACAAAGTTTATGACCCTCTAAACAGCATAATGGGTTTTGTTCTCCTCTTGGATACACATTGGAGGATAACTCAGCCATAACGGGATGAGCTAAGGTCTGGAGTGAGAGTCAGGCTTAAAGAGCTCAGTCTGTTTGGCTTGCTGAAGAGGAAGTTTGGAGGCAGTGTGGTAGGTAACAGTGGGTAATTGCCTGCGCCAGGAGATGTGTGACAGAGGGGAGAAGATCTAGTGGATGGATGTTGAAGTAAGGTTGGAAAGACAACTGTGGAGCAACACAGTAATTACCCAGTGGAACAGCTGACCAGGACAAGGGAGAAATTAATTCTAGCTTGGATACTTCACCTCAGACCTGGATATCTTCCTGGAAGGGATGATCTAGTTCAGCTGTGTACGAGCTGGATAACATTACACACCAATGGGAAAAACAAACTGAAAAATGTTGTCCTGGATCTTTTCACACACCCTCGTGTTACTGAGCTCACTACAGAAACAGTTATTTTACCTTTGGAAGGAGCTGCTCTGGGCTCTGCACTTTTAAAGTTCCTTTAATGGCAGTGAGGAGTGTTGGGTCTACACTCCTTCAATGGGGAGACCTGGTTACCTGTTGCAAGGTTTTTTTCCTGGAAAACAAAGTAATATTGGGACAAATGAAATGTTTCATTTTGCCCCAATATTGTGCTTGGGTCTTGGGATTATTTGTCTGCTCTGTTCAATCATTTCTCTTTAAAACATGATTGGCAAACAAAAATTTCACTTTGAAAGGAAACAGTGAAAAGCCTGGTTCTGAGAATTGGCCAAATGGTAGTTGTCAGGTCTGTGCTGGGTATCACCTTCTCCTCCCTCCAGCTGGAGCTGGAGTCTGCTGCTGAAGCTCTCAGAGCAGCCAAGGCAGTGATGCTCTCAAGGGATCTGGTGCCATGGTTTGTGTTGTAAACTGTTCCAGGCTGTGGAGAAACTTGAGGTGTGTGGGCAGCCTGTGTGGCCATCCGGGTGCCTTCAGTGCATCCAAGACTTGCATGTGGTCTTTCCTGGCAGGAGCAAGCTCTGGGTTCACGTGGCAGGACTGTCTGCAGCCCAGGCTGCAGTGATGTGAGGCAGCAGAGCTGCACACACAATACCAAAGGCCATTTCTGTGCATTGTGGGGTGTTTTACTCCTAAAAGGCAAGGTGGAATGGGGCATAAATCACAATCAAATAGCTATGGTATAATGCTGTGTTTTCCCTCTTTCCCTTTGTGATAGTCTCTCAGTTCATCAGCTTTATGGCTGGGGCTCTGTGCCCGATTCTTGCTCAGAGCTGCAGAGCTCTGTTAATGCTGGGCAGCTGCTGTGGCTGTCGTAGCAGTTCTGGGCTTCAGGTCAACGTAAAGGGATTTGGGTAGCACAGTTCCATCTGAGGGGCTGTCTTGTTAATTCTGCTTTACTGGATGACTCCTGGAAGCAGTTTTCCTGAGCTATCACAAGAGTTTGTAATAAATCTTAATGAGGTACCCCTGCTATGATTAATCATTTGTTTCTCTAGCAGGATCATGGCTTATGTTCCCCAGGGAAGAGGAAAGGAACCTCAAATCCTGCATCAGGGTAGTGTCAGTGGTTACCTAGCTGTTTACTATCCAGCCAGAAAATGTTGCAGCAGTCACCCCAAATCCCCAGGACATGTCTGCTGTTTGTAAAAGTCAGCGTTTGCCGCCCAAGGCAAACAACTGCTTGTGAATGAGCTGCTTTGTTTTAAACCAAGCGGTTCTTCCCTCTCTTTGCCTCTCGTATTATAAAGGATCCAGGAGGGATTTACAACCAAGTCAAGAGAAAAGGTGACAGCCAGAGTAAAACCCATCTGAGCAAACTCTGCTTTCACCATGTTGGTATCAAACAGCTCTACCTGAGCACTGTGGCCACTGGGTGAGACTTGGAGGACAGACAAAAGGCAGCAGCTATCCTTTGTGGGTCTCAAAATCTCAGCTAAAGCTGGCAACCAGAGCTGACCAGTTTCCCAAAGCTGCATGCCACACTGAGCCAGTCCTGTGCCTTTCCCACCTTCCCCTTCTTTTCCATGTTACGTGTTCTGGGTATTTTCTAACACCATTTTTGCTGTCAGCAGTCAGCAGACACATCCCAGTGCAGGAAGATTTGCAGCAGAGAAGGCATGGGAAGCACGAGGCAAATGAGCTTGGAGAAATCTCTGGGAACTGTGAGAAGTGAAAATTCACTCCATTGCTAATTTGCTTTTCTCTCAGCAGGGATGGCAAAATTCATGGATGTCAGTCACTGGTGTGATGGAAGACAGATCCTGTCAGAAACATATCCATGAGGTCTGGTTGGCCAAGACAGGGTAATTCTTAAATCATTAATGCATGGTCTCTTGATTAATTACATGGTTTGTAACTAACAGAGGTCCTAAAAGAGCAGGTCTAAACCCTGCTGAAGTGTTTCTAAGTCTTTAACTGACTGCAGTCGACTCAGAATCAACTCTTGAAGGAACTGTCAATTTGGCACCCTCTGAAAGGTGGTATAAGGGTTGTGCTGGTAAAATCCAGGTTGGATAAATCTCCAAGGAGAAGAGATTCAGCTACAGTGATCTGCATTGCTTAGTTAAATGGATTCAAGACACAAAATTATCTTAATCTGGGCAATTTTATGTAATCCTGTAAGTAGGTTAAACCTGTAGGACGGCAAAGATTTGTCCCATTAAATTTGGGATCTTAGCCATGGCATCTAAGGTAGAGCATCATGGCCCTCAGCAGTGGAGAGAGAGAGAGGAATGACCAGGGCATGGCCTGGGTTTCAGTGGTCTCACTGCTCTGGTAGCTGCTAGCTGAGAGCTGGGGCTTCTTTTTGGGGTCACTGCATGGAAATGTCCTATCAGGCCTGGGAACCTGATACTGCCTCGTGCTGCTGTTTCACACTTGTTTCATTTTTTGAGGCAAACAAGCTGAAGCAGTTGCAGCAACACACTGAAAGGAGCAGGCAAATATTGCTATTTCCTATGGAATAATTCTCCATGACCAATAATTCTCTTGGATGCCAGGGGAGGAGCTCCTTTGGTGCTTCTGGAGCAGAACTGTAAGGTCAGGCTCAGGAACCTGGCGCAGATAAATGAGGCCATGACAGAAGAAGCAGAGCGTGTCAGACCTAAGTCAGATCTACTGAATTTGTGTGGCAGAGCTGCTGCTGAGGCCAGCAAGCCCCAGTCTGAACTTGCAGCCCTACCGATGGGAGTGGCAATATTCCCGTCGTCTTTTGGGGACGGCATTTTGCCCCCATGCTTTCTAATGTGCAGCTGGATCTTTCCCAGCGATCCCATTAAGGCTCTTCAGAGAACTACAGGAAATTATGTTAACAAGATATTTACAGGGGAGACTGGATGAAAAGGCAGATCAAGAACAATTTGAAGAGTTGGAGAATGACTTCAGTCAGCTGAAGAGGTGTCATAAGGTCTCTCTTCCGTCCAAGATGTTTCCTCACTGCCTTGGATGTAACTTCAGCTGCAGCTTTGTATATTCTCCTCTGTTTTTCACTAACTTCCTGGCACAGAAACCTCTCCTTGCTGTATGTATACCAGGTACTTGCAGAGCTGGAGTTAGCTGGGAACAGTTGGATTATAGGATTTAGAGACAGATGGGACCCTTTCCATTCTATTTTTTTTTATGATTAGCTCACAACATAGCATGTGAGGCAGTCACGTATTTCATATTCACACAACAAATTATGCGTCTTGTATGAAATAGCTCCTTTCCTTCTCTGAAATCGTGTATGAATTTCCATCTGGAATATATAATGCAGTTTCCATATGTACAAACAGATCCTTGTTACTAGTATCAAAGCAGAAAAGACATTTTGGATGATAATGTGCTGTGGAAGTGTCTGCCCAGTGAATGCATGAGAGCTGTCAGGTGATTCACAAATCCTGTGGCAGAGACCGAGCTCAGGGGTGGGGTTTTGAGCACAGTAGGGCCTCTGATTTTCTGGTTAAGGATATGGAATTTAAGACCTCCCATGCTGGAGTGGGCTGCAGTGTCTGAAGTCCAGTCTACCCAGGCCTCATGAACAAGAGGTCAAACCTGCATTTCAGTGTGGAAAATACTTGATTTCTCATTTTCCAAAGCTCATCTTAAGTGGGTGCTGAGCACAAGTGCCACCACTTGTCTGTCACAAACTGCTGTGGGTTGGTGCTGTAGGACTGTTTTGGGTGTGCCTCGTGTGGTGGGCTGACAGCCCTGATGTTCGGTGGTGTGATGGAGTGACCTTGGCTGAACTTTGGGTGCCCATCAAAGCAGCTCCACCCTCTGCTGGGCAGGGGACAGCAGATAAACAAAAAGCTTCTGAATCAGGATAAGGGCAGGAAGAGATCACTCAGCAACTGCCATCAGGGGCGACACACATGACATGGAGGAAATTAATTTAATTTGTTGCAAATCAAGTCAGAGTAGGGTAATGAGAAATAAACCCAAATCTAGAAGACATTCCCCCACCTCTCCCTTCTTCCCGGGATCAACTTCAGTCCCAAATTCTCTCATTCTCAGGGGGATGGGGAGTGGAGGCTTTGGTCAGTCCATCACATGTTGTCTCTGCCACTCCATCCTCCTGAGGGGGAGGACTCCTCAGTCTTCCACTGCTCCAGCCTGGAGTCCCTCCCACAGGGGACATTCCTCTATGGTCTGCTCCAGTGTGGGTCCTTTCCATGGGGTGCAGTCCTTCAGGAGCAGGGTGCTCCATGTGGGTCCATTCCATGGGACAGGCTGCCCCACACATGTCCCTTCCTTTGTGCCAGTCCTTCAGGAATGGGCTGCTCCAGTGTGGGCCCCCTACAGGAACACAAGTCCTGCTCCAGCATGGGCTTCCCACAGGGACACAGCCCCTTCTCTGGGCATCTCCCTGCTCTGGCATGGGCTCCTCCAGGGGCTGCAGGTGGATCTCTGCTCCCCCATGGACTTGCAGCGGCTGCAGGGGCACAGCTGCCTCACCATGGTCTTCCCTGTGAGCTGCAGTGGAATCTCAGCTCCAGGGCCTGGAGCAGCTCCTGCCCCTTCTCCTCCACTGCCTTGGGTGCCTGTAGAGCTGTTCCTCCCACATTTTCTCATTCCTGCAGGATTTTTTGTCCCTCCATAAATCCCTTATCCCAGAAGTGCTTCCATGTAATTGATGGGCTCAGCCTTGGTCAGCAGTGGGTCCATCCTGGAGCCAGCTCGGATTAGCTCAGTCGGGCATGGGGGAAGCTTCCAGCGGCTTCTCAGAGAAGCCACTTCTGTAGCCCCTATGCTACCAAACCCTTCCTAGGCAAGCCCAGCACAGGTACCTCAGTGAGACAGCATCAGTGCTGAGGCTGGGGAGAGTTCCTGCTGCTCCTGCCCCCAAGCCAGCCAGACAGTCTGGCCCTGCTGCAAGACAAAGGTGCCCCACCACTAATTTAACATCTTAGTTTCTGGTTAGTTTCCCTTACACATAGAACATGTCACAATTTTCACTTTTTTTTAAACTTATCATAGCCTCAAAGCCTGTTTCTGAAGGGTGACTGGATTATTTATTGCGCAGCGCAGTTTCTCAAGGAAATGGAAATGGCATCTGGCCTCCAAATGGAGACCACCTTCCCCCACCAGGTCTTTAAGAGAACATGACAGTAATTGAGCAATAATGAAATGTTTCAGGAGGAGTGTTGGAAAGTTCAGAGCGGTATGGGGGAGTTATAAATCTGGGCTGGTTTTGGCTTGAGGAAGAAATCCCGTTATAAACTTATTAGCTGCTGACACTGTGCTTCTCTCACCTTGCCCAAGACGCAAAGCTCACCTCAACACCGGCAACACTGCTGGTCACTTGCACCTGACTTGAGGTGCTGCTGTCTCAGGCACAGCTCTGCCTCCTGGGATCAGTAGCAAGGATCAAGCACACACCCAGCTGCATGTGATAGGCTCTGGCCAGGTCTCTGTGTGTTGATCCTACTGGGACAAACCTTCTTCCCACTGAGCTAGAATTTGGGTTGCTCATTGCTGCAACAAGAACCTGGGCCAAGCCTTCAGAGGTGCAGTTTGTACATCTCCCTTTTGAAATTGTCTCAACAAAATACTGAAGCCTTGGATTCCATTTTCTTCAAATTGGCTTGTGGGTACCTAAATGGAAACTTTTATCCATCTTCAGGGTCCTTTGTTCATTATTCGTGTTGTTTCTAATTTGTGACTCTCAGAAAAGATTGTCTTTTCCTTTCCTCCCTCTAATGATTGGTGGGTTTAGAAATAAATCTGGAGTTTCAAACTCGAAGCTGGGAATCTTTTAGCACCAGAAAGTGTTTCTGACATGTTAAATTCCGCTCTTAGATTTCAGTTAGTTGCCTCCAGAGTTCAACCTAAAATCTGGTGACTTGTTTTAGGAAATTCTACAGGCTGTTGCTACGAACAGTGGTGGAAAATGGGTATTTTCAAGTGGTGATTGGTCTCTATTTTACCTTACTCTCTCAGGGCTGGATGAAGGTGTGTATTTCCATGGTTGGCAAAGGTGTGTGAGTGATGGATTTGTAATGGACACCTGTTGCAGTCCGGTTCTGGTCTGCACCTCCCCTGAAGACAGCCTTGTCCCGTAGGAAGAATCAGGAACAATATTTTTGGTAGATATTCATGGATGTTTTATTTCTCTGACCGCATGGCAGCCAGAAGAGACACAGACCGACCACATGGTAGCCAGCCAGGCACAAAACTTTTTTTCAACTGTCCCCCCAAGACCCAGGAATCATGGGACAACCACAGTTTCTGGGGCGGGGAAAACACCTATAACCAATAAGGAACAGGAGAACACCAGGGAGCCTGGAAACCCTGCAGACCATGCTTCAACTCAGGGCCCATCCCCCGGGGGGGGGGCACCCCACAGACACCCCACCCTGAGACCATGAGGACAAACTTCATCTGAGCAGATACAATGATTTGCAGCACAGACATCCATGTCTGAGATGATTTCAAGGTCTCCATCACCCATGCAGAGAAATAAGTTCACAGAAAGTAGGATTTACATGGTAGGAAAGTAGGATTTACATGGTCTGCCTAGCTCAGTTGGAAAGAAGAATGCAAATATGTTGTCCTGTTTTTTGCTAAGCCTTCTGTTATAACCTTGGAGTCAGAGAATTTTCACACAGTTTTATGTAAACAATAGCCAATGTTTACTTAACTGTCTTTTCTGTTTTTCATTCCTTTTGTGATAAGAGAAAGTTTGATGAGCATCCTTTTTCTCCAGTGGGATTGAGGAGGAAGTGACATGTCCTCCAATCTCTTGTGGAATTGAGAATCTTATAAAGTATCAGAAATGTAAGCAAAGTCTCTCTTTTCCCTCTTTTCTGCTGAACCTAGCAGGTGTGAGCGTGTCCTTTATTGTGCTTTTACCAGCACACAAATACTGAATACTGTTACTGAAAAAATTATTTCTGATGTGGTTTGGGAACATGATCAGCCAAGCTTTGTGTCTTGATTAGTTTTTTACATCTATTATCATTTCTTGATCCATGTGAAGGACAGCTTGTAGTGGATGTTGACTAGAGTATTTTTGTTAGTATGTAAAATGGCTGCTTAAAACCTACATACTTGACTGCTTTGCAATCCATCAAATCCATGGTCCTATCAAGGAATGAGACCGGGTCTTCTAGACAATAGAAGGAAAATAATATGGTGCATCTCTTCCAAACCTGTGCTTGTGGATCCTGCGTTCAGGCAAAATAACTCAGAAACATATCAGGAGTCTAAAAAGATTGGTCTGACTGAAATATCTTTTCTTCCTCTGACACTGTGAATCCTGTGAACTCCTTTTTCTCCAAGTGGTTAAAAAGTACAGCTAAGTGTCTTTTGGAGTGAATTGTGGAGGGACCACACATTTAATTAATCGTGGTTACATATGTCTAAATAAATTTCTGCAAAAAGTGACATCTTTAAGGAGATCTCATGATAAAATTGCTCAGGAGGCAAAGTTAGGGTTTCCCAGTTTCACGTTTAATTAACTTTGTCTGACTTTTACAGGGCTTTGTGTTATGCATTTTGGTCTTCAGTAAACAAGTAGCAGAAAATTAAAGCAGAGCAACTGCCAATGAACAGTAAATTTAATTGAAAAATAATGAGTTGCCATGGGGTGCCATAGGGTTCTGCAAAGATAACGTTATTTATCTTGGAAAAGCTTCACTTGCATTTGTCAGGACATGATGTATATATATACATATATATATGAGTGGAACGAAAGGGAAAAATACAGCATCAGATAGGAAAGGGCTAAGGCCATATTCCTATCCTGAATTTGGGGCTGGAGTTTGGTGGAGTGAAAAACTGATTTCCTGCGCTCTGTGGCAGCTCAGTGCAATTTCCATCCAATGTATTGCTAAGCGAAACGTGGTGTCAGGAAGAGAAGTGACTGGAATTTGTAAGGTCCAGGTGAGCAGGAAGGAAGATGAACATCAATATCACAGGAGGGGAGGAACATGTGAAACAATCCTGGTCCTAATGGTGAAACAAAATCCTGGATCTGAATGCTCCCTCTGCTTTTCACATCTGTTTCAAGGGAAATTGAGGAAAGCAGTAGAGCGAGCTGTCCAGTAAAGGTGCTGAATTAAGGCAGCAATGAGATGTCCTAATCTCGGGTTAAAAGGACTCGTTTGTATCTCTAGGTTTGTTCCTCGTTGTGGAACACTTGAAATTCAGAGTGACTGAGCAGCTGGGTTGCGAGCAGCAGGAACAGTTTGAACTCGTTCACTGTCAGTGTTCGTCCCACTGGCAGAGTGAGCAGACTTACTCTGGGTTTTCGGCAGAGTAGGTGATCCCAAGCCCGAGGGTTCTGCCTGTGGCGGAAGTGGGTGTCCTGGGCATCTCACTTAGCTGGATGAGCCCCCTCTCACCCAGCACACCTTTCTTTGCACGCGTGTGAAATGTGATGTGCAGCAGCTCCTTTTCCACAGCATCTAGTTTCCAAGCCCATCATTCCTCAGCACTTCCCGCTATGCAGCAAAACCCACCTTATTTACAGCCTTCCCATTTGGAGGGCTCACCAGACCCCAAATTTGGCTGACATTTGCAGGTTCCTGCTTTTAATTTCAACCCATTCTTGCTTTATTTTTAGCCGTTATAAAATGACACATGTTTCCATCTTTTAGGTAATGAGATGCTTTCCACTTAATTCAATCACTAGTTAATTTGATCCTCTATTTAATTTGTTCCAAACGTCTGGAAGCAAAGTTCCATGTCTTAAGTATATGTATATATTACATATATAGCTTCCACCCTTTGCTCTGATCATTCTCCTTCCTCTAAATAAGCCTTATAATTCAATCTTAGGCTACTGAAATTTGCCATTTAATTAATAGGAAAAGCCCAAATCAAAGAAAGATAGAAGGAAAAGAAGAGGTTTAAGGAATGAATCTGGTCATAAAAGTTGACTGTGACTTAAAGTTGCATCATGGACTACCTGCTGTTGTTTGATAACTCTGCTATAGGCTATCAAATCCATGACAGTGAATTAATGGGAGCAAAATCTTTCAGGAAAATGTTAAGAATAAATGTAAACAGCCACTTGGTGGAACATAAACCCCAAAATATGGTGTAGCAAAGTTATACCTGTCACCTCAAGCCTGTGGAACTCAGAAATCAGATGGTGAGGGGATAACACTGCTGCAGTCTGTGCTAAATCTGTGTTGTCTTCAGCGCTGTCAGGAGCACCCACCAGCACTCCATAAAGCTTCACTTCCATCCCCAACAGGCCCCTGAAAAACCCTCGCCTCCCTGCTGTAATCAAACACTCACCTCAGCCCTCAGCCTGGGCACTGACTTTTCTGGCTTTAGGATCAACTGATCAGCCCATCTGAGTGTCACACCCAGCTGGTCTTTGGGACTGATCAGCTTTCAGCTGGCAGAGCCTGCAATGTGTGTGCAGGAAGAGATGCTCAGCCTAGCTTCTTGGCCACAAGATGAGCAGTTTCATCTGAGATCACCTGATGGGGCGTGCAAAGGCCAGGGAGACCAGACACAATGGGAACCTGGGCCTTTCCAGCCCTTGGGCCAGGTGGGTTTGTGCCATGGGCTGCATTTTCACACATCCCTGCTTGGAGCACCAGGATGCAGGAATCCTTTCAATGCATCCCCACATTAGTCTGCCAGGAAGTCGCCAAAAATCTCACCATGGAACTCCCTTATTTTCATGGTGCTTTTCTGGGAACACTGGGTGTGTGCCTGGGTGTGAGCTTGGCTGTGTTTCCCAGCCAGAGCTGTCACAAGCGTCGGGATGCCCCTGAAAGGTGGCAGCTTGCAGAGTGCTGGGGATGGAGGAGGCAATGCCCCTGGGAGACACATTCTCAGGGCAGGGAGCCCAGCTTTTGGCTATTCTCCTTTGGGAGGTGAAGGCAAATGAAAGCCAAGCCAGCCAGCAGGCCCCACGAGTTCCAGGAGCTGTGCCCTCCCCATCTCTCTACAGTAAGACCACGAGTGGGCTGTTCACTGCAGAGGCACAGAGGTCGTGTGAGGTCTGTTGGTGGTTTCCAAGGCTGGAAAAGACCTGTGGGTATGGCTGTAGCAGGGCTCCTTGTCCAGATGCTGCCACTGCTGGCAAAAGTGTCTCCCTGCACACGGTTTTTGGTAGCTTTCCTCTGCCCTTGGTCGTGCCCAGCTGTGGCTGGAGTCCCTGCAGTGGAGGAGAACCTGCAGTGGGGCAGGAAAGGGTGGAATGCTTCAGGGATGATTGCAGTGACAGGACAGGGGGAATTGGAGGTTACAGCTGAGAGGAAACCACCCAAAAGCCAAGGGGAGAAGCAGAGAGGTAACAAACCCACAATCTGCTTAGAGAGCAGTGAGATGAGTCAGCTGGGATTCAGTTCCCTCACGAGATGGAGACAGCGCTGCTGGTTTTGGTTACTTCCCAACTGTGGTGTAGGAACAATTTGTCTTAATACATTGTGAGGAATAAAGCAAGAGGACAGAGCTCTCAAGAGGGCATGAGGGCTTTTTGGGAACCGTGGGATGAATATTGACAAACAGATCATGTTGTTACTGCTTACTATTGGTCCGTGACCTGGGCTTCACAGCCATCCATGGCCTGCATGCCCCAAACTCTGAGCTGATGCCTTCTGATTTCCATGGACCAGTTTCTTTTATGATGTCTCATTTATGTGATGGGGATCTGTTGCTGTGCCAATGTGTGGAGGTGAGCTGAGCCTCTCACCAAGCAGTCACGTGGGGCAGCATGCTGATAGCATGAGCATCAGCATAAGGAAACTGCTGATAGGGGGAAGAAGCTTTTTTCCTCCTTCACAGAAATGAAAACATTATTTATGCTGCTTTCAGCTCTGTTGCTGCTTTTCTGAAGCAAAATGCTTCAGCCTTCCTCCTATACCACTGTCCCCATGGATGGGATGATAGCATCAGGACAGCTCAGGATGTCCTTAAGAGTTCAGTCTCAAAAGCACAGACCACAATGACTGGACAAGACGGAATGGCTTCAAACTGAAAGAGAGCATATTTATATTAGATGTTAGGAAGAAATTTTTCCCTATGAGGGTAGCGAGGCCCTGGCGTAGGTTGCTGAAGAAGAAGCTGGGCTTCCCCACCCCTGGAAGTGTCCAAGGCCAGGATGGATGAGGCTTGGAGCACCCTGGGATAGTGGAAGGTGTCCCTGCCCATGGCAGGGGGTGGAACAAGGTCATCTTTATTGTCCATTCCAACCCAAACCATTCCATGAGTCTGTGATAACTCCTGCAACTGCTCTCCTCAGTGGTTTTGGTCACGTCACTTCGTCAGCGGGATGTGGGGCTGGTTTTGGTTGTGCCATGCACAGACAAGCCCAGGGAAGTTTTGTTCTGGATATTGTAATGCAGCCGACAGGAGACTGGGCTTTGTTGGGTGCTTTGCATGATGCACTTCAGTATAACAAACAACTGGAGAGGCGTAAGATCAATGCCAAAGATTGCCATCAGTGAAGGGAATTCTGCTAAGAAATGCACGTGGATACCAGCACTTGAGGGCCTTTGTTTACAGCAGCGTCTTGTTGCAGTACCAACAAGCATGCCCTCATTCTGGCCTGTCTTTACCTCAGCTTAGGTAAGTTTGTTTTTGCAAACATGTGCTGTGTTCCGAAGTATCACAAAGGAGCTGCCACTCTGCTGACCTGCTCATGCAGCTGCTGTTGCTGGAGGTTGGACAGCCCAGTGTGGTCCAGGGGCTCATTCTGGATCCAGCATCACCCTGTGGGGCTCTCCACCACAAATTCAGTAGGTGCAGGGAGAGACTCATCTTACTCTGAGAGAGTGACCCTCTCTCCTGTCACCTTTCCTGCTCATCTCCCCTGTCTTCCAGTCCTGCCTCGTCTGTTTTCACCTGCATCTAAATCTCCCTCCTCTTCCCACCCTGGTGGAAAGCAAACCTAATAGAAAAAGCAGTGCTAATGATCATGACCCCACTAGTATTTTATTTCCAATTGGCAGATCATGCAAGCAGCCCTATTTTCTGTTCTAATAGGAAACTTTATGATGTACCAAATTGCCCTGTAACAGCCTGTGCTGAGTTGCCTCCTGAAAGGTAAATGAGTTTGAAATTTTATGATCAGTTACTATGACTTCTTTGCCTATTCCATAAAAAGGAGAGGGGGGATGCATTAAAGGGACCCTAAGGTTGCAAAATGAAGCTGCTGGGCGCCAGATGGTGCCTTTGGAGGGCTGCAGGTGGGAGCAGTGCTGGCCACAGCTGCCTGGTCTTGGCTGGTGGCTGCATCCCCTTCTTGTGCTGGCTGTCACCTCCCCGGTGAACAGACCTTCTCCACCTGAGGACTCACCTGGATGCTGATGAGTGGAAAGGACAGCTTGGCAGGGACAAAAGGGAGGGGTTTGGGGCCTCAAAGGCCAGGTGTTGCCCTGCACATTATGGAGTGCCATCTCCTGGCTTGATGAGAATTAACTGGGACTCCCACAGCTCAGTACCATCCATAGGAAATCCAGCCAGGTGCTCCTGCTGCCTTTGGGCTGGAGGCCAGGGCAGGAAATTATCCAGAGGCTGGCAGCAGCAGGATATGGGACAGTTTAAGCCAGAGCTGCTCTCCTGTGTTGGTGAGGGAGAGCTCATTTCCCACCAAGGGCTTTGTGTTAATTAGAGCAGCTGAGCCCTCACACAACCTGACCTGGGAGCAGCAGGACTCTGCGAAGTCCCATTAGCATTTTCCAAGGTGTTTTGCAGTGGAGAAGCATGGGATGTGATCCAGGGAGGGATTAGGCAGGAAGCTTTCCATGGGCAGCAGGACATCCACTTTATTTTAGTTGAAATTAGATGTCTTAATATTTTTCTGGCTTTTCACGATGGTGACTGCAAAGACCAAACTTCAGTCATCTGGGTGTCTACTGGTATTTGCGTGATTTGTGGGTTTTGGAGCTGGTCCTGGCTGGTGAACTGAAGATTTGGAAGAACTGGAGCAGGAAAGGTGAAGTCCTACCTGGTAACTGTTTGTCCTCCCCAGTACAGTAAGGGCTGATGTTCCTCATTTAGTTGCTATCCTGTGTTGCTCCATATCAGCTGCTTTCCACCACTACCTGTTGCCTTGATGTTTCCATCAGCTGATGCTGATTCTGATAAACCTGTCAGCAAAACAGGGAGCCATTTATGTAAAAAAACCCACATTTAAACTCAGTCCGGTTTTTAAATTTTTTTGATTATCCATATTTTTTCAGTGACTAAAAATTGCTTGAAAAAATCCGCAGGATCTCTCATTAATTATTTTTAATAGAAAAAGGAGATCTGTAATGGTAAAGAAAAAAAAAGTGATTTTGTGAGAAACTGATCATCCACTTTCCACTGAAGTGCTTGGTAAAACCCTGTGATCAAAAACACTGTATAGAATTTTGCAGTAATATTTTCTCTTTGGCTGAACAAATGAAATTTAAAGATGTCTATCTTTAATATCAAAAGCTGTGCTTAGATGGTGACCATCATTGCTGGTTATTGTAACTGTGTGTATGAGAATGTGATTTTGATGATGGTGACGATGATGATGATGATGACGATGATGATGATGATGACAATGATGATGACGATGACAATGATGATGATGATGATTGTTTTGCCTGGAACACAGCTCCAGAGCTGGGCAACCCAGCTGGTACCTTCTGCTCCACTCACTCCCCACCTTGCCTGTGTACCAGGAGAGCAGCAAGCTCCAAGACTGCTCTCCAATCATTTGAATAAAGGGAGTTTCAATGGAGCTATAGATGTATTTATAGTGACTTCTGTTGCTTGCCTGTCTCACTGGGCTGTTGCTGCTGTCTAGCAGCAAACCTGACTCCTGGTGCACTTTGTGGCACAGGTGCAGGACAGCTGGGTACCTGTTTTTTACTGGGTGCTGGTTTTGGTGGCCCTAGGTGCTGGGGCTGAGTTATATTGGGATGGCACTGGCTGGTGCATGGGTGCAGGATGGGGTGGAAATTGGAGCCTGTGGTTTATTCAGAAGGTCTCTGAGAGGTGGCTGAGAACAGCCAGCACTGGTTCCCAAGGGTCCCCAGCTCTGGTTGGAAAGATTTTGTGGTGGCAAGGTGGAAGGTGACAAGCTCCTTCTGCCCATGCATCTGACTAATCCCAAAAGAGCTCATGGAAACCATTTCTCCCTGGAGAAATGGATGATCCATTTCAGCGTGTCTGGTTTGAAAATCCCTGCCTGGCTGGAGCTACCAGCCCACATCTGCCCGACTCACCTGAGCGGTTTTGGGAGATGTGGGAATCCTCCTTCACCTTCTTCAGAGAGAGCTTTACACAGACTGAGGGGTGCTCTCCTCCTCCAGGGAGACTAGAGGAATCTCATAGCAGAAAGAAATAGAAAGCAGACCCACAAACTTTTAAAATTTAGTGCTGAGAGTGATGAAAGAAAGGGCTTTGATTGTTTTGGATTCACTTACTGTCCAACTTTTCAGAGACAAGATTACTCACTCTTTCCCTGTGGGGAGGACAGAAATGAACATCAGGTGCTCTGACATGATTTGGGCAATTTCCCACCCTAGCCCGGCTGTGTAAGGCAGTGAACATCCTTTTGCAGTGATAGCTGTGCAGTTCCTGAGACAGATCTCCTGGCAGGGAGCTGGAGTGGAGCAGAGCCCTGTGTGCCCAGTGATAACTGCCCACTCTTAACTCATCTCTTGCTTTAGTCCTTTACACCTACAAACACCCTGCTTTGGTTTCGTTTAAAGCTGTCTCCTTATACGTGGATGAAATCTGGTCATGCTGTACTCTTTATTAGTCCAAAACTGAGGTCAGGCAGGTTGGATTTCTTTCCTGAGTTCTTTTATAATATTTGTGTTAGCTGGGCAGCTAAGTGCTGTCAGATGTAGCGTCAATGGAGCTTGCTGCTGCTGAAATTTTTATGGTTTCATGCATTTTACAGCATCACCTGTCAGACTCCAGCAATCATGATGTCACTTGTAGTGAAATATATAACTTTGAACAGAGGAGACTGGAGCTAGGGGAGTTCTTGGGTAATCTGGGCTCCTTTCTCTCCTCCTCCTCCTCCTCCAGCAGGGAGGCTGGGAGGGCTTAAGACATGGCAAAAGAAAAGGAACAGACATCTCCTGCCCTGGATGTTCTGCATGATCTGGGCAAAATCACTGCCTTCACTCTGTCTGTGGTTTCCATACTGCCTCTTTGTTTTGCTGGCTGTGTCTCTGGGGATGCGGCCTCCTGTATTTATCCTGAAACACGTGAAAGGCTCAGTCAGCACCGGGGAGGCTCCAGCAGCTGTGCTGAAGGCTGGTGCCTCGTGTGTGAGAGGGGGAAACAGGTGCCATGGAGCTGGCAGGGAAGGACAGATGGATGGAGGGATGGATGGATGGATGGATGGATGGATGGAAGGAAGGAAGGAAGGAAGGAAGGAAAGAAGGAAGGAAGGANAGGAAGGAAGGAAGGAAGGAAGGAAGGAAGGATGGAAGGATGGATGGCTTTCCTGGGCAAGTGTTTAAACATTCCCTCCTTTCTCTCCAGATGGGACTTTTTCTGTGTGAATAAGCACAGCCTGCGCACTGGTACCTTCTGATGGTGCACTCATGGTCTGACCGTGCCCAGCTCTCCCCTCCCAGGCAGTGTTTTGTCTCAGCCCAATTTTAATGTCATTGCAGCTTGGATTTACCATTTACAGCAATGGTACTCAGTGAGATTCGGTGAAGGGAGCGTGACGAGTGTGAGTTGGTCAAAGACTGGCAGAGGTGGGAGCTGCATGGTGGAGGGAAGGAGGACACATTGTGCTTGTGGCATTGGGCACTGGGATGGGTCATATCTTCAGACTGCCCATGGTCTTCACTCTCCACTGGAAGAGGGGTTCAGAGAGGCATGAAAAAAGACTCAACCACAGGTCAAGCAGCAGCTCTGCTCTGCTCTGCTCTGCATTTTTAGAAGCAGGAAAATGATTGTGTTTTATCCTGGCTCTCCTTGCTCAGTACAGTCATCCCTGCAAACCCTCCCTTAATTACATGTCAAACCAGCAATAAGATGTAGCTTAGCAGCCCTAGATGAAAACATGGAGCCCTACTGCTGAGCTGTAAACCCTCAGTAAAAATGGCTTAAGGACAGACTGATTGGGTTTTAAGAGCTCTGTAACTGATACACATCTTACGGTATCGTTAGGCCTCAATAAATCTGTTTCTAATAATCACTGTTTACTGAGGTTTTGCAGCCATGCCAGAGGTACGTATCTGTTACCTTGTGGGCCAGCCTCAATAAATGTGTTTTTAATAATCAATTGGTACTTCAATAACAAACAATAATTGCTTTATTATATATGAATTTGAACAAGTGCTGCATTTCAGTTGTACTGAAATCACTGCCTATTTCTATTTTTTTTTTTTGCTCTGAAGGAGGTTTTACTGACCAACTATTGGTACTAGTGTGCGCCAAACATTACTGGTCCTTATGAAGCATTGCTGACTTCACCTGATTTATAAGTCATGGAAATATTTCAGTGCTTTTTTTCTGCCCCAAACTAAGCAGTCTGCCAGTAGCTTCCATGTAATCATTGTAGGAGGAATGCTGCAGTCCCTCTTATGGATCATTAACTGGAAATGAACTTGGGGCCTTCAGATGTGAACACACTGCCTGTTGCCATATGACCCAGCAAGCCAACACTTCTAGTTGACAGTACAAGTAATAGAGGAACGTGACTCTAATCTTTTACAGAAAAAAAACAATAACTGAAGAGGAAAGTTGATTTCTTGCAGTGCCATTGAGGAAGTTCAATTTTTTTTCCAGTGTCTCAACTCAGGTCTTCAGAGCCTGGTGCTCCAATGGCTCAGACATCTCTGCTCGCCTGCCCTGACTGCCCTCCCTGTGGTGGGCGTTGCTCTCTAAGTGCTCAGCAGGACTGGAGAGGGCTGCAGGGATGTCCTCTGCCTCTCTGGCCGCTCCTTGCTATTCCCCAAGCTGCAGTGTTCTGTGGAGAAGAGGGCTTTTGGTTTAGAAATGTGAGGTTTGTCTCCTTCCCATAAGTATCTAAGGCAAGTTTTCTTTCCAGGACTGCACCGGAATTCTGCAGAGCGTGGTGAGTTACCTCCGGACTTTGAGGGGCCAGTGCTGAACAGAAGGTGAGGATTCACATCACTCTACCCAAATACCCAGTTACTTCATCTCGCGTCTTAAATCTTCTCTAATCTGAGATCTTTACAGCCTTGTGTACCACCATGCTTGGAAACATTATACACTCCCGAGGCACAGCAGCTGGTTGTTCCTGCACCTGCACAGCAGAGAAACAGGCAGTGCTCTTTCAGCACCTTCTACCTTGATTTCACTTGAGCAAAGCTTTGAATCCCAGTCCCAAACCCACTTTCTCAAACATCCTTTCAGTGTTGGGTCATACCATACTCCTCTCCCTGAAATGAGGGAGGCTTCTACAGTCTCCAGCCACCCACCCAGGGCTGGTAGTGGCTCTGGGGTGGGATGAGTGTTTATCCACCCTGCACAGCTCACCCCAGGGGGTGAGGGAGGCAGCGTGGTGCCGGCACAGCCCCGTGGGTGCCAGATGCCTTTGAGCAACGGGAGCCACGTGTGCATGTCCGCGTCCCTTGCGTACAGTGAATGTCACATCCAATTAAGGCACTTCAAGCCATAACGAGAGCAGAGTTCGATGTCTCTAATTAGTCTGGTCAAAGGCAGGAATTCCCTTCTGCTGGGTGAGTCTGCTCCCGTGACAAGAAGATTAGTGGCCTCAGCTTGTGATTGTTGAGCTCAGAGTTTTCCACCCTACTTTAAGTCACTTGCAATTTTCTGTTCCTCATGGTGGTGGGTTCTGAGGGGCTGGTTTCATTCCTGGAGGGCAGGGGTCAAAGCATTTTGGTGAAAGGCAGGAACCCTGTCCCTGGTGCCTGTTTGCTCAGTCCTGGACTACCTCTGCACTAGTCATTTTTACATCTGTCTGGACGTAACAGGGAGCTTAGGAGTGCACCAGGAGCTCCCTGAGGAGTGTTAGCACTGGTGGTGGTGTCTGGTGGACATCAGCTGGCCCATAGTGCTGAGAGGTGCAGTATTCAGCACACTGAGGGACAGAAATCATAGAATCATAAAACAGTTTGGGTTGGAAGGGACCTTAAAGATAATTTTGTTCCAAAACCCTTGCCATGAGCGGGGACACCTTTCTTTACACTGGGTTGTTCCAAGCCCCATCCAACCTTGCCTTGACCCTGAGAAGGGATGTGTCACCTTCCTTCAGCTGTCTGCAGGGGGATTACTGCTGGTAAGGCTGCTGGCAGATGGTTGTCTTTAAACAGTCTCACATGGCTATTTGCCTCTGCTCCTGGTAAATCAGGTTCAACCAGCTCTCTGTCTTCAGGGTTATAAATACTGTGGTCAGAGCTAAGCTCCAGCACTGTGGGGCCAGAGACCCACTGAGAGCTGCTCTGGGCTCCTGCTGCCTGCTGCTGTTGCCTGACAGCTCTTACTGCCTGTGGTGAATGTGGATAAGATCTTTCTCAAAACCACTCAGGTGAGATAAACACAGGCTGCAGCTTTTAGTGAAGTCTCAGGAAGCAAATTGCCAGGCTGGTTCTGTGCTCAGAGCTGGCTGGGTGGGTGTCTCTAGAGACCCCCGTTGTGGTTATTTTGGGGTAGTTCATAATCCAAACCCCAAGTTCTCAAGCTGGGGATTCTCACATGACCCCGGGGTCCTGTAGCCATGGGCAGGGAGGGGATATAACCATGGTGGTGACTGATCCTGCCTGCCTGCAAAGGCAGCTCCGTCTGTAATAGCCAGGATCCAAGATTTAAGCTCAGGCAGGATGAAAAATTTTTGAAGGCTGGCAGATTTCCAAGTCACCCCTGTTGTAGATACCATCCCTCATAAAGACCACTGTGATGTGCTGTGTCCTCAGGTTGGAACAGTATCTTCCTACCAAATGACTCCATGGTGCCCCTGGGATGCAGTGATTAACGAAGCAGATTTGCATGAAGGATATCTATACAGGGAATCATACAGGGGCTGGTGGGTGTGAAGGGGCTGTGCTGGAGAGGAGAGGGAGGTGATGAAGCCCAGCTCCAGCTGTCCAGCCACCACCAGGGCCCAGTATTTAGTCAGGTGCAGCCCAGCTCGTGTGTGGAACCCTCCTGTTATCTTACCTTAAATAAAACTTCAGCGGGACGTGTCAGAAAGAAAGGCCCCTGGCTCAGACACCGTGAAAGGGAAGTTTATTTAAGTAATTACCAATGAAGCAGAGGGTGCTTCCTGAGAATTAGTGACTTCTGGACTCCATGGCCTCTGGCCAATCCTCAGGAAATGTCCCAAGCTGACAGCCTGGAGGTGTGTAGAGAGGTGCAAGTGATGCAAGGTGTGATGGGTGGGTGGCGCGGGTTCTGATGGCTCCTGGGAGGGTGGGTTAGCAGAACAGAGCAGAGATTTTTGCACAGCCTCAAGGGAATTCCTCGGCTCATTTAACTGCAGTGACTGTGAGCTGAGTTCCCAAAAGGTCTTTGGAAAGCTCAACTTTAATATCCTCTGCCCTGGTCAGAGGGAGGGAACCTCAGTTCTTCCCCAGCCCCTGAACTCTGGGAACCCACACTGGTGTCCTGAAGCAGAGGATTTGGCTTGATTGTCCTGAGACTGATCTTGTTTGGTTTCCAGAGCTTGCTTTGCATCTCTTGCAGTCTTGTAGAGTTTACTTTGTTTTGTTCCTATTCCTTTTTCGGTCCTGTCTGAAAAATCACTGAGCTTTTTAGTACTGTAATAGCCATCATTAATAATAATACCTTTAAATTATTCTAGTTAGTCTTTTTAAAGTGCTTTCCTGACCATCTTCTTTGCTAATTGCCTTTCTCCAGTGCCCTGAGGAAACCTGCATTTTCTAGGAGTTCTGAAGGGAAGGACAAGGGACTTGGCTCCGATATTTATACATTTTTCCTAAGCAGCCACTGTCAGCTGGTGGAGGAGAAATACCATTTTTATGGCCCTATTTGTGCCCAGAATGGGGAGATAAAGGCCCCAGAACACCGGTAACCAAGCCTGAGATGGGTGGTCAGAGCCAGCTCCTGCAAAGGGGCTGTGGGTCAGCCCCTGCCTCTCATCTGCTTGAGGAAGAAGTGGAGCAGCAACTGCACTTTGCTGTGCTCCCATAGTGCAGAAGGATCTCGGAGCCCAGACTGTCCAGACTGGGGCATTGCACAGGCAGGCGAGAGGGAAGGGAGCTGTTTGGGGCTTGGGATGAGTGACCCTTCAGGTGTGGGTGGAGGGCAGGGAACTGGGAGCATGGGAATGGTGAAGTGTGCCCTGGGCTTCATTCTGAGCTGAGATGGAGCAGGAGGATTTGGAGAAGTCCTTTCCTGTAGCCCACAGAGCTCTATGAGTCCCCCTTCATCTCTCCACACATGCAGTGGCTGTTCTAGCTGCTCCACTAATGGCTTTTTAACCTCAGACATAAATTTAGGAATTTATTTAGGAGCCCTCAGCCTTGTGTCACTCTAATCTGTCCCAGTCACAAAAATCAGCAAGTTATTCAAGGCTTTTCAGACCATCAAAAAGTAATCTGCTGGCCCTCCCCTCTCCCATGCTGCTTGAGGCCAGGTGCCCTGCCACCAGCTTGGTTAAATAATGATGGTGATGTCATGAAGGGGCTGAGATGGGGTGTCAATAGCCCGAATTTGGTTGGAGGAAGGGTTGCACTTGGTCCATCTCAGCCATGTGTCCTCAGCAGTGCTGCTCAAGGACACCAGCACTGTTCAGAAGTCAGCTCCGGAGCAGTGGTCAAAAGCCCTCCAGACCTGGAACACTGAGGTGGGGTGGCACTCAGAGAGTCAAGTGGGGCACAGTCTGGGCAGGAAAATCTGGGAAAGGTTTGCTGGGGGAGCCTGGCTTGCGGTTCACTCACAGGTGTTTGAAACCAAGGAATTTCTGTGACACTTTCAGTGAAAAACGATCATTTTCTGATAAATCATAATGAAAATTTCCAGCTAACTCTAAACCCAGGTTTTCCTTTCATGCAGAGCCTTTTTTCCCAGCCCATCTGCCCCCTTGGCTGTGCCCAGCCAGCAGCCTGCAGGATGCTGAGCACTAAAGCTGAGGAGTTGTTAGCGATTGGGGCGCCCTAAATGCCAGGAGCAGATGCAATAAAGGACTGTTCCTTTCCACTTGAAATGCCTGTTGCCTTTGCCAGGCAGCCAACACTGTAAATTCATTCTGACTATTTAAAAAGACCTTTTAAAGCTTTTGAATGGTTTCTGGCTTATTCTGGAGCAATAAAACCATAGTGCCTGAGAGTCAGGCGTTCAGGACCTTACCAAGTAACTAAATACAAGATACTTGGGAGTGTTGTGAAGTGCTTAGGAACAAGATAATTATACTGGCCCTTATCCCATTGTTTGCCTGCTCATAATCACTATCCCAGGCTCTGTCTGGTGGCATTTGGGATTACTGTGGAACAAAGAAATAGGGCAGGGGTTTGCAAAATGGGAATCCCACCTGCTGGGGTGTGATGGAACAACTGTGTGAAGAAAACAGGGAAAGGAGGGAAGTGAGGTGGTGAATTTTCCTTCTTATCCTGCTGCACAGAACTCACAAAGGAGATCAAACATGGCTTGTCTTGCCCGGTTGTGCAAGGGCAGATTTCACCCTTGTACACAGGAACCCATGACAGTTTTGGGCTCCAAATCCTGATTCTCTTGACCTGGGAGTGGTGCTTGTTCCCTGAGCAATTCAACTGCGAGACCCCGAGGAAAGAAGAGCTCAGCAGCTCTAGTGAGAGACTGCAAGGCTCAGTTGAGGCTCCACAGCATGGTTCTGCCTTTCTCTGGCACCCCTCACCCTGGGACCTCTGGTGACAGGCTGGTGGTCACAGAGGTCATCGAAGTGTCCTGCTGGGAGGTGATTTTCCTCCGAGTGCATGCCTGCCAGGGGACCCAGCTTGCCAGATGGCTCCCTGGCATCCGATCAGGGCTTTTCCATGCAGTCGGGAAGAAGGTAGTTGTGAAGGCTGATAAATAGTCTGTGAAGATTGGTCTGATACCATTTTGGTCTTCTGCAACCTTGTTGCAGATCAAATGCCTGATCTTTAAACTGGCATAAATCAGTATAACTCTACCAAAGTTAATGGAGTTGTGCTGATTTACACCAGCTGAATTTATATGGCCAAAAATCATTCATTTGCTCTGTCTCTTCTCCATTTTCCCCCCCTCTTTGGATTAGAAATGAAGTCTATAAAGCTAATATGGTCCCTGCAGCAGCATAACTTCCACAGAGTGTTTGCTTGAAGAGGTTAAAAGCCCTATAAACTGCTTTACATTCTCTAATAATAAAATGCAGATGCAAAGGGGAAGGATTTGATGGTCAATTAATACAGAAACCATCCAGTGCTTTGCATAGATCCTGCTCCTTGGCTTTGAAATACTATGCCCAATTAAAACCTTACCCAGAACTGTACTAAGATTAAAAAAGTAATAATAATCTGCAGCACTCTAGGTAGCATGCTGCAGTTTTCAGGGTGCCTCTGAGCTATGCCTCATAAACTCTGGGATAAGATTTGTCTGTGTGTTTCCAACTGCAACTGCTCCTGGAGAAAAGCTGCGAAGCAGCATTCAGCAGGCGAAGCTGGAGAGGGGGTTATTTTATGGAGGGGAAGAGAAGGGGGATAAGGAGAGTGTTGACAATCCCTTGTGCATTCTTCTGAAAGGAAAAGAAAATGATAGTTCCTGTAAATGGTCTGCTCTTCAGCTGGGTTATCCAGAGGGTGCTGGGCTAGCCAGTGCCCCCAGAGTGGCTCTGGTTTTGGGATGGAAAGGGCTAACACAGCCTCAGCATATCCCAGTAACTTACTTTGCCATTGGGTTGGGTACCACTTGCCCCAGCTCTCAGGGATGATGGCATTGGTGACCTGCCAGGATGTCCCTACCTGTGATGGCCACCCCAAAGCGACAGTGCAGTCTATCCACAGACATTATCTGGTGGAGTAGTAAGGTGGATGGCATCTGTATTTGGCAGCCCAGAAGGCAGAATGAAAGCCCTTCTCTTCCAGCAGTCCACACTAGAAGTAAGAGCAGAAAGGGCAGAGGCAGTTTTGGTGGCGAGGACCACCCAGAGTAATTAATCAGTGTAACAGCCATCCCCTTCCTGGCTCCAGAGTTTCTTGCTGGCAAAAGAAACCAATATGGAAATACATCACCTTGTTTTAAGGTCCCAGTAATTTACTTACTGTACAGTGTGACAAAAAGGAGGAAAAGTAGAGTTCTGCATCCCTGAAGTACCTGGAGACACTCCCTTCAGGACTGAGCCTAAGGACATGGGCTGCCTCAGCCAGAGAGATCTTCCCCTGGGTTGCCAGGTTGTCTGGGGTCTGCTCCTTGGTCAGCTCTTGCTGGCTGATGCATTTCCTCTGCATTAATCAGATAGAAGGGATGGGCATCAGATCGCTGATCTTAACCACCAAAAACTCGGGTAGCTCATACAGCTGTTTGTTTATTGGCCCGAGTGCTCAGTGTTCACGGAACACCTCTTCAAGGAAAATTAATACATCTAGTAGCAGAGATCCAAGGAAGGCCAGTTCCTTTCTCGGCAGTGTGTCCTTAGATGTGCACAGAGCAAACTGGTAGCGGAGCAAAACCAGAGGCCTGGGCAGACGTACACGGTGGTGGATTCCCCTGGGCCTGAACAGGAGGCATGGCAGCTCCATCTGTGAGGCATCCAAACCCTGACGGCAGCCCAGCATGCCTTGTTATTCTCCCTCTGCCTCTTTTCCTCCTTCCATGGTTTTGTGAAAAGGACTGAAATGCACAACTTTTAAAAAAGAGTCATCAGAGCAACTACTAGACAGAATAAACCTATCTCAGATGGCCTAGATCCCACTGGGGACAGGGAGTCTTCCAGGTGGGCCTTCAAGCTCAGTTTAGATTGAAGTGATGTGTTTCTGTCTGAGCTCATGCATCTTCCTCAGCACCGTGGTTTTAGTCCCAACTGTGTAAATTCTCAGACCAGATTGCCAAGGTCAAGGGGAATTGCCCAAGGCTGGGATACCGAAACTAAATGAATGGAGCATGATATGAAAGCATAATAGGGCTGATTTCTTAATTGCAGAAGGCCTCTCAACACTGTTTTGACAGCATGAAGGGTCATTTACATCTATTTTAAGCCATGTAAAAGCCTGATCCTCATTTACACATGTTGAAAAGAAAATATAATATGTACCACAACTAAACCCCCTCCTACTGCCAAAGTGATGGAAAGAGACTTTAGTGTAAATAAGGCTCAGGCCTGTTTTCAGTTCCAGCACCATGAACGTGCCAGTGCAGGAGCAGGAAAGATGCCAAATGTATTTATTTTGGCCTGGCTGGGTGTTTCCTCAGTTTTCTGTCTGCAGAAGAAAGTGAACGCGCACATTTTGGCTCTGCCTTCCACAAGAGTCACCAGAAGTGTCACTTCCCCTCTCCTAGTCAGGGACCAAGACGTGTCCTGAGGGCCCACAGAGGATGCTCTTGTTGAGCAGGACCTGGGGCAGCTGAATGAACACTTTTGTGGCGAAGGTTGCGAGTTCTCCATTTCCAGCTGCTGAGCTGCTCCCAAGGATCGGCAGCAACTCTAAACCAGGTAGAAATCAAGAATGCACAAGCTGACAAACTCTGTTTGTGTCAACTAAAGAAAGCCAGTGCTCTGCTGGCTGCCGGAAATGGGCTCCAGGCCTTCTCCTCAGGTGGAGGAGACATGGAGTGACTGTTCTAAGATGTGAGCAGTTCCCTAAACAGGACGATGATGACAATTACAGGCTGATAGGGGCTCAGTATTTACATCTCCTTAACCAGGCAGACTCTAAGTCCTATCAAAGTCTGGGACTGTTCTTCCCTGAGAACACTGGAGGGGACTGTGATTTATCATGGGGCACGGGGGCAAGTGGCTGATCCCCCAGAGGCTCAGTAACACAGACCATCTGCATGCCGACTGCGATGCAGCTTCTCCCCATCCTTTTTTCTCTCTGTGTAGGACAAGGAGCAGCCAAGATCTGAAGGGAGGTGCAATTTTAAGCAGGGCTGACATGCCTCTGTGCCAGCATGGGACGAATTAGAATTAGTTTTTGCTAATTTGCTCCACCTGGAGCTTTCAGTTTGAATTCTGTCTCCTGAATTAACAGGCAGACCACCCTCTTGGTGTCCTGACTGCTGTGTTTCCCATTGCAAGAGAGGAATTTCTCATCCATCCTGTTTTTCCTGTGGCTCAGGCAACATCGTGCCCACTGCTCCAAGGAAAGGAGTGTGTATTCAGCTTCCTCAGACCCCTGTGTATTCAGCTTCCTCATCCAAACTTGGGCAATCATTTCAGGAAACAGTCAGTTCTGAAGTTTGGGAGCAGGAAGGATGCACAGACTAGTGATTATAACTTTCTGATTTTTTCTTTTTGTTTCTGCATGAATCCCAGATTGTTCTGCCTAGGAGGCAATTCCTAGTAGTCTTGCTGCTCTTCTTAGCAGAGAACGCAAAATAAGTCTTGCCAGAAAAGATCCAGGTTCTTGGATTTTCTTGCAAGTACTCAAGAAACCAACTTGTGTGAGTTTTCCTCTTTCTCAGGATGTGTTGACACCCTGTGTGCCTTTGCAGGGTGGTTTCAATCTGTCTGTGGTTAGGTTACCACCTGAAAAATGAGATTACTTTCCTAACAATCCCCCTCATGTCCACAGCAACCCGGGTAATTTGTAGCTATGCAATTTCTTAACAAAGATCTGGACATTTCCAGCAGCTTCTCAGTCATTAAGAAGCTGTTTCCTTGGAGCCATAACTATTCCTGAAAACATACTGAGGTTTTGGAATACTTCTAGGACCCCTGTAGATGTTCAGGAGCCCCATATGAACATCAGGCAACAAAGCTCTTGAACCAAAGATTTGCTTCCTATGATATGAGCCAGAATGAGGCTGAATGTGGTTATAGGAACCCAAAGTATCACCACCAAGGGCTGAATTCTGCCTCGAGCCACTATGCTATGTGTGAATCTGGAGCAACTAGACTGGAGGTGAGTGGATGAACTCAAGTGAATAAAGCTAAAGATGCTTTTATAATGTTGTCCCATTTGCCTGAGAAACAGTAACATTTCTTTCTGTCTGAACTTTCAGAGGGCTCCCTATTTCCTCTTTGTTTTTTAAGATTTTGGTTACGTTTTGATCCCAGCCTTGGTGTAAGAGTTCACTTTGTGCTCCTGGATTCTGCCTGTAATCAATGGTGTTGTGTGTTAACTGGTGGTGATGTGTTTGCAGGCAAAGGCTGGAGGAAGCAGGAGGAGCAGAGTTTCTCTGGGCTGTTCCAAGATGGTGTGTCAGATTCTGTCATGGTTTTAGCCTGCTTCTGCAGGGATTTTATAAAAACTGTCCACAAGTTTAGTCCCTCTTTTCAGCCAAGACTGTCTCTAATGGTTCCAACTCAAATGGTTTCATTTGGTCATTCCCAAGCTGGCATGCTTGTCTTGGTTATTTCAAAGCAGGTATCTTAGAATTTAATTTCTACATTTAATTTCTGAAAAGCCTTTTTCACAGCCCCCAAATGAAACTGGACAAATTAGTGAAATATTTTATATGTTGTTTAAGCATCTTTAAAATTTGTTTTTACTTCGAGTGGGGTGAATTGATCTTTGTGCCTTTCAGTTCAGGGCAACAGCAGCAAGGGATTCATTTACTCACCTGCTTCTGGGGTTTGCCTCTTTCCCAGGGCCAACAGAAAGTCAGTCCAGCATTTACCTCTGTCTGCCCTTCCTCCTAATTTTTATTACACACTCTTGAAATCAGCCATATAGACTTTTTCAGTGAGGGGGTGTCCAAGCGTGGATGTTTATTGCTCCTCCATCCAGACTGGCAGCAGGTGTTCCTGTTCAATGGGTCCAGCATGGAGGTGTCTCGGCAGGTGACTGTTTCCCCTGTGGTTTTCTCTTTTTCCTGCCTGCTGCAAATAAAATAAAATTAAAATATACCTCTCACTTTGTCCTGCGTCATGTGCAAGAGATGGGAATGCTCCTTGGGCGGGGAAAGGAAGAGGGCAGGTGTGCTGAGGAGCTCTGATCCATAGCGCAGGGTGTGCTCTTGAGGGCTC
Organism: Platysteira castanea; assembly: GCA_013397175.1. Lineage (NCBI taxonomy): Eukaryota > Metazoa > Chordata > Aves > Passeriformes > Platysteira > Platysteira castanea. The sequence continues at coordinate 3,932 of VYXC01011293.1, read as the reverse complement.
TGAGGGCAGAGCTCTGTTGGCTGAAGGCGTGGAGAGAGCCCAGTCCTGGCAGGCTGGGGAGGGCTCTCGCTAGGCGTGCAGGAAGCTGATCAAAACCATGTTTCCCCAGGGTGTCCTGTTCTTCTCAGACTTTTTGTGAGGAGCATCTTCGGAGGAGTTGCTGGAGACATTCCCAGGAGCATTTGGCTGAGCCGGTCTCTGTGTTTCACCTGACCTTGTTACTCGGAGTTTACTCGCAGTGTCACCTTGCTGAGGGTGCTGCCAGCAAAGTGCAGGCTGCTCCAGGGCTGTGGGCTGCTCTGCAGAGTGGAAGGACACATCACAGGCAGGCATTGATGGTATTGAAGCATCCCGAGTCCTGTCCATAGCACTGTCACTGGCTGTCCACTTAAACTCACTCTGCTTTCCTTCTCCATCTGTAACTGAGCAGTCTGATACTTCTTTTTGTTTGTAGTTTACAGCACAAAAGGCTCATGCAAGCTGGAAAGGCTTTGCCATTATTTCCCAACACAGAAATATGTGTCTGCAATGTGGTGCTTTTTAGAGCAGCATCCACTCAGATGGTGGAGAATTCATCACAGCCCAGGGTGAGTAATTCCAATGACTCATTACTCTTTCAGTTACAAACTGGCACTTTCTTTGCAGTCTGAATTTGTCCAGTTTTGGTTCCAGCCATTGGATATTGATATGGCTTTGTCTGTTAGATTAAACAGAGTTCTGTTATAAGAGATCTCCTCTTTAGTAACTGCTCTTCATTGTTAATAAGATACTTCTTCCTTTTCTTTTTACAAACTAAATTATTAAGCACCTTCATTATCTCAGAATCTCAGTGTGAGCAGCTCAGCTCCACCCCGCACCCCTCAATCTGTACCTTCAGTTTCCTCCTGAATTTCTGCTTGAATACTACTTGGCTGCCCAGTAAGCCCATCCTGCCATTTGAGACCTCTGTGTGGAACTGGTAGATCTGTCACATCTCCAGAGGCACTAGATGCAGCTATCTGCATTTGGGCATCTGAATCAAGCCCTCAAATTCCAGAAAAAAGGACGTAAGGTCCATCTCCCCCAACCTGAACCACTAACAGGTGTAGTAGTAGACCAAACCTGTCACCTCCTTTCCTGAGGACATCTTGCTCAAAGTTCTTAAGTGGTTTTCCAGTAACTAAATCAACACTGATTAAGGTGCCAGTGTCCAGAAGGTGACTGTGGTGATACATCTGCTCTGGTTGTGGAGCCACTGGTATGACTGAGAGCTCTGGGCTCCTGTCAGCTTCATCTCTGTGGGTTTGGGAGGAAGACATGCTGGTGGTGTATACCCATGCCCTGCTTTGCCGGTAAAATCCAGCAGAGTTAAACTGATGCTGATTACTGTGGCCTCCAGGACAGAGTGTTTTGTCACCTTCTGTAGCTGGATAACTAAGAAATTGTCCCAGTCTTTGTGCTGGGGGACAGACATTGGCTGGGAATTTTCAAGGACAACCACCAGCCCTGCTCTCCACCTGCAGGTCTACCTGGAGTGGACCTGAACAGCTCTGCCACATTTCTCATGGCTATTCAGAATGCCTGGACTTGGGGTGGCCCCTGTTTTAATGATGTTTCAGAGCTGTTTGACAGCATCGTGGCTCTTTGTAGTGTAATTTGGGTTTATATACAGTGACTGATCATGTGCCAGCAGTTTTATTATGGACAACAAATCTCATTCAATCTACAGCAGAGACCAAACAGCCATTGTTGAACCTCAGTGCTTAGAACAGGGTTGGATGACTCCAGGCGTGCCAGATGGGACGTACCACCTCCCTCTGCTCTGTGTGAGTAATCAGCACGTGGATGGGCTGCAGATTCCCTTGCCAGTTGTGCTGGGTAGGAACATTTTTCAGGCCCAGCTAGAGAGTTCTGCTGTCTGAAGTGGTTTCAGCATGGGAGGCTTTTGCAGTGTCCGGCGAGTCGACTGAGGTGGGACTTGATGTGAGGTCCTTGCAGCAGCAGAGCAGAGTGCCTGGCTGTTCCATTAGACTGTGTTCTCCTCCGTGCCAAAGGTGTTTTCAGTTGATCCAGCTGTAGAGAGGTAGTTTGTCCTCTGGGGCCCATGAATCAAAGGCTCCAGGACATCTCTCCCTTGTGCACTTCTGATAAACTGGTCTGTCTTCACCACCACAGTCCAAGGCTCAGAAGGATGTCTTGGAGATACTATGCTTGCAAACCCTCTTTTCAGGAGCAGTCAAGCTCTGCAGAGCACATTAGTGAGCACACAACCAAATGAGACGTGAACAGCCTGATCATGGCAGGGTAAAACACACAGATCATTGCTCAGGTGAGGAGGAAGTGCAGCAGAGCACTGAGAGAGCCCGAAGGAACAAGCATGAATGTCTCTAATCCATGGTGTGAAGCCTGTGCTATAAATAACGGGCTGATGGAGACCAGATCTGTTCTGCGTATGTTTGCCATTTCTCCTTCAAATGAAAAAAAAACAAAACAAGAAACTCGTTTGCAGTGAAAGCTCATCCATGGCCGTGCTTTGGCCTATGCTCCTTCCCCAAGGCATGTGCTGGTCCTGAGACCATTAGCAGGAAGTTCTGGGCATAACCTGGGAAAGGCATGTGATCTCGTGGAAGACTTTTGATGGGCCACTGCAACAGGTAAGGGTAGGGCAGCATCATTTGTTTGATAATAGAACTTCTCTCTCTCCCTGCCCCCATTTTACAAATAAAACATTGGGATCCAAACCAACTTGTCTGAGGGCAGAAGATGGCTGTAAAAATAAGTGCTGCTGATATCAATACCCAACAGTATTAATATTTGATATTTTGGTCCCTGCAAACTGCCAGTCAAATAAAGCAGAGAAGGCAGGACTTGCCATGTATAGCTGTCCTCAATGCTAAATCCTGTGCTGTGAGCCCTCAGAGCCAATAAATTCATTTCTCTCTTACCTTGTGTTCATGCAAATCACCACAGCAGTGGAATTAAGCCGGTGTGAGGCCAGGGTGAGCAGGAAGCAGCGGCACCACTGGCTTTGGGGAGGGCAAGGAGAGCTGAACTTTGGCTACCAGTTTTCAGGGAGTTAAAGAGAAGGAAGCATATTCCCTAAGGCAGAGACCCATTTGGAATAAATCTGCTTGCTGGCTGCACTCCTCACTCTGGCAGTCAGCTTATTACAGTTCAGGTTAAGTTTTGCAGTATGGTCAGCTTTAGCTAATAAAGATCTTGCATGGTACCTTGCTAATCTCATTAGATGGAGAGATGTGTTGTGGTAGTGGTTGAGGGGGAAGGATAAAGAAAAAGTTTTAGCAATTCCAGTTCAAGCCATTTCAGTTTTTTAAAGGTGTGTGTATATATGCTACACACATATATATATATGTATATACACATATATAGACAACATAATATACATATATGTGCATTCTGCCAGTTGTTACTGCTTAATTCTTCCGCTAAAAATAGTGGTACTAGAGGCCCCAAGTGCCAGTCGCCAGGGCTAGCTGCATTCCAGGCTGCAGGGAACTCCAGCAGTGTCATTGCTCGTGGCTGGGTGCCAATCCACAGAGGATTCAGGGTTCTTCTTGCACCTTGTTGGCACAGAAACACTCTGACTCTCCCCTCCCAAAGCCCAGGAGTAGCTGCAATGTGTTAAAACCTGCTGATTTCAGTGCCTTACCCAAAGCCTCATTGCCAGGTTTATTTTCAGTGACATCAGTGGATGTTTCCCCAGCTCTGAACTAGCATTTAAAAATCCCAGGATTTGGGCCAGTATTAATAAATGGCAGTTCTTCCACTTGGAGGGCGAGGCATCGCCCACCCTACTGAGCCAGACCCCCACAGAAAGAGAGAAAGGGAAAATCCTGGTTCTCTCTCCTTTTTTTTGTTCCCAGACTGCTGTGGCTCAGTGCTGGTGTGTTAACCCTGAAGTTCTGTGAGGATCTATGTGTCTGGGAAAACAC
>VYXC01011288.1:26381-42704 GCA_013397175.1 Platysteira castanea | reverse complement strand
GCCAATCACAAGCTGCTGCTGAGGGACATTGGTCTCCCTCACACTTTCNCTTTTGGCGGGAACAGTCCTTATTAGCATGCACCGGTTGCCATGGTGACAGGTGACTGACAGCCTGAGGAGAGTCCTGAGGCTGTTCTGAGGGCTTACCAAGAGACTCGCTTCAGAGAATCTTTCGAATGTAAGAACACTTAAAATGATTACAGATACTCTTAAATGCATACATAATTAAACAGACAATAAAAGGTTTGAAAGGGAAGAAGGTTACAAAGGTTAAACAATGGACAATAACTTGGAAGTACTTTTGAAAACTTCTTTAAACAATTCTTTTAAACACACAAAACTGACAACATGTGTAACTCCACGGGAACTTCATTTAACTGGCTAAAACCTCTTGAACAATATTTACAATTTTAAATTTATTAACTAAGAGACCTTATTGAATGGAAACATTGCAAATTAACTAATTAGTGAAATAACTTCGTAGGACCAAAAGGAAACAAAAGCCAACAGAGGGTTTTTATGGATGACGGTGCGAGTTGAGCTTTTTGTTCTGCTAGTACAGGTGCACCACCTCGTACAGATGCGACGTGACTTTGGGCCTGGTCTGAAACAGCGCTAAACTCTTTGCCACCTTGAGCGTGGTTCAGGTGGGGAGAGATGCCTTTCACGCTCTGGGCTGAGGTCACGGCTCTCAGGCGGCTCTCAGGTCTGACGGAACACAAGTGTTCGAGGCTGTGGCGGCTCCCAGGGGGTGGCAGGGTCGGGGCCGCGAGGCGAGGCCCGGCAGCCCCGAGAGCGCGGGGGTTCCACTCCTGAGGGGGAAGGCCCCGGCGGGCAGCCGGAGAGGCNAAGTTTGATAAAAAGACAATTAGGAGACAGGAAAGCAAAAATTATATACGGCCGGTGCTTGGCCCGCAGCCAGGAGCACACCATAAGTCAGAAAACATTTCTTTAAAAGTACCAGCATGTTGCATACCCTCATGCATGATTCAAGCATTCTTTGGAGTTCAGGTGCTCCGTTGGTTTCAAACCCCTCCACCTGCTTCTATCCCCTCTTGCAGATTCAATTAAACATTTTATTACTCCTTGTAGTTCCATCCTGCAGATTAAATCTCCTTGTGACTTGTCCTGTCACCTCTGGGGTCTGTCACCATTATCTTTGTCCAGACAGGATAGTCCAAGAATGTGGGGAATTTTCTGGATTATCTGTGTCATTCTCTGAGTTAACTACCCGAACGAAAGAAGCATTCTACATATCATGCTGTAGCCTAAGAAATATGTATATATCACATTACTATTTCTAAGTTCTATTAGTAGCAGAAATAAAAGAAACTACATTCATACAGCAAAGTTTCTAACATTACACATATAGCATTCATTTTAATATTTGTGAAAAGCCAATTATACAATCTGTACTTACAACAAGCGCTTAGTCCAGTGCTGGAGGGGCAGCCGGGGGAAAGCCTGTGGGAAAAGCCCATCTTTTTGCTGTTTAAGTAAGCTGGTTTGTACTTCACCTCCTTCTCACCTGCCGAGGGCTTCTGAGGGACAGACTCCTTAGCCTCTGTGTCGGGGAGGGCTCTCCCTGAGTCCTGGGAGCATCGGTTTGGTGACTGGAATCCTGGCAGGTTTCCTGAGGAAAACCAGACCAGCTGAAAATTTGAAACTTCATCTCTGCTTTTTTTTGATCACTGAAATCTAATTGTGAGTCAGTCTAATCCCTAATATTCCATTTCTCTTGGATACTTGAAATTTTGCAGTAAACTTTCAAATTTTCATTATTTTAGGGCTTTTTTCGCAGGCTTCCTCTTGCAATTCTCATTGTGAGTAGCAGAGTCCCCTCCAATTGTCTGGGGGCCACCATGGTGGGATTATACACCGTTCCCGTTGCTAATTACTCATTAGCAAGATACAGTATTTTGTTGTATGACACACTGTAATTCTATTAACCTGTTCAGTGCTTTCTCCCAGGTGTTTTCAGCGCAGGAGAAAATTACTGGGAAATGCATTAGAAATACTGGGTAACCTTTGAAAATTAATTAAATTTTATCTCCATTCTAAATGTCAGTTTATGGAAATACTAATTAAGATTCTACTATAGGACTTAAGAAAACCATCTTATTTGAGTGATTTCAACTAGAAGTTGCTCCTTGCCCAACCAAACTTTTTTTTTTTAAATATTTGGTGCCTTTTTAGTCTTTTCTAGTCACTACATTACATATGAGTAATAAGAAAAAGGTTTTTAATTGCTGTTATAGGATTTTCATAGCCTGTAGAAACAAAAGAACAATTAAATATAGTTTGAAATAGCTCCAGTCCTTATAAAAATCTCAGCAAAGGCACTTTCAGTATTTTAGATTGCTTGATTTTAGCATTTTTAGGCACAAAGTATTTTTTCTGTGTGTGTTTCATTTGTGTAGAACTGCATGCCTAGTGGATTAATTAAAATTTTTTCCTAATTTTTTCTTCATGTTCTTATTGTTAAAGGGTCCCTGACAGTGTAGAAATAGGCCATGTTGAAGTCAGTGGCGGCAGAGTTTTTAGAGAAAGGTCAGAGATACATTAAAAATGTATCACATTTCTACACATTCCGTAGCTTTGTAAGATCCACTACACATTCCGTAGCTGTATGTGAAGTAAGTAAATATATGTGTAAAGTATGGGAAATAAAGGTTTTCAATTTAAGTTTGTTTTCCATGTTGACACTGCATTTCTTGCGCTTTCCCTCCGGGACATTTTTTGCCCGGAGCCCAGAATTGGGCGATTCTCTCGAGGCCTGGCCGTGCTGTTTCTGTCTCTGTGCGGGCCCCTGGGCCGAGCCGGGGCTCTGAGCGCCGTGTCTGTCCCCAGGCTACGCGTGGGCCATGGTGCAGGAGATGTCCCGGCTGTGCCAGCCGCTGTCCCAGCCCGTCACCTTCGCCGTCAGGGCCGCGCTGGTGCCCGGCTCCGTGCCGCAGCTGCAGTGGCTGATGCAGCAGTCCCACAGGTCAGTGCTGCCTCGTCCAGCGGCTCCAGAGGCTGAGCCAGCCGTGCCACAGCTCTGTCCTGAGCAGCTCCTGTCTGCCCGTACCAAACTCAGCAGGTCTACGTGCCCCTGCGCATCCCAGTGGCGCTGGAAAGGCTTTTTCTCTCAGTTCATTATTTCCCTCAGGTCTCAAATTCCTCAGACAGAAGTGGTCACTATTAATTTCTTTAAAATAGTTAAATTCCAGAAGCTTCTTTTTCATTACTTACCATGACGAGTTTTAAGTGGTGCGTAGGTGTGTAATGTGGTTCTGCTGCAAACATTTCCTGAGATGAATGTAGTTAAGTTGAGTAAATAGTTTGATGTTGCAATTGGGATTTCATCCAGTCTAAAGACTTTGTATTGGATGCACTATTTAAATTTTTTTGTGTTAATGTCACCTGAAAAGTGTTAAAGATGATTTTTAGATGGGAAGTCAGGTGCTTCCCTCCAAGCTAATTAGTTTTGCTGAGGCACTTGAAATGTATTCAGTGATTTTCATACACCAACTTACATTTTCCCTTAAAGATTGTTCCTTCAAGCCCATAACCATTTCGTTATCGAAATTATGCAGATGTAATAGAATGAGAATAAACCCAGCTTCCCACATATTGCCATGTACTCGTATTTTTAACCTTCTGTACCTACTGAGAGTTTAATAAAGTTGTTCCAACCAAGGTCAAAGTCCAAGACAGAAAACTTAAGAGAGTCTCTGAAAAGTTTCGAATTATTTAGAAACAACAGGGTGGACAAATGAAATGCTGATATTCTTGTTTACTGTGAAGACTCAAGACAGAAATTAGAATTGAGCATTTTAAACTGGGAAATTAATTTTAAAATATTAATGCATTAAGAGTATGACTTATGAATTGTGCCAGTCTCAAACATATCCTCATTGGATACAAACATTAATCCCACTGAAATAATAGGATATCCTCTTTTACTTCAGCATAAAACTTGAGGTTTTTAGTGGCAGGATTAGAGGACAGAAATTCCTGAGCCAATTTTACTCACGTACAACTGAATTCTGATTTACCCATTTTTAAAATTAATAGTTTTATTAAACAAAGGTGAAGAAGTAAGTGTATGTCATGTGGAGGGTGTGGAGGGTAATGCCTTTAACTGAATAATGCTTTGGGGGGGGTTCAGTGTTTTTTGAGAAGTTCTGTGCAATTAATGAGATTTGGGTTAGGTGGCATCTCCACACATCACTGACGTGACAAAGCACAGAGCAGCACAATTACCTGTGACTGGGATTGCATCATATTCCTGTTTTGAGTCTCAGTTTGTGACTATTGATTACTTTATCAAACCTTAAATGCTCAGTCTGGTAAATTTCTTAGCTGGATATTTACCTGAGGTTTTTTATTGAGCTCCTTCCAAGGTTTGGCAGGGCAATCACAGATAAATTGCAGATAAATTGGTCTAGGGGGTGCAGTTGTTTGTATTTAATTACATTTCTAAAATTGAGATGCTGTAATCCTGAATATTTTTAGGAGCTTATTAGTGCAATGTCTTTCTGGTTTACATGCTTTATCTTAACCTACTCTTTTTCTCTTTGTTTTTTCCCCCCCTTTTTCCTGGACATAGATACACCCTCACTGTTTGGACAGGAAAGGAAGACATGTATTCTATAGAAGACTTGCTTTTCATCCGAGAAAACTTTGATAAAAGTAGAGTGTATTACGACATTTTTGAGCCACAAAATTCTGAATTCAAAAAAGCCATTGGAATAGAATGGTAAATGCAAAGCAGGCAGTGCCTGACCTTATAATGCTTTGTATTGTAAACCCCTTTAAATGTGAGGATTTCTTGTTCGGAGAAATGCATTTTCCTTGGCAGAAGGGCTCTGTTGAGCACACCTGTGGTTATTGGAGTTCTTGTTCAGCACTGTATAGAGAGGCTTCTCAGATAGAAATGTAGTGCTTTCCTCACTGTCCCCTGCTCGCCGTGTGGGATCTGTGGTGCCACACGCTCCAGGAGGGGACAGTGGCTCTGCTGTGCTGGCACTGCTCAGCTGCTCTGCCCTGTGGTCACCGTGCCCGTGGTCACCGTGCCTGTGGTCTCCGTGCCCGTGGTCACCGTACCTGTGGTCTCTGTGTCCGTGGTCCCTGTGCCTGTGGTCTCCGTGTCCCTGGTCAGTGTGTCCGTGGTCTCTGTGTCCGTGGTCACTGTGCCCTGTGGTCTCTGTGTCCGTGGTCACTGTGCCCGTGGTCACCATGCCCGTGGTCACTGTGCCCAGGCCATGTCCGCGCCAGGCCGTGGCCTCGGGCTGGGGAGCAGCTGTGGACGGTGTCGAGGGCCGGGNTATCCTCTTTTACTTCAGCATAAAACTTGAGGTTTTTAGTGGCAGGATTAGAGGACAGAAATTCCTGAGCCAATTTTACTCACGTACAACTGAATTCTGATTTACCCATTTTTAAAATTAATAGTTTTATTAAACAAAGGTGAAGAAGTAAGTGTATGTCATGTGGAGGGTGTGGAGGGTAATGCCTTTAACTGAATAATGCTTTGGGGGGGGTTCAGTGTTTTTTGAGAAGTTCTGTGCAATTAATGAGATTTGGGTTAGGTGGCATCTCCACACATCACTGACGTGACAAAGCACAGAGCAGCACAATTACCTGTGACTGGGATTGCATCATATTCCTGTTTTGAGTCTCAGTTTGTGACTATTGATTACTTTATCAAACCTTAAATGCTCAGTCTGGTAAATTTCTTAGCTGGATATTTACCTGAGGTTTTTTATTGAGCTCCTTCCAAGGTTTGGCAGGGCAATCACAGATAAATTGCAGATAAATTGGTCTAGGGGGTGCAGTTGTTTGTATTTAATTACATTTCTAAAATTGAGATGCTGTAATCCTGAATATTTTTAGGAGCTTATTAGTGCAATGTCTTTCTGGTTTACATGCTTTATCTTAACCTACTCTTTTTCTCTTTGTTTTTTCCCCCCCTTTTTCCTGGACATAGATACACCCTCACTGTTTGGACAGGAAAGGAAGACATGTATTCTATAGAAGACTTGCTTTTCATCCGAGAAAACTTTGATAAAAGTAGAGTGTATTACGACATTTTTGAGCCACAAAATTCTGAATTCAAAAAAGCCATTGGAATAGAATGGTAAATGCAAAGCAGGCAGTGCCTGACCTTATAATGCTTTGTATTGTAAACCCCTTTAAATGTGAGGATTTCTTGTTCGGAGAAATGCATTTTCCTTGGCAGAAGGGCTCTGTTGAGCACACCTGTGGTTATTGGAGTTCTTGTTCAGCACTGTATAGAGAGGCTTCTCAGATAGAAATGTAGTGCTTTCCTCACTGTCCCCTGCTCGCCGTGTGGGATCTGTGGTGCCACACGCTCCAGGAGGGGACAGTGGCTCTGCTGTGCTGGCACTGCTCAGCTGCTCTGCCCTGTGGTCACCGTGCCCGTGGTCACCGTGCCTGTGGTCTCCGTGCCCGTGGTCACCGTACCTGTGGTCTCTGTGTCCGTGGTCCCTGTGCCTGTGGTCTCCGTGTCCCTGGTCAGTGTGTCCGTGGTCTCTGTGTCCGTGGTCACTGTGCCCGTGGTCACCATGCCCGTGGTCACTGTGCCCAGGCCATGTCCGCGCCAGGCCGTGGCCTCGGGCTGGGGAGCAGCTGTGGACGGTGTCGAGGGCCGGGCTCTGCGTGGCAGCGGCGCTGGTGGCAGCAGTGGCAGTGGCCGTGCCCAGGCGCAGGCCCGGGTTCCAGGGCTGGGTTCCAGGGCTGGGTTCCAGGGCTGGGTTCCAGGGCTGGCCGGGCTCACTGCCCCGTGGCTCTGAGGGGCCGGCGCTGGGCCCACGGGGCTCCTTCGGTGGCCCTGGCCCTGCTCTGCTTGCTCCGGGCCTGTGAGTCCCTGCAGCTCGCACAATTTTCTCACAAGTTTCCAAAAGTGAAAATTTCCCCTGATAAAAGCTAAAAAACCCTGTTAACCACCTGCGGGAAGAGCCTGACCTGGTTCATTTAAACCATTTATTGCCTCTTTGGCTGCTGCAATTCCCCGAAATTCACGCAGACTGAGACACTGGCTCTGTGGGATTGGCTTCTGCCAAGCACCACAAATGATACTAGAAACACCAAAGGTTTCTTCCACAATCATAGGAGACATTTTAGCTTCTGAATAAAAGCTGATGCCCTGAGAAGCATTGCTCTGTCAACTTCTTGTACTCCTTTTCCCATTCCTCTCATAGGTTCCTGTGGGAATTTTGTTGCCTCAGATACTGTACACAACATTTTACAGGGTGTTAGTACTAAAGTAAATTACTGAAGAAATTTTTGGTTCTTACATGGTGTTAGTACAGCTGTGATAGAAAAGGTAGTTACATTTCTTAATCCTAAATTTTGAAACAGGGTGATTTCACATTAAAATTCAAGGCTCCCTGTTGTTACTACAACCCCTTTGAGAGATTTATCTAATAATTATTGTCTGTTATTGAGGGCTAGAGCTTTTCTAATTTTGATCATCTACTAACATGTGCTTGGCTACAATTAGGAAATATTTTTCCATATTAGGAAGAAAACGACCTGATTATACTTGGGATAGCTAAACAGAGTAGTTGATTTAATTTGCAGCACCAGGCCAAGTGAGTGGCAGTAGCCACCAAAGGGTCAGGTTTGGCTGTGTGATTTCTATAGTGAGTTTGGAGAAATGATGTATTCTTTAGTTACAGTTTGTTGCAGGCTGTTACATTCACTGATTTACAGGATTTCATCTCTCAGTGGTAAGGCCTTTTTGGGACCAAAGGGACACATTTTTCTGTTATTTAGAAATCTTCCCACTGACCAGTTCCCACCTGAAGTACTGGGATTTATTAAAACTCATTAAACTATTAAGTAAAAAACATCAGCAATTGCCAGGCATGTTTTTAAGGAAGAAGTATATCTGAGCAATATCTATGGGTGTCAGTAAACAGAGATAATCAGATAAAACTAAGAGAAGACATTATCTGGATTACCAGGACATATCTATGTGGTGAATTTGATTATTCTGTATGGATTATCCTATATATGTATATATATGAATTTCTGTATGTAATTTTTACCTGTGGGTCTTTGCTAGTCCCCTGTGAAGTTGTTTATGTCAGTCTAGCTTGACTTGCACATAAATAAATTAATTTGATTTTGTTTCTCTGTGTTTATTCAAACGCTTTCCTAAAATAAAACGTGTTACTGTGGAGCTGGCAGTGAGGCAGTGAAGGAGAGATGAAGCCAGGTATTTGTTCTGGTGGGAGCAGCAGGTCTGTGTTGCTCCAGCTGTAGCTGTCTTTCATTTCAGTATTTTTTCTTTCAGCTTCTTTCAGAGATCTGTTGCTTGTACTGTGAAAACATTTGTAATTTACTGCAGTTTCAAGCCTTGTATTTCTCTGTGAATTTGAAGGATCTTAGTAAATAGATAACAGGGTACAGAAGAGAGTTGTCATTGTGTCCTGCCCTGACAGGGGAACATCCTGATGGGAGCAAAGCACTAGATATTTGCCAAAATTTCTGTTGTTTAAATGTGCTATGCAATCAAAGAGAATGCCCCCAAAGACACGTTTTTCAAATGTGGTTCTCCATCTGATGTTCTGCCCTTCTCCATCCTCAGCATTCATTCAAAGTGTTACACATTTTTGACCTGCTCTGACTGAAATAAAAATCAACAAACCAAGCATTTGTTTCAATTCCTACCTTCAAATTAAATCTGAAATTATGCTGAGGGTCTTTCTAACTCGTTCAGTAACTTGGTGATTAAACAGCCCCATCCTTTTCTGTAAGGAAAAATTACAGAAATTAGAGTGTTGGGAATTAAAAAGATTGGGATTGGTTTGTTTTAGAAAGGTTAGAGAGAGCCTGTTGGAGTACATGAATTGTATCCTACATTAGATCCAAGAAAGAGGGGGGCTTTTCCATGGATTTCAGTGTTCCTCTGAAATTTCTTGATTAAAAATTTCTTTAAATTTTCAGACTATTTCTTTTAATAAGGGTAAAAGTCCTAATGTAGTAAGAGGCATTACAGTAAGAGGAAGTGTTTGGACAATTGTCTAAAGAAAAGATACATTGATCCATAACCTTGTATTAATTAGAGACTTTTTTCTAACACAAAAGATTTAATCTCTTGAAATTTTAATTGAAAACCAGTTTTGTTTTCAATTTATTGTTGTACTGTGATGCTCTCAGTCACATATTTTTCAATTTGTTAATTTTTTGTTGCAGGAATATCTGTTTGCTTCCAGTAAAATTCGAAGTACTCTATTGTCTTCTGAAGTTTGAACTTACATATTTTTGGGGTAGTTGCATGTTGATTTTTAATATGCTGATGCTTTGCCTTAACTTCCTTGAATTCCCTTGAATTACTACTTTTACAGTTTTTTTGGCCTAATTCCCTTGACTTGCTTCCCTTGAGTTTTCCAGCGATCCTTCTGTCAGTGTTGGTTCCACTGCCTGGTCGTGTTTTCTCTCCTTGTTGTAGAGAGCAGCAGTCCTGTGCACAGAATCTCAGCAGGAATCTGCCCGAGCAGAATTAGTGCATTTCTGAAAGGTGCTCCTATTAATGTGTTTTTAAAATGTATGCACAGGTCAGGTTTGTACTTAAAAATCGCCTACTTTGTGAGAAAGCAGCCTGTAACTCACTCCTTCTGTGACACACACATGAAAGTGTTCCAGATTGCTGATGCTTTCGGGGAAAAAATACAGGGAATTACTGCAGTTCCTCAGCGTACCTGTGTCTGGATTTCAGGAGTTTGGGAATCAATAGCCCTGTGTACATTTCTAGAAATCATCTCTGGTGTTCAGTGTGAGATCTCAGCGTCATTTTTAAATAGCTGGACATAAGTTTTGGGACAGAACCCCTGGATTAACGTGAGATCCGCAGCCGCCTGCGTCAGCAGTCCAGGCAGTGCCTGGCTCAGGTAACAGGTGCTGCTGAGAAACAGGAATTCTGCATATTATTTATATGTATATATATAGTGTTGGGGGGCTTTTTACAAAAAGGTCACCTTGTGTACAGGAGTAAAAGACCTATTGTCTTTCAAAGAGGATTAATAGGTGGATCTTTTATCAGAATATTTAGTGATGACAATTGGAATTTTATCCCTTTGACTCTGAGAAACCCCGCCTGAACTTTCTTAAGGTGTTTCGTTATGAAACCTGATCTCCTTGAAGGTACTGCAGTGCCAGTAATAGTTTGGGGTGAAAATGTAAGAGTATTTATTTATAAATCCCTTGTTTTAGTTGGTGAAGTAATTAGTTGTGCTGTATATCGGATGCAGAAAGGTAAAGGTCTAACTTCGGATTGATGAGGGGGAAAAAGGAAATTTAATGACTATTTAGTTTACTATTTTTCTTGTGTAGCTGCATCAAATTATGGCAATATTCTTTTGGAAGTGCTGTGTAATTGTGAAAGACAAAGATCAAAACAGAGCAATTACTCCTTAAAAGCAAAATCAAATTAAATGTGCATGGAAGGGTATTTTGAAGACTGTATTCTGAACATTGCACCTTAAACACAACCTTGAAAACTGCTGGTTTATGACATTTTTGTGTAGTGACTTGCTGTTCTTAAACCTCTTGAACCAAAATAATGGGAGTTCTTATATAATCAGCGCTTTTTGTGAAGCCGCCGCTATCGTTTTGAAGTTACTTTCATTGAACGGTTTCACAGCGTTTTGCAGAGAAAATGAAGACTAGAGGTAAAAACCGAAAGGACCCAAATTGTTTTTCACCTTTCCAAGCTAATAAGCGGGTAGGTTTGAATTCCTTCCTGGCACGGGTTGAGTGTGGCTGTCGCGGGCACCGGCGGGGATGTCACTCGGTGCCACTGCCGCTGTGTCACCGCAGAGTCTGGGGCTCGGGTCCCTCGGGGAGCTCCTCCTCTGGGAGCTGTGGGACCAGGAGCCACAGTCCTGAGGCTCCAGCCTGGGCTGCGCCCTGTGCCCGGACCCACGAAGGACACCTGGACGGGCTCGTTTGTAGCCCGGGTGTCTCGGGAAGGGAGGGGTTTAACATCAGAGACTCGGGTCGGGCTGACCGTTCCTGGCTGAAAAGAACATCGGGGCGGCTGGGAAATGTCATGGACTAAGACTTCAGAGATAACACAAGTGCATCTCTGCTCCACAAGTGGAACCACAGGAAGCTTCCGGCAGGTGGAAAGAGCCTCTCTCACACCATACTTTGGACAAATTTAGCTGTATTGGATGAAATCGAAGTAACTGTTCCCATTTTCTTGTACAGAGGCAGCCTGAGAAACACTTCTGAGTGAGTACCTTTTGCAGTGACTCATCATTTCCTGAGTAGTGAATAAAAGCATGTGCTTATTTCCATGTTCCCTCTGAGGGGGAAAAAATAACTTTTATTTATTCAGCATAACAACAGCAAGATAACAAAGCTTTTTACTTTGAAGGTCACTTGTAACACTAACACAAACAATAATATTAACACTTCACACTACTTTGCATCACAAATAATCACAAAATACTGGTAACACTACTGAAAAACTTCCCCTTCAAGACACTTGCCACTTCCCTCCATTGTCTGAGTATTTGTAGAAAAATTATGGTTTAATTTAAGGGAGCCATAGTCCCATATACCTAAATAATTTTAAAATCAAGACAGCATAAACTGGGCTTTTTACCCTCAGTGAAGATACCAGTTAGAACACCTGGTGATAGTCAATTTCTTCTAAAAAAGAATTTGTATGTTTTTAAAGATGTGTTTTCCCCTTCAAATATTTGACCTCATTATGAGATGAAGAGAGGAGAATTTGCCATTTCCTTTTATAATATCATGAAAACATTTGGACAATGTATTGTGTGTAGGGACCGATTTGTACTCAGTTAATACTGACATATGTTGTTCCCCAGAATTTCTTTATCATAAAAATATGTCCACCTGATCCTTGTTTGCACCTGGTGTGCACAGGGGCTGATCCAGGTAAATCTCCTGAAGGAAGAGGCAGAACCTGAATGGAAACAAATACTCCCAAAAAGTTATTTACAGAGAGAACATGTTTATAATCCCCTTTAAATGGTTTCATGTTTAGAATCCCCATTAAATTATTTTATGGTGATGATCCCCATTAAATATTCATGTGTTTGTGATCCCCTTCAAATTGTTTTATGTCTCCGATCCTCTATAAATTAGTTTATGTTTAAGATCCCCTTTGCACTGCTTTATGCTTAAGATCCCCATTAAATGTCTCCTACTAAGTGCAAAGCTAAACAGCATTACAGGCTTCTGTTAGGCAATATCAGATTTGGTGAACTCTGAAGCTGCAACTAGACAGGTCGTACCCACTGAGTAGTTTCAGGAAAAAAATACCTAAGAAATTTACATTACACAGACACAATTTCAATACAACTAGTTTCTGTAAACTGCAACAAAACAGAACACGTTCACTTTTTCTCAATATTACAAGATAAGCTCTAAAATGCTAAAAGCAATACTAGAAACCCAGCATCTGTAGGATGCACACAAAGACAAGGGAGATACTTGGACTCACAAAACACTAAAGGAAAGGAAAGAAAGATTTTTAGATAGAGATACTTAAAAATACGCAGTATCTTGGAGGCTGCAGAGGACTGCTTTCCGCCTGTGGGAAATACAGTCAAATTTCCTGTTTCAAATTAGGCAAAATGTGGGGGTTTCCATCTCCCAGGTGAGTTTCAGAGTTAGACTCACAGAATCACAGAAAGGTTTGGGTTGGTAACCATCTAAAATAAAAGCCTATCTCATTCCAACCCCCTTGCCATGGGCAGGGACGTCTTCCACTAGACCAGGCTGCTGCAAGCCCTGTCCAGCCTGGCCTGGCACACTCCCAGGGATGCGGCAGGCACAGCTCTGGGAAAACTGTGCCAGTGCCTCAACCTCCCCTAAGTTGTTGGGTTATCTTCTTTAGCTCTGTCTGAGCAAGAGGACAGAGCTCTTCCCTGCTCCTAAGTGTGTGTGTGTGTGTGAAGTGCCCCTGCTCATGGGGACAACATCTGGGTGCGTCCCAGCATCTGTCCCCTGGTGAAAAGGGCTGTGGCTGGGGGCACATTGCTCCAGCCTGACATGGAGATCTCCTCCTGGGGGACTCCACAACTGCGGAAAGCAACAGGCCCTGGTTCAGCCCCAGGCTCTGCCTCCCCCACGCTCCCTCCTCTGAAGGGAGCAGATTCCAGAGGCTGTGGCTGGGGCAGCCCGAGGTGGCTGCAGTGCCTGGTGGGCAGCGCGAGCAGGGTGGGTTTGTGGCACACCTCGGGCTCCCGACAGCGCTGCCCGGCCTCGTGTGCTGGGCTGCAGAGCCCCCGTGCTGTGCACCACTGGCTCCCAGTGCCAGCCGGGCGTCTGAGGGAGGCTCCCAGTCCTTATCTGGAACTCCGTGGGCAGCACAGCTCTGCAACATGTGTGTCATCAATTCTGTAGTGTCTGCTCGCTTGCAGCGGAGCTGCTGAGGCCAGGAGACACTGCCTGTGTGCACCTGCTGCTACCCACCCCGCTGCACGCTGATGTCCTGGGGTTTTCTGGATATGTACAACCTGGACAGAGTCAGTCTGGTGTCCAGCACCACAGTCCAGTGTTTCAGGTTCCCCAGTTCCATGTGCACCACCTCTCTGGGTGCAGAAAGGGTATGTGTTTGGGGAAATCTAGGAAGGGTAGTATTTACAACCTACAATGAGAACTTCAATGCTTAAGGGCCATTGTGGGTTCAGTCTGTCACAGGCAAGTTGAAAACTTTACAAAAGCAGCAAAATAGACATTCCTTAGTTTGCAGAAGGCAGCCTCATTATGTAAGTGTGTCTTTTCATTTAGTCTCTGAGCTATTCCACTCATCCTGAGGCAGACATTACGTTACAGACCTGCTCTATTTTGTGGTACATACCATTACAGTCAAGGACTGCAGTGACTATTTACATATGATAAAGATCCCCTTTGCTCTCCTGTTAAAGATTCAGTAATTGCTGAATCTGCTCAGACTGTAATCTGCTCATATGGCCTCCTCCGCAGCAGATTCGTATCTTTGGTCCCCCTAGGGAAAGCAGATCCAGGTGGTACTAAGTGAGTTTGTCCATAAGAAATCATTCCAGAAACTGTGTTTATGACAGTGAGCTCTGGGCCTGGGGGGCGAGGGTTCACATTCAGTGGTGGCAGAAACCCTGGCCTTGTCTGATCCAGCACTAAGGCTCCAGAACCCTGTTCCTCTAGAGAAGCCTGATTTCTGCCTCCTGGAGAAACAGCAGACATCTTCTCCAGAACTCTTCTCGGACTTGGTAACAAAGTCTGGTATGTAGAAAGAATCTCTTTCTTTCCTTTTGTTGATTTACTGTCTTTTGTATCAGCAGCAGGAATTAGACTGTTAGTTAGCTGAGAACTAGAGATATTGTAATTTGATTCTCCACTTCCTTTCCTGATAATACTGCCGAGGTTTGAAAGTAAGCTGATTTGTCCCAAACTGGCATCCATGCCCATGGGAATCTCACTGGGGTTATGTTTCTCTTCAACAAAAGGAGTCTGATAGTTCACTGCATCACGTAATGCTCTCCTTGACATGGTTTGATCAGAGGTTTTCAGTACATGAGCAGTGTCCTTCCTGTCTCTACTTTCGTGACTGGTAGTGACGCTGTTGGAAAAGTCAAAGCCGCTGACTTTACAGGAGAGCTCTTCTATGGGACTGACGCCCCGAAGCTCTTGTGAAGAAGCAATTTTCCTCTGCTGGAACACTGCTGGACAGCACTTTAGCCATGGATCACACTGCAACACCTGTGTCAGCTTGAACCGTGCTGGTGTGGAGCTGGATTTGGTCATTAGTGGCGCTGTTTCAGATGAATTGTCCACCTGGTGTCCACCATACAGCTCTTTAAAGCTGAATGGGTCTGCTGGACCCTCGTGTGATTCTATTTCTGATGGGGAGGTGCAGTCAGCCGGGGCAGTGCATTCCTCCAGGTCTGGAGGAGGCACGTTCAGGTACTGCTTTGTCTTCTGCCTCCCTGACGCGGACTTGTCTGTGGTGATGATGATCACTTCTTTCCCTTGTGCCTTGCAGGCCTTAAGCAGAATTTCCAGGGTGTCCTTGTCTGCAGCGTTTATTGCGTACACCAGCGCAGAGCAGTTGGAGTGGTCGGGCAGGCTCGGGTCAGCTCCACTCATCAGCAGCAGAGACACCACTTCAGGGCCTGCTTTTTCCATGCAAGCATGCATCAAGGCTGTCTTCCCAGATTTGTCCTGTATGTTCGGGTCAGCCTTGTTGTCCAGCAGGTACTTCACCATCCTCGCCTTGCTGGCGCTCTGTAAGTCCACGTGTTTGGTCATACAGGCAATCATGAGAGGGGTCTCGCCCCTGCTGTTGCTCTCGTTGACGTAGGCCCCGCCGTCGATCAGCAGCCTGGTGAGGCGCAGGCGCCTCTGGTACACGGCTTTGATCAGGGAGTAGCCCTCGGGCGGCACGTCCACTGCGTCCATCATCCTGCTCTGCTCACCTGCACCTGCCTGCGGGCTGGCAACCACACCTGGCTGCTGGCAACCACAGGGGGCCCCAGAGAAACAGAAGGAAATGTTAAATAAAGAGAGGATTTAACTGTGCTAATTGCTCCTGTAAACACCCTCATGTTTTGTGAAAAAAGTGTGAAGAAAAGGAGAAAGGTTTCCCCACCCTTTAGACTTACAAGAAACGCATAAAAAACTTACAAAACCCCCAACTTCAATATAATTATAACATTTATAGAAGATTAAAGCATGACTGTCACCTTCTTACTTTTTGACTGTCCTTTACACAGTCCTCTGCCTGAGCAGACAGTATCAACTCTACAACAAAAGAAACATTTGACAGCATCAGAGAGAATCAGGTTTCACACAAGAAATTAGAAGCTTAATGTGGCATAAATAACAAAACAAACAAACAAACAAACAAACAAATAAATAACAAAAGGTCTTATATGAATGTATACCTGCAGACATGCAAGTAAAACTTACGTGTCATGTATGTGCTTGCTTACCCGTGTGTAGGGAAAACCTTTAGAGAAAAAAGAAATCAGTATTTAATAATTGGCAGAGCAATATAATTTCAATACAAGATTAAATATGGATTAAAATATTACATTCCTTTATTTACAGTATATTTCTAGAGAAAAAAATGTTTTAACAAGTTTAACTGTAAAGGAAATTAATTAATCATTTTTATTCATCACTGAAAACACTAGCAATGTTCTGGTGATTAACTGAAAAGCAGTAATTTCATTCTATTTTACTTTGAATGCCAAAATGGAAGGATGAGCTCAATATAGTTTGTTCCAAAAGTCCAACAGGCAAAAAAAAAAAAAAAAAAAGAGAGTAAGATTTGCTCCCTGGAAATCTGGG
>VYXC01011288.1:1766-24060 GCA_013397175.1 Platysteira castanea | reverse complement strand
CTGCCGACCCCGAGCCCGTCCCCTCTCACATCCCCGTGCCCCCGGCCCGCAGCAGCTCCGCTGTTTCCCCAGGAGCGGAGTGTGGCCGCCCCGCTCCGGACAGCGACAGCACCGGTGGTGTCCGGCTGGGCTTTGGGGTCTCCTGTAGGTGCGGGGAATGGGAAACAACCCACTGAAGGCCTTCCCCAGGACCACAGTGCTTCCAGGGCCAGGATTTAATGGGGATGAGAGGAAGCTGAGCCCAGGGAGATGCTTGCCTCAGGTGAGATCAAGTTTGACTTCGCAATAATTCCTGGCTAATTTCACAGGCTAAAATCCTGTGACATTTCAAAGTGTGGTGAAAGAAATTTCTTGGTTTCCATGCAAGTTTAGGATGCCACAAAAACACAGGCTGGTTGAGGTTGGAGGGGATCTCTGGAGGTCATCTGGTCCAAGCCTCCCGATCACCCAGGAACAGCTGGAAGCCACCCGCCACCATTTCTTAATGTCTCCAAGGACAGAGACTCCACAACCTTTCTGGGCAACCTGTGCCAGTGCTTGGTCACCCTCACAGTGGAAAACTGTTTCCTGGGATTCCGAGGGAAAGCCTTATTCCAGTTTGTGCTCGTTGGCTCTTTCCCTGTCAGTGAGTGCTGGCAAGGACCCGGCTCTGTCTTGTTCGCACCCTCCTTCCAGGTATTTGTGTACAGTAGCAAGACCCCTTCTGGGCATTTGTTGTTCTGTTTTTTGCTAAAGCCTCCTGTTGTAGCCTTGGATGCAGAAAATTTTCACATACTTTCATGCAAATAATAGCCAATGTTTACTTAACGGTCTTCTTTAGCTTACATTTTTATAATATCAGAGACAGTTTGATGAGCATCCTTTTTCTCCACTGGGATTGAAGAGGAAGTGACATGTCCTCCAATCCCTTGTGGAATTGAGAAACCTGTAAAGTACGAGAAATGTAAATAAAGTTCTCTATTTTCCTCTTTCTGCAAAACCTAGCAGGTGTCAGAGTGTCTTTTCTTGTGTCCTCTACCGACACAGGCATTCTCTTTTCCAGGCTAACCAGGAGCAGCTGTCTGAGCCTCCTCACTTCTGACAAAGGTCCTGTGGGGATCTCCCGGGAGGCAGTGCCAAAGGCTCCGCTGAAATCCAGGTGGGCATTACCCACGGCCTTCCCTCGGGCCACTCAGGTCATCGTAGGTCTTCGGGTTGCTCAGGCTTGAGTTCCCCTTGGAGCAGCCAGCCTGACACTTTCCATCACCGTGCTGTGCTGTGGTCTTCTTTAGCTGCCTGGTGCCTACGGCGATGCTCACGGAGTGTTCTCAGACACATCTGTGAGCGACAGGACTTGCGGACGGTCCCCTGGAGACTCCAAGGATATTTCCTCGGAATGCAGCTCGACTGGGCTGCCTCGCAGACGCTGTTCGGTGCGGGGCTGCGGTGCCGCTGCCGTGTGAGACCCTGTGCTCGCCCCTGGCAAGGCACGGCTGCCTCACCGACACTGTCTCAGCACGCAGCAGAAGCCAACAGGTGAGAGCAGCAAACCTGCAGGGGAGGCGAGGGTGAACCGGCAGCCAAACAAGCCACCACCGTCCGTACAGGGAGCAGCAAGTCACAGCACAGCATCCAGCGGCAAAGGACTGATTTAGGCATCTCAGGAGAGAGAAGGTTCCAGGAGCAATGTGAAGGGGATTTGTGCCTTGCTATTTTTCAAAAGTGCACGTCAGGATCAATGAGAGGCCGTCATGACTAAGAGCTGGATAAATGGTATGAATAAGCCACTAAGACAAACAACATTCCAAAGGCAGGTTCCCCAGTTACTCTTTAACCTTCTCTTTCAAAAACTTAAGTTGGGAGAATGTCCGCAAGATGTTTTGGGGTATTTTTTTTGCCTGTGGTAAGACTCTAATTATCTTTCTTTTCCTCTCTACCTCATCCACATTCTTAATACTCAGTCTTTGCCACGCAGCCTCGGAAAGGCATGTGTACTGAGCACCCACTCCTCAGGAGTTTAGCGCTCTTCACAGTCCTGTTGTTGGGGTAATTCTGTGAGATGGAGAGGCAGTGCACACTTGTGTATATACCAGCACTCCCGCTGCTGAAACAGTACCACTTCTGTAGTTCTTGCAGCTCTAAATGTCCCCTTTCTTATTCCTCCTTCCATCCCTGCCTGCATTGTGCTGTTGTGCTTGATAGCCAACATGAATCATTGACAAAAAAAAAAGGTATACCAACCCAGCTCTTGGAAGAACACTTTTATGAAGATAATTAGATTTTTTTCTTATAAACATCACCATGGATACTCTTGGTTGGATAGAAAAACAACTATTGGTATCAAGAAGTTCCTGTTAAAAGTGAAGGAGAGTGGAAAACCAGAGCAGGGAACACATCCAGCCAGCATAAATTTTATTGTAAAACACAAAGGATGTTTGCATATGCACATGGCATATTTGTTTATCACACTTCTTGATATCCCTCTCCTGTATTTCATTGACAGTTGAGCTACCTGGACATGTATCCGGAGAAAGTTTAATGGTCACAGAATTCTCATATTAACTTTAATCGACTAAAAATGTTTGTCACAAATGAGTGGTTTAGGTTGCTCAAAGAATCACTGGCAAAGGCATTGCCAAATCAGGTTTAATATAAAAGTGAAAGAGCAATGAGGCTCATTGGTGTGCAGTATTTCATGTAACTACTTACTACATAGTTAAAGCACACAGATGAAAATCTAGAATCAACCAATCTAAAATTAAAATCAACCAAAAGTGATATATGTGGAGGCTGAGGACAGGAAAAAGAGTAAGAATGGGAAAGGGTCAGGATAAAAAGCAGTGAGGGAGACCCTCTCACTGAGTTACAAGGTTCAGAGTGGACCTCCCTGGAAAACATAGCCTCAGACTTGACCAAAGCTTTTAGGCCTAGAGATTTTAACAGCACTGAAACTTTATGGCACTGAGTCGATAGCCTAATTTAAAGAATTTATCAGAAGACTGCAGAACTTACTAGAAGCAAGACAGTAACTCATAGGCCTGACTTATGAATCTAATGCATTTAAGAATTGGAGAGCAACATTCCTGCTACATTTGCTGCAGCACATTCACAGTCACACACGGACCCGGACCCGGAACCTGTTCAGGGAACGTACAGTCCATGTACCTGTGGGAAATCCCCCCGAGCTCAGGGAAGGACTCATGCTGGTGCCTTTGCATTTTCCCAAGGGGTGAAGGGCTGAGCCCTGAGGAGTGGTGGCCCAGCCCAGGCTCTGTTGGCAGCTTTGGCCCTCTGAGCATCACAAACGTGAGCGTTGGCTGGCTCTGAGAGACCCTGCTCCCAAACAGGGGCTGGGCACAGCCCCTGCACTTTCAGGAGAGCTTGGGGGGCTCTCACTTAGGGCCAGTGTTTGTAGGGTCGCAAGGGAGCTGGCTTTATTCATAGCAACTTTCCAGGATTGCAGCTGTGGTTGGTAACTTTCTTTGAATTTTCAGTAACAAAAATGTTTGTCCACTTGGACTTGCTCATGAGCCAGCACTAGATCCTGGGAACAGACAGTGTCTCTGGTAACTCAAGAGGAGCTCATCCCAGGTGCTGTTCATCAAGGCTGCTGGCCCAATGAGCATTCCTGAGATCACAGTGTAACCCCAGGTGGGTGATTCTTGATAAACTCTGTCCAAATATGGGCAGGCAGGCAGGAAAATGACATATTTAGTTTTTTTGGTTGCCAATTGCTAGCCAGTTGCAGGAAGCCCAGCCCCGGACTGCAGGCCTGGAGCCCAGGAGCTTTGTTTTGGCAAGGTGGTCTCAGAGTGGAAACCCCTGGCTTGGCAGCTGGCGGTCGGAGCACACCTGTGGGGGTCTGAGTGTTATCAACCACAGACAGGCCTTTCTGTGCTCTTGGGGACCCTGGGAACCAGCTAAGTCATCTGCTTCACTTTGTTTAGAGGAAAGTAAAAGAAAGAAAAGGAATGGAAATAGTTAAATTTGATCCAACATCCCCACCTCCCATGGTTTTGGATTTTGCTTTCCATGAGAAACTATAAACACTCTATCATCTGTTTGGTATTGGCCAGCGTTAGCCTACACCAGCAAGATCATTCAAGGGAAGGAGGAGTCATGATTGCTTACGTGTATAATTACTTATACATTAATACATTGCCATGTAAATTTTTGAGTGTGACATAATGTAATGTAACTCATTCTAGTAATTCAGTTACTTCATTATGTAATAGTGCATTGAATTCTTTTCAAAATGGTGAATAAATAGAAAAATATAGAAGCATAATTAACTTGGTTTAGTTGGGATGACTGAAAAAAAAAACCAACCAAACCCTGAAATTATTTTTATCATGTACTAATTTGGTACCTTAAATACATTCTAAACCATTAGGTACAGGGGCAGATGTTTACTGTATTAGAACTGTTTGCTGAGAGGCAAGCAGTAATGCCGTAAACAACAGTGCTCTTAATAATATGTCTCTTAAATGTAACAGGCACAGCTGCTTGCTTGTTCAAAATCTTGAAGGGGGATTATGGTCGTGATGTAGAGACATCAGTTGAGAGGTCTAAGAGAGAAGTAGAGTGCTATGTTTTGTGCTTCAAAAATAATGACCAAAACCAAACAGAAGGAATTAGGAGCCTATGAAGTGTCTCACAAAAACCCCCATGCGTGCAGTGTAATATCCAGCAAAGTACCTTGTTATGCTATTGGTTTGTTTACCCAGGCAATTTTGAGGCACACGGGGCATTGCACTGCCTGTGCTAACAGGCTCTGTGGAGCCCCTCAGGACACCCCGTCTGGCATGACCCTCTGCCTTCAGTCAGATCCTGCCAGTGCCCAGGCATCTCCTGCCTTCTGTCACACACCTTTTAATTACCTATGCATGACATGGAGCTTTCCGCCTGGAAATATATTACCTCTGAAGTGCTGGGTGGTTTTCTGCCGAGTACTTTGATTAAAAAACTGAGCGTGTGTGGGAATTGCACTTGTGACGCTTGCAGGAGTAATTGTGACTGGTGATGGAACCAGGGCTTCCTCAAACAGTTTTAGAGAGTATATTGCAATAAATGTCTTGTTCCGTGGGCACAAGCCTGTGCAATGCTGCAGAATTCAAGTGCTACCTTCCTGGGTGCTATAAATCAGTAGGCTCACAGGATAACTCTCTTTTGCCAGTTCCCACAGTCTGTGAACATCCTTAGAGCTGATTCTATCTCATACACACATTCATAAATTGTTTAGATTACAGCAGAATGCTGGCTGTACTTTTATGTCCGGAGCAGTTTCTAAAAGAATCTGAATTACATACTAGGACAAAATGGAGTGAATTGTGCAGAAAAAAAGTGGAACTGGTCTGCAACAAAAGGAACAGAATTTACATGATTCCATTGGAAAGATAACCATAATTTCATGAGAGACACTGAGAGTCAACACTAAAGAAATCAATTTTGACTGGCTGAAATAGCAATATGCACAAAAATACTCAGTGAGTAAAGAACTCCAGTCGAATGGGTTGCCTTTTACCGTGATAAACAACTGAACAGACATAAGAAAAAAAGGATTTAAAATTAATTAGAAAAAAAAAAAAAGTCTTTCTAAACTTAAACTAAATTAATGAGGTTTTCCATCTCGGACTGCTGATGGGACCAGATCTAAATTTTAACCTTTTTAAGCAAAACTTAGCAAGAGGAGGTATAGTGATTAAAAGTTCCTTCTTGCTCTGGTGAAAATGAAGCTCTTTTTAAAGCTGTTTTCACAAGAAATAATTTTCAGGGGCTTTTTCGGACATGTTCAATCAGCTACTGATACAGAACTAAAAAGACTACAAGCTTCTAAAGCACTCCTTAGTGCCACTGAACAAGTTTCAGTGCAATTCAGTGGCCCAATCCATTTTAAGTTATTGAGGTGAAGCAGGGATCTCCTGTGAAGGGCTGCTAATCCATCCACTGGGACAGCTGTCCGAAACCACTGTGAGTGTTCTCAGCACGGTTTTGTGGGGAAAACTGCATTTAGAGGAAGGATGAACATTAAAATGTTCTGGTTTTGTGCAAGTGTCCATCTCAATTAAATCAATTACACAATTTACAAATGATTTTATGGCCTCTGAATAATGGCTCGCTTATTGAAAAAGACTCTGTTTGGTATTAGGAACTTGTGAAACTGAACTGCTCAAGGAAGGAAAAGACATTGATTTAGGGCTCCATAGGTAATGGTGTATCATTCATTTCCTGTCCTCTCAAGTTCAGTTTATTCTAAGGTTGTCTTTACTTTTTTCTCCCCTATCTTTTTTTTTTTTTTTTTTCACATCCGACATCACTTAACAAAATATTTTTTTTCATATCTACAGCTTTGCTTACTTGGGCACATAGATGGCCCAATTTCAAGAAAAACACTTCACCACCACTTAATCAGAAATAAGCACATACTTAAGAGACATCTATTTGAAATACCTACTTCTCTCGATCAGCCCAATTCTCTGAATTTCTGTAAATTCTCCATCCAATGGGACAGCTGAAGAGATAAGGGACAGAATGGCGAGGACCACAGCTTAAAGACTGAAGATGATATACAAATGCTGTAGCTAAATCATTAAATGATAAAAAGAGCAAAACAAGACGTACGAGAAAAGATATTCCACTTTAACCGATCCAACTTAATTGGAGATGAACAGGCAACTTCTGCAAGATAAGCTCTTGTTCAAGTCACTTGAAACAAAGTCCTGAAAATGTAATCAGCATACAACTCTGCTTGAGAGCTCGTCTATTCTTTTTCCAACCATGTCAATTAATCTAACAAAAGGCTTCTTGTATGAATTTTGCTTTGATGTTACAGAAAGGAGACAGAATGATCTGCAGAGAACAGAGGGTAGAATAACCCAGAACTGCCCCAGAGCCAGCTGAAAACACGTGAAGACACAGGGAAAAGTGCAGTTTTCCCACATGCAGACCCGGAAGCAGAAGCTGCCCACCGAGGGAAGCAGAAGAGCCCTGGCCTGGGCACAGCCCCAGGGGCACTGGATGCTCTGGGATGGGACTCTCGCTCTCGGGTGTAGGGCAGGCACCTCAGGATAGCAACTCTAGCTGAGGATTTCTGTGGAGCTGACAAAGGCAGTCACACAAATGCCCAAATCCTGAAAATCCCTCACTAATGACATTTTTTGTCACAGCATCTTACAGGTGCTAAACCCTGCACCACTCTTAAAGTGTATTCTTAGTAATTATAGCTACAAGGCAAACTAACACGATAAACCACGTATCCTTCTAAGAAACATCAATTTCCTCTTCTCAGCTCTCTTTCTCCACTTCCACTCTTCTGTTTCAGGACCTGGCTCTTCAGATTTTTCAGCCAGACTGCCCTAAGTTGGTTGGCTTCATTCCTACAGCCCTCCAGGGCAAGCAGAGACAGCTAAAGCACACCTGAATAAAAACGGAGGCATCTCCCAGCTTCATGCTTAAGCAGGCTTTGTCGCCTCATCTGTCACCTCTACTTGCCTAATTATCTGTCCCAATTAATCAACAATCCTTCCCCCAGCTTCTCCCCTCTCCAAGTCAGCTGCTGTCTCTGCCTGCTCCTACCTTCCTCTGTTAGCATAACTTTTTCACTGCTCAGGCTAAGTTTGGGTTTAGGCTCAAGTCCTGAGCAAACTAGCTGTTGTCTGATGAAGACAACACCGTTGTCTGTTCCCCATTAAGATGTCACGCCAAGTGCTACCAGTGCTCTCCTCAGATAACCTGAATAAGATAATCATTGCCATTCTCCCCTTCCTGTTTTTCCCCTGCTCTTCTGTATAAATACTAATAGTATTTTATTTGCTGAATTAGCTAACTTATTTTTCAGAGTGTACCTTTCTTTTCCATGGATTGCTGTCCACGACAGAGGTTTGTTGTTGGAATGTTCCCAGCTCTGACCTTGAATACACCGTGGCTCTAACACTACTAAAAACATCAGCTTTCTACTGCCAAATGGAAATCGCTGTCCACTGTCAGATAAAAGATAATGAGTAATAGACAAACAATAAAAACATTTATGTTTGTTTTCCACCTTTTATCCAAACCCTCTGGTTTTAGCTATCTTGTTAAATCTAGTATTATCCTTGAAAATTAAAATTTTAATATGTTTGGAACAGTTTGTTCCCAGGAAAGCATGAATGAGCGGGATTAAATTATACCTGTATAGACTTTTCTTGGTGATTGGTAATTGCACTGTCACTCATGATGCTATTCATTGCACTTAGCTGCATGGAACTGGGTAAAAACATGACATTTTCCCCTGTACTAGACATAATGAGAATCTATGGCTTTTCAAGGAATCATTCATCAATGAGGTACA
Organism: Platysteira castanea; assembly: GCA_013397175.1. NCBI lineage: Eukaryota > Metazoa > Chordata > Aves > Passeriformes > Platysteira > Platysteira castanea. The sequence goes on along the minus strand of VYXC01011288.1, from coordinate 15,752 downwards.
GGAGTAAACAAAACACGGGAAGACGCATTTGGAACACAGGTTTTTTTTTTTTTCTTCAAGCCACAGTGTAAGAGACTTATTTTTACCCTGGGGAGGTTAACAGGTGCCAGGTAACCATCCTCACAATACCTCCAGCAGGAGACAGCCTGCATGTGCTTGCTGAGCACACAGGCTCACACCCTCCTGCCTGCCCAGCCTGAGACAGCAAGCCTTTAACCTTGGTGTGGTGAAGAGTGGTGCTTGGGGTGCCTGCCACTGGGGTGAACGTGACTTTGGGCTCAGCTTCACTGCAGTCAAATGCATCTTCCCAGCTCTTGATAGGGCTCTGCATATTGAAAGGCTGTGGTACAAAAGGTGCTGTCCAAACGCAGTGCTTCTACTAAAAAACAAACCAAACAAAACTGCATCTTTGTGGCAGAGAGCCACACTGAAGGAACATCATTATGTTCTGAAAAGTTTCAAGCAGGAGACTCAGAAGTTCGCATTTCCACGAAACGTAAATTAGCTTAATTTGTTGCTGTATCTGACAAAGGACGTAGTTAAATCTGGAGACAACTAAGTGAGTCCACAAAGAATCAAGAGTAACCCCTTATGTTCTCAGCAGGCTTTTGCATCCAAGTTAAAAGTTCTTTGAAACAGAAATGATTCTACAAAACATCCTGGCCTCAGTGAACCATATCTCTGTGCTTAGGCACAAATTTTCTAATGTATATCGGTCTCAGCCAACATTGCATGAAGTCTTTTCTTCCATTTTTAATAAATGTCAGTTGTCCTAAACACAGTACTTTGCCAAGTGTCAGAGCTTTCAACACTGACCTATAACAGGTATGTTTTAAACACTTTCGGGAGGTTATTCTCTTGCCAGGGTCACTGTGACTTGTATTTAAAAAAAACCCATGACATCTCCCTGGTAACAGTCTCTTTCCTCCCCTTCAACAATGTGCTGTCAATTTAAAACTCTGGAGACTTCTTGCTGCATTAATGTAAGCATAAACTTGTTTTTATCGATCGATGTAACATCAGTGCACATGGAACAAGGAGATCAATACAGGGAAGTGCTTACAGTTTCAAAGGAAACACAGAAAACTGAGACAACTCAGAGCAGGTGCTGCAAAAAATACATTTTTTATCAGCTAGGTGTTGTAGTGAAGTGCCATGGAAAATTCAAGGGGTACTCAATAGCTGATATTCTAAGGGAGCATCAATGCAAATTATTATATTAGTTTATTAAATAGATTTAGTATTTTTATATTTAACTACATTTAATAAAGATGAAACAGGACTACTCTACTATTTCTTATAATCCATATTTGTCACATAGATCATTTAAAATCACACTGACAAATGAATTGCATCTTTACTGATAATGCTTGGCAGGAACACAGGACCACAGATCTTAAGAAATCAATGTATATTTTCTTCCACTTCCAAGTGGCTGCGGTCAAACTGACACAGTGACTTTTTATGAGAGCAGCAAAGCTTTCACGCAGCTGTGAAGCTAGGGAAATATTAAAGCTTCTTTACCAGATTGTGCTGGGTTCGTGTGGCCAGGTTTGGGGAGCAGGGCGGCTACCAGGGTGGCTTCTGTGAGAAGCTGCTGGGAGCTTCCCCCGTGTCCCGTGGGGCCACTGCCAGCGGCTCCAGGGCAGAGCCGCTGCTGGCCAGGGCTGTGAGCGCCTTCAGTGGCAGTGGCACCTCGGGGGTAACAGAGCTAAGAAGGTGGGGAAATGCCTGAGGGAACAACAGCTGTGGCCAGAGGAGCTAGAACGGGAGAGGAGAAGAGCCCTGCAGCCCCCAGGCCAGGCGGGAGCAGAGCGGGTGCCCGGGGTGCTGCAGCACTGATTGCCCTGCAGCCCACAGGGACCACACACGGAGCAGGAGATGCAGGAAGGAGGCTGTGAGCCCGTGGGGAGCCGTGTTGGAGCAGGCTCCTGGCAGGACCTGTGGCACTGTGGGGAGAGGAGCCCACCTGGAGCAGGTTTTGTAGCAGGACTGGTGATCCTGCAGGGACCCGCCCTGGAGTGACAGGTCCTGGATCAGTGCATCCCTCAGCTGCTGCGTGAGGCTTCCAGACTCTCCTTCTCCTGCTGGGCCTCCTTACCTTCACCTCTACACCAATACAGCTTAAAGGCTGTTATAAATGTGCACAGCATCCCAGGCAGACTTGGGAGGATTGATGCTTTCTCAGTGCTGGACGTTTTGAACAAGGAGATAGATACTACAACCCTTTGTTTCAGTAGAAAAGTTATGACATAGTCTAATGCCTTTCATTACCCATGGAACTGTCAGGGATGCTGCCATGAATTGTGAGAGCAATGCAAGGTCTCATGCAACCTCTGTTGTGCAGTTGCTCAGCTCTACGTCCTTCACGCTGCAGACCCCCTTCTTCAGGGTGTACTTTCAGAGTGTGGGGTGTGGTCTGTGGAACCATTCACTTCTGAGGTATTTTACCATCAGGCATGATTTTCTTCAAAAATTTAATGTATTTTACACTCAGTAAAACTCCATGATTTAAAATACCTGCCCTTACAGGGAAGTACAAAATGCCTCACTTATTGTGCCACGACAGCTTTTTCATACACTTCAAATTTGTACTGGATCCCATTCTCTTCTTGGATATCAGCAGGGACACCTGGGTACCTAGGGAGAGAGGAGAAGAAAAAGCAGAAGTGAGCAAGCAGGTAAGAATATCATTATGATTCGCCTGTAATTTATCCAATCAACTAGAAAAGCAAGTCGTTTGGAAAAAGAAATGAGAACACTTTCTTTAGAACAGGTACAGTGTTTTTAGGAATCATATTAACTACTATCCACGGTTTACATACACACCTTCTATATCAAGAAAGCTTACTCTGACACAGACCATCCCCCCATTTTTGGCTTAATAAAGAAATACCCAACATTTTTATTAAAGCCTCCAATATGTTATTCAAAGTGTCCGCCAAGGAAGAAGAGATTACAGAACACTTTGGTTTCTATTTCTGCCTTGCATTTCCTAGGTTGGTTTAGAGGAAATGCTAAGGACAAGGTTTTTTACAAGTCTGCAGGAGATTACTAAAGCAGGTGACTGCTACTATAGAAAGACTTCCTCTATATGCCAGGTTTTCTAAACCGCTTCTTATTAACAGATGCTTCCAAAAATCTTTTCATCTGCCCGTGAAAGAACAAGGATTTTGTATGAGTAATACTGACTGTCAGGGAGAGATACATTTTAAATTTATTTGGTAAGGTTTGGCATCGTCAGGTTCCCACTTTAGTGAAATTACCTGTCATTTTACAAAATCATGTTCTAATGCCAATGCTCATTTCAGTACATTGGCCAAAAAACAACGTACACCTGAGGAACAGCCGAGAGCGAGAGGGAGCTTTGGGTCAGCTCTCAGGACACTCAAATGTGCAGAGAGTAGTTCAGAATATACTGGAGTTGGAGGTGGTGACTCATCCTCCCCACCCACCTTGTCTGTCCCGCATCCCTCTTCCCTGCCCCTGCCTCTCCTCCCCCAGAGCCCTGCTAATCCATTCCTGTGCCCCCTGTGGAGTTTGACTCCTCGTGCTTTCTGTTTCTTCCACTGCTGGTCTGTGACCAGCCGAGAGCCACAACAGGAGCAGCAGGAAGAGGAACAGGTCTGGTCCTCCCTGGTCCTTGAGGCAGGTGTCTGAATTTCTGCTGCCTCCTTAGTGCCTGCTGGATGCAATCTTGTTGGAGAGGACATAAAAGCACAACTGGAATACGACAAGGATAATATAGAACAAACCACACTGAATGGCAGAAACTGTAAGTTCTTGTACACCTTTTCTTACTACGTTTGTTAGGAAGAAGTAATTTTCTCAAGAGGAAAAGAATAACCTTAGAAACGTATAAAGCTCAAACTTTTCCAGTCGAACCCATTTAATTTGTCTTTGGCAATTTATTGAAGACATTCAGAGGCCAAATACTATTTACAAACAACATACTAAGAGTTACAAAGCTTAGTAAATATTTGAGTAATTCTACACATCCAGGAAACAATAGGAAAAAGCCACTTTTGAAGCGAACTGACATAGACAATTCTATGTCATAGACTGTAAAGATTCAAGTTGAAGAACACAACAAGTTCCAAGAAAATCTGTGCTGAGCCTGGTGCCATTCCAGGTTGTAAGTAAAGCATGGTTCTGGGGAAAAATTCACCTCTAACTCGAACCAAGACGGCCTTAATAGAACCCTTAAAACATTCAAATTACATTATTGTGAGGACAAGCCTGGCATGCATTTTGGTACTTACTCTGTTAGAAGCTTGTAGTCTTTATGGTCAATTTCTGGAAAAAATGTGTCACTTTCAAATTCTTTCAAGATTCTTGTCACAAACAATCGATGATGAATTGGCTTCTCCATTGCTGCCTTTAGAAGCAACACAAACTCAGTCACAATTTTATGTATCACAGGCTCTTAGCAAAGCCATGAAAATTACACTCTGGATCTCCTCTTTTAGACTCTGCTGAAGAGCACTTTCCAAAGGGATAATTTCGCCCTGTGTCAGTTCCACCTGGTAAGTGGCAGCAATACCTATTCTCAGAGCCTGGGGTATCTGACAGAAGTTAACAACAAAATTTGAATAGCCCTGTGAGAAGAAAGGAACAGTAGGCCCAGTCGCAACAAGCAATTTCTGAATCACCCCTCTTTGAGAGGCAGGAAAGTTTAGCTGGTGGGAGATGCCCACACCTCGAGGTTATTTGTTCTGAAGTTTTATTAATATCACTGCTAGGGATTTGTGCTGTATTTCCTGGAATTCCAGAGATCAATTCACCTCTTAGTTTAACTTCAAAGTTGGATCTCTCAGGAGTTAAGAATATACATTTTGTCTTGAGATTGAAAAAAGGCAACTCTTCCAGACTTTGTGGGCATTAAAATAACCCAAAAGCTACCCTGGGGTTGGTTGGTTTCAAAAATGTATTTTTGAAAAGCTTGCAGCTGTTCCTCCCTTCCCCTGAAACTGGCAACGAGCAAGGCTCTTTGTGGAAGGTGACTCACCATGCAGCAGGCTATTAGGTACTACTTCAGCAAGCACAGGAACCAAGTAATAGCAAATGGAATCCAATAAAATTAATTGTTACCACTGCTGAGAGGTTAATTTGTAGAAAAGCTGCTCTACTAGAGAACAGTTAAAAATCAAAGGGTAGGTCACAGCACACAAGCATCCAACTGCACTGCACTGGTGTCCCTCCACTTTGTACACAAATACTAGTATTTTTCTTTAAGGACAGGGAGGTAAGGAGAGTCACACTTGCAAGATGACAGAAAAATAATAATCTGCTTCACAAAGAAGAACATGTTGTGTTCTGTGAACAGAGACACTTCTGCTTTGTAGTAGAAGGATAAATCAGCTTCCTATGCAACTCTGCAGGAATTCAGCCTCGTCAAGAACTCCCTACCACCACAACAGGCCAGGGAAGAGCACAGGGAAGGACCGACCACAGGCTGAATTTAACCCAAAGGAGACCAGATGGTGACCTCTGTTCTAGGTAAATGGTTTCATCAGCTGAATGACAGTGACCAACCAGCTCTGTCACTGTCCCCACCTTCATAAAAGAAGAGCAAACACTTCCTCAGTTTGCCAGAGCAGCTCTGGACGCCTGTGTGTGAAGAACTCCAGAGAAGTCAATTTTGTATCAAACACAAAACTTTCCACTCCTGGAGCCTGCAAAGGAGCCCGGTCAGCGAGGCCTGGAGTCTGACCCTGTCTCAGGGCAACACTGCTGAGGACATGGCACGGTGGCACAGGGGCCTTATCACAACACTGTCATTTCCACGGGGAGTAAAGCAGGTCCTCACTGATACTCAATTCAGTCTTGCCCTGTCCAGCCCACTCCAGTGGTTTCACCACTGTTTTGGGACCAAAGAGAAATTAGAGGATGCACAGTGCTGAGCTGCTGGAATGCTGACATACTCCAAACATCATAAAACCATACTGCACACATAAGGAGGTGGGCACCTGGGTCTATTGGTTCATAGCAGATTTGTAGGTGTGTGTTTTTGTTGTTGTTAGTTTTGATTGGTTTTTTTTAAGACCCTATTTAATATCTAAGGATGTGATGGACTTACAGTTCCTTCTCCTAGTAAAACCTCAGTGTTGTTTTTGACCAGTCTAAACCACACAGTTTAAATACAGTTAAAAGAGACTGATTATAAGTTATACCGAGTGCACTCAGAGTAACCTGGTCTGGTGGAAGGTGTCCCAGTCCATGGCAGGAGGTTTGGAAGGAGATCAGTGTCGCCCTGGTTTTCTCAGCCTTCTGAATTTACATTTTTTGGAGTCAAAGTTCTCACAGTTTTCATGTAAATAATAGCCAGTGTTTACCTAACTGTTCTTTTTTGTTATCATTATTTTACAATGAGAGAAATCATGATGGACAGCCTCTTTAACCAGTGTGGTTGGAGAGGTGTTAACCTCAACTTCCAACCCACTGTCGGATCGAGAAAGGTATAAATACTGAGAGAAATAAACACTTAAGTTCATTCACCTTCTGACATCTCAGTGTGCGAGTGCGGTTCTTTCTCGTGTCCTACAGCCACAGATGAGTCTCTGACCCCCCCAGGATGTCCAGAGAGCACTATTTGTCACAGTCAAGACCAAGACCTGAACCTCTCAAGAGACAATACCTCCACACAGGTGCAGCAGTGTCTTAACTCAGAGCAGAAACCTGTTTTTGAAATCACAGAACTGCAGAATCACTAAGGTTGGAAAAGACTTCCAAGGTCACTGAGTGTTAAGGAATCTTCCAACTGTCCCCACTTACCATGCTTGAGGTGTACCTGGGAGCAGGTTTGATACCCATGAATGAAATTTCTTGGGGATGAAACCAAGCCATAAACTGTGCTCCAGTACATCTAATGAGCTCTTACAGCTGCGAGGGATCCCAGGGCCAGAACCAATGAGTGAGACAGCAGCACAATCCTCCCAGCACACGAGAACCACTCACAAGCCAGCAGACAGCCCTCAAAACATGAAGTGCTCACACAAAATCACAGAGTGATTCAAAACCACAGAGTGCCTGGCATGATGCATAACAGCTTTGGAAGTGCTGTAACCTGCTGACCACTGCTGGGCTCCTCTTTCCTCATCCAGACAAACAACGGCACCCCCAACTCCTTCTGGGGCTCAGGAGATCCAGAACAGCGTGGAAGGGATCCCGATGGCATTGCACTAAGATTCAAGCAAATTAACTTGGTACATCTGTGCTGTAAGAAGTCCAAAAGCTTCCCCAGGGGCATTGCTACTGCCCTGTGGCTACATTAGGAGATTATAAACCTGATTAGGGGGTCAGTGTCCAGTCAAATTCAAGAGGATGACACCCACATGAGTGTTTTTGAACCCTCACTGAACTGATGGAACTGCTTCCAATCTTTCCTGCTCTTACTTGCCAATACCAACACTCCACCCAGCTGTCCCTGTCCCCACTGCTCCACCTTTCCCTGTTGCAGAGGTCAGGTCACAGTTTCCCAGAGTGTTTCTGAGCACAGCATCAGCGTGACCTACACAAGGACTTGGGTGGCAACCACAGCTCACAGGGGACCTGAGGCAGATGATGCCAGTCCTCCCACCCCTGGAGAACTGTGTCCTTGAGAACCGAGGGGCAGTGGGAGAGATGGCCATAACCAACCGATGGCTGCTCTGTGTCCTTATGAATGTTCACAGACTCAGTCCTCCCTCTTCTGCAGCCTGAGGAGGAGAGGGATGTGAACTGCCTCCATCCCACTCCTGTCCCACAGTGCCACCCCAGAGCACGTGCTCCAGCACCCTGGCTGGCCTCAGTCGGTAGTGGCCGGCCAGGGCACTGCAGCCACCTGTGCCTGAGACTGACTGGACACCCGTGTCCAGGGCGCGCTCACACAGCTGGGCAGCTGCTGCGCCTTGGCCCAGCTCTCTGGACGAGGTCACGTCTGGCTGATGTTCCAGCAAAAGGCACAGCAAGGCAGCTGCTCAGACATCCTGAAGGGCCCAGGGCACCCACCAAGGGGGTGGGAAACCAAAGACAGCAAAGGCCTGGAAGGTCACAGCACATTCTCTGCTCACACCACCTACAGAAGCACGGCTTGCAGGATTGTTCCCAGAGCTTGGTGACAACAGCCCTGATCACACTGGGCTTCCCCAAGACAAAGTGATTAACTGATCAGATGGTGCTCAGGTTAGGAGCTGTGTTAAAAGGCTCCACAGGACAATACACTGCCATCTCAAATAATGATCTGGGCCCTGGAGATGCCCAAATAATGTCTGGCAATGGCAAAGCTGCTGCTGTAGCCTCTGACGGATGCCCTCCGTTGTGCACCCTCACATCCAGTACCACTCTGCCTCTACTTCCTATTCCCTAGGACCCCAGCCCAAAGGGATGTCACCAGACTGAGCTCACTGTGCCCAGGACCACAGACCAACCTGGGCAGAGCAGCTGCAGCGCTGCCCAGAGAATCCCCACATCTTCCTACTCCTCCTCTGACACCCCCAGCAGCCCCTGACAGGCTGTCAGAGCAGCCCCACCCAAGTGCACAGGTGCCTGTGGGTCCGTTTTGTAGTGATCCCCACACAAAATTACTGTGCCTCAAGGAGTTAGCAACTCACAGAACAACTAACCTGCACACACCGTGCTCCCTGCCCACAGAAAACTGCCACAGAGCAGCTGGAGGCAAATCCCACTGGGAACCTGCACATCTGCCACCTGCAAGTGCTTGCCTTGATCTAAGGGTGCAGCAAGAAGCTCTCATGTGAACATCCTTTCTGTTTGACAGTAGAAAGTATAAATAGACTCAGTTTTCTGTAAGACAGTCCTGTAACAGCTTGAATAATGAAAATGGGGTAGTCCTTTCTATAGGCAAGCAGAGGCCTGTATTAATGAACAAAATCAGTCCTCTCACCTTTGATCCACACAAACTACTGAGACCAAAATAATGCTTTAAAACCAAATACCTACAACTACTGAACAAAATTATTCACTTCAATTACCAACTGCTATTTTACTTCCCACACATTTCTACATAGTATAATGGAAATAGTCCTGTAAAATCCTTCGTTCGTCTTTAATACAGGCACTAAAAATATTACTTGCAGTTTTGGTAGAGGTGAATGGTCCCCATCAAATCCTTTCAGTTAACATCACAAAGGTGGTTTGAGTGCAGGAATCTGTGTAAAACTGTCAGGATTTCTCTCTAACCTAATTAAGCTTTCCTTTGAAATGTCTTGAGCAGATGCTTGAAAGGGGGGAAACAGCTGAAATTTTAGAACTACAGAAGGGTTTGGGTCGGACAGAACCTCAAAGCTCGTCTTGTTCCATGGACAGGGACCCCTCTCACTGTCCCAGGCTGCTCCCAGCCCCAGTGTCCAGCCTGGCCTTGGGCACTGCCAGGGATCCAGGGGCAGCCACAGCTGCTCTGGGCACCCTGGGCCAGGGCCTGCCCACCCTCCCAGGGAACAATTCCTGCCCAGTATCCCATCCAGCCCTGCCCTCTGGCACTGGGAAGCCATTCCCTGTGTCCTGGCACTCCAGCCCTTGTCCAAAGCCCCTCTCCAGCCCTGCTGGAGCCCCTTTGGACACTGGAAGGGGCTCTGATGTCTCCTGGAGCCTTCTCTTCTCCAGACTGGACATTCCCAGCTCTCTCAAGGCTTTTCCATGTCCAGGGTAACCAGGTCTCTCATTGCTTTAAGAGCCATTCCCTTGTATTGATCAGCACAAATACTACATCCCAAATTACTCTTGATCAGAACTGTCGATTTATAATCTGAGTATTGGTGAGTAATGGTCTAAAAAAGGCATTCTTTTCTACCAATACTATCAGCCAGAGGCTAGAAAAATAGTTAAAACAGAAGCCTCCAGGACAGGTGCTCTTGGAAGAAGCAGCAGAAGCAATAGCTGTTCACAGCTGAGCCCAAGGGGCAAATGCTGCTGCTCACAGCTGGCTCTGGCTCCTGCTGGGAGCCGTGCCCCCTGTGAGGAGAAGCCCTCTCCAGACACCCCTGGCACACACAGAACAGGCACTGCCATGGCTGAGAGTGAAGGACATTTCTTCTGCAGGGTAGTAGCTGATTATGGGCCGGATGCATTCGCACATGGAATATACGGTGGGCCTCACCAAGAGGAACAGCAGTGTTATTTCACATGCACCTCATTTTCTTACCACCTTAGCAATCCATGCTTCACTGTTTTTACTGAAAAAGGTGCACTTCCTCAGACACAGAGAAGAGGTTCATGAAAGGCACACACCGTGAAGGCAACAAGTACCAGAAAAATGCATTTCCCTACTCCACACGCAAGGCACAGTATCAGCCCCAGTTTTCCACCAGGTGCACTGTGGCACTGTCATCACACATCTAATGTCTGAGTGCCAAACAACAACTGGAGCGTATCTCTCAGCACGCTTGCAATGACTAAAGGACAGCAGCACTGTTTCTTTTACTGTGAAAAAGAATTTGCTTTACAATTCTTGACCCAGGGAGTGGGAGCAGCAGGAACACTGCTAGATGGGAAAGCAGAGTGAGTGTGACCTTTTGTTGTATGATTATCTCCTGTTACTGCTGACGCCATGACCTCTCATTTCTCTCTAAATCCTATTTTCTTCCCCATTTACATGCACAAAATGTCATACTCTGGCTAAAAATGCTGGAGCACTTTTCCTTTTTTTTTCTTTTCACACCCTTTGCAGGGTCAGTCAGCAATCTCAGTAAAATAAACATAACAACATGGGCTCAGTAAAATAAACATAACAATATGGGGTTTGTCTGAAAAACCTAGCAATTTAGGTATTTAAGAAGAGCTCTCAAAAGCACAGCAACTGTGTGACATTGGCCCATTGGCAAGAGCAATGTTCAGTTTCTGGATGGGTATTCTGAACTTGAGAGATGAGATCTTACTCTCTGAGACTTCTCTGTTGCAGTCACTGCAGCTTGGTGGTAATGTGAGGGGAAAGCACTTCCTAAAGCAGCACTAATAGGAACTTCATCCTCATCCCATCACAGAAAATGAGTGATTTAGGAGGAGGCTAAATGTACCTTGTACACTGAAGTGCCTCCCACGATCCAAACCATGTCTACTTTACTTTGTAACTCTGGTGAATCCAAAAGAGCTAAAGCATCGTCCAGACTTTTGGCAAGATAATGTGCTCCTTTTGGGGTTTCCCTAGAAAAAGCAAAGTTTTATTACTACGTAAATAAAGGACAATTCATCATGATCATCAATACAAACGAGATACAAAATGTGAATTGCTGAATTAACAAATAACTACATGTTTCATGTTAATTAATTATTTTGAAGTGCATGTTACTGACATTTTATGTTAGAAGTGTCATCTGACTGTTCAACACATCACAGCTTAACCATAATTAAGGAGGCATTGTAAATTAAAAATCTGAAATTTTATAACATATTTTTCAAAAAGTGTGACTGAGAAATGCACATATCCATAATACAAATGCATAATGTATAAATTAAACTTAGATTATTAAATACAGATAATCAAGAAATTAAATGTAGATTTTGACTGGAATTCCAGAACATTAAAAAAATGCTTTTTCCTTAAAATACAACTAGTTGAAAAGCCAACATTCCCTGTCCATCCACATACTCAGCTGCAAATCCACCAATACCCTCCAAAGCAATAAACCACTAAAAGTGGACATCTGTATTTAAAAATATTTGTGTGACAGTGGGTGATGCATTCAAGAAGAGAGGTCTGAAAGAGGACAGTTCATCCACAAATCCTAATAAAAATAAATTTAAAAAAACGGATTTAGGGCCACCAATCTAAGCAGGAACTAGAGAAATACAGTTAAATACATGAGTCAGAAACACTACTGAAAATTGTCAAATGGTTTGTGAGTAGAGCCAAAAGTAGCACTCATGATGCAAAGTAATGACAATTACCTTGTGAATGAATTAAAAAAAATTAAAAATCAAGAGTAAAGCAGTTATAACACTCAGAACCAACAGCAGAAATGCTTTCTAACCAGGTATCAAAAACGCTACATTTGGAACCACTGCATGTTGTAATGCTACAGACATTTTTTGGTGCAGGTTTTGCTCGGTTTTACAGGGCCCTTATTTACCATACTTACTTGAGCTCCCTGCTGAGCACAATATTAATTCTGTCTTTTAGAGGACGGTTCTTCTCAGGAATGGAGAACCACGTTTTTTTACCCATTATCAGTGCATTCTGTTTACCTGAGCAAGAGAGAATCGATTTGAATTGTTTAGAGAGGCTGACTGGCTTCCCCTCCCTCCCAAGCCCCTCCTTAGCAGCTGACAAAAGCACAAGCTCAGGCCCCAGCTCCCAGGTGAGCCACACGCAGAGAGGAGCCCGTTTGTGGGCTTAGAGCCTGGTCAGGCAGCTGGCCCTTAAACTGTCCCACACAGACCCATGAACTCACAATAATTTCTAGGAGAAGAACCTGTCAGATTTAATCTAAAGCCGAAGTGCTATAGGTGTTCAATCATATAACATTCACTCATAAATACGATTTCTGACCAAAGCCAAGCATTCATAACCTAATCACCTCTCATATGTAAAGCTGCTAAGGAAAGGAATGTTTCTCTTTATGAGGAAATGGAGTTGCCAGAGAAATAAACACAATGCCAGCATGGTCACTCCACGTTGTTTCCAGGTTGAGAGACAACAGAGGCAATGCTGTCATTGCTGATGTGAAGATTTATGGCAGCATATTCCATTAAGAAGTCTGGTTATGAAGCAGTTTACCTGTCTAGCATCCAAGATCACATCTTACCAAAAGATCTGCAGGCAGGATGGAGCAAAATGTTTCTTTTAAATTGTATTTCAAACATATTTTTTCTTGATCACAGGTTATTTGTGCCAGGTAAGGTGCAACTTGCAGACATCTAAAAAGACTTACAACTGTCAACTGTGTTCCAACCTTTTCTTGTACATTTAAGGTTGCAAAGGGCTGAATCAGGTCTCCAAAACATAAGTAAAGTCTTTCACTTAAGACTGTTTCAAAATGAGATTAGACATTCCTTGTGGATTATGGAATAGCACTTCAAATCAGATGATTGACTAAGTCACCTAATCAAAACAAGGGAATATATCAAACTGACCAGAAGTGAGTTTTTACCAAACAAGTGAGCTTTAACAGCATAAAAACCCCCCTGCACAAACCATGAAAGAGTGACTGTGGTGACAAACAACTGCAGTGTGTTCTGCTCTACGCTCTCACCATGGTTTGGATTTTCTGGTGCACGGAGATGGCTCAGCACCCAGAAAACTCAGCAAAATTACTGTCACAAGGGTCAGAGGGGTGGGTCGAATGGCCAAGGCTGAGCTACAGCAAACAAGTTACATAAGCTAATGTAGACTGAAAAACACCAAACCACCTCTGCTAATTAAGCAGCTTGTGAAAACCTTCCTATTTTTAACTTGGAGTCTCGTGTATAGACTTGTTAGGTAAGCTTTCGATGAAGTTTTCTACTCTTCTGGGAAAGAAGGACTCGAAAATTGTTTCATAACAGATCACCTGCATCTCCTCTGAAATATCTGATTCATCATCTTTCCTCATCTACCCCGAACGATTACAAAGGGCTGAAGCACTGGTGAGACTGGTGAGGAAGAGGCAAGGCAGGGAACCGCAGAATCCCGAGTTTTGGGTGTCCGCTGCCTCACAGCCCACACGTTACCTTCCACCCGGGACGTGCTCGTCATCCTCTGGAAGTACTTGTACTCATTCCTGCCGGGGAAGCACGAAGTGCGTTACAACGTGTCTTAAGAATAACTTCTCTAATTTCTAATTTTTTTTGCAAGTTCTCTAATTGTAACTAAAAACCCCCACTCACGATGGGAGTGTGCCGGGGCCCGGGGACGGGCGGTTGGACGGCGCCTGGGCCGGTGCCGCGGCCGAGGCGGGACCTTCGGCCGCCAGCCGTGCTCGCATGAGCGATAAGCTGCGCGATACCCCTCGGCCATGGCATGAGAGAGAACCCACCCCAAATCCCCCACAGCCCCCGTCCCGCCACGCCGCC
>VYXC01011265.1:0-33044 GCA_013397175.1 Platysteira castanea | reverse complement strand
CATGCCAAACCAATACAGTGTTTAAGGAAGGAGGATTTCCATGCATCTTATAAATCAACAGATTGCAATAAAATGGTATCTCACTATTTTGGTAGGAAAACAGGGTTTCCCTTTAAGGGAAAATACAGCAAATCAAGAATTCCTTTTTTTCATTTAGCAAGAAGACAAACATATATTAAGTATATTCAAATTAGAGAGAATTCAAGTGTCAGATCTCCAAATGTTGTTTGGAGTCATCCAAAGAGAAAACCAAAGCCACTCACAAAACTGGGTCTAGATCTTGCACATCTTCCAAAGCATTACAGCTATTAAGCAACTCTCACCTGCTGCAGACATTAGGATAAGGCTCCCCAGGGAAGTGCTCACTGCACCCAGCCTGTCAGAGTTCAAGGAGCACCTGGACCATGCTCTTAGTCATACAGATTAGTTTTAGGTAGTCCTGTCAGTTGACGTGGTGCAGAGACACATAGAAGTCAAGAGAAAAATGTTCTGCAAGTATCTCCAATGAAGAGGGAAGCCAAACCCCCATAATCAGGAATGGCCAGGAGGTTTATGGCAAATCACCTCTACACCACAGGTCCAGGATGTCCAGGATGCGAAAACATCTGTAATTACATGGTACCTTGTAATTACAGGTTACACTGTAATTCTGCACATAACTAGGAGAGTCCTTCATGTGGTTTGCTCACCTCTTTATGGTTGACCATGGTACAGGTCTGTCTCCTCTGGTGGCTCTTGTCCTTGGCCTCTTTTTTTTTTTTTTCCAGGAGTTTAGAGAAGCTGGTGCTAAGGGCACATGTCTGATGGCAATGCATTGCATCTGAATTTTATTGTAAGCATAATACATCTGTAAAACATTATAGAACCATTAGAAATGGAAGACATTGATATGGAAAGCTTTCCTGAGGAACTAGAAGAAGACTAGGAGTTTGGAAGTTTCTATTTCTTTGAATTTTGATCTGTGGCTAAAAATAATGTCTCCTAATTCATAAGGTGTTTGTTGTGGCTTTCCTCTTTGACAAAGTGCAGTCTAGAAGAGGAGCAGAATCAGCTTTGACTCCTAGAGAGAGCATCCAAGAGAGCAGGAACAGGTTTGAAGGGAAAAACTGAAAAACAAAAGTCGATTTTACCCAAAACACCATTTACCTTTTCATCTGAGGCTGAGAAGCTCTTTAGACCTCTCCTGGGCAGATGCATTTTTCACACTTGATGGTGATTTCAGCTCATAAAGTATTTGGTTATTTTGAACCTGTGAGAAATATAGAATGTTTCTGAGCTATTCAGAAACCTTCTTACAGTGTTATGCTTGAAATAGTGTTTCTGGGAAAAAGGGAAACGTACCTTATATATAAAGACAAGAATTGAATGTTAGTAGAACTGACATCTTAGCACTCTAATAAAAAATCATTACTAGTCCAGGTCAAATTGTTACAGAAAAATAAATAATACTCCTATGCAGAAAAAGTTCCAGTAGTAGTAATAATACTAATACTAATACTAATACTAATGCTAATGCTAATGCTAATGTTAATGCTAATGCTAATACTAATATTGATACTAATAAATACTAATACTAATTCTAATAATAATATGGATGTCTTATGCACACCCTTCTTATCTTCTACCCCTATTCCTGCTGTTATGTTCCCCCTGCCTGTGCTCATCCAGATCCTAAGGCTGGTGGTTTCATTCTGGTGATGGTGTTACAGGAAATCATCAGCATTTGGAGTTGTTCTGTGGGAGGAATGTGAGGTTGATGGCTGTGGTTTCTTCTTCCTCACTCCAGATTCTCCTGGGGGTCAGTTTCATGCTTTGTTACATGCTTTTACACCTTGTTTTTTCTTCATTGGATTGAAAGACCATTTCACATCCACATTTACTGTAGATGCTGATATATACATGTAAGATATTATTTTTCTGTCCTCTTTGCTACCCCTGAAACCATTCTCACCCAGCTCTGAATCTGCATTTCTTTAGCTGTCCACAGGTGAGTTGTTTGTGGCTGTGAGTGCTCCAGAGTCAGGCTTGTGCCCCATCTCTTACCATCGCATTGGGCCTGTACCCCCCTGCACTGCACCCTGTGCTTCCACTTCTCGGGACCTCTGCTGTCACACCAAACCCATGACGGCATCTGTTAGCTCCCGTGTATGAAGCTGGAGCTGTGAACACCTCGTGGTGCACAGAAGAGCCACTGGTATAAAAATACGGTTCTACCATGCAGTGCTAGTTAAAGGAAACCAAATCAGCCATAGGCACCTGGCTAGAAGGAGGAAAGTGTTCCTACAGCTAAACTAAACTGAAACAAAGCAGCAGGTACTCAGTAGTAGTCCAGGCAGGCCTCAGTCCTGCAAACTCAGTACAGAACCTGCAGCCTGTTGCCAGCAATGGCCAAACTGCGCTGCAGGGATGGGGGTTCCAAAAGATCCTGTTTCTGGAATAGACCAAAGCAGAAAGGCTTTGTGCGCTGCATGCTACTGAGAGTGGGGCTTAGGCTTAGCAACCTCTCCCTGTCATTTCCTCCTCCTGTCACTCTGTACAAAGGCACAGGGAGCAATGAGAAGAACCATGGGGACAAGAGTGACTGAAGACAGCTTCTGGAAGAAGACAAAACCAACAGCAGCTTTTGGTCACTGGGACTCAGGATAAATCGGAAGTGGAGCTTTCACATTTGTCATTTCACTGCCTGGTGGGAACAACACTTTTCTCTCCTTTAAGGGAAGAGCAGCCTTGCCACAAGCTCCAGGAGTCATGGGGTACATTTGAGCTCAGCTCAGCTCCTTCCCTCATGTTTTTGCCTGGGCACACACAGGAAAAACTTCAAGGAAGCTTGGGAAACAGAAGAACAAAAGGCTTTGGGAGAGATTGGGACCTCTCCAGCATTCTACCTGTGTCAACAACTCCAATGAGATGTTTCTTGCTCCCTTTCTGCCCTTCTCCAGTGATTTTAATTGGCATCTGTTTCCAGGCAAAACTGGTTTCAATTCTTGTGTGCCCTTTGTACAGGAGGGGCACAGGATGATCCAGCTAGGACATACAAAGAAGCAAATCAATTCCCAAATATCAGATGCCTGAGGACAAAGCAAGAGGATTAGAGAAACCTGATGTCTTTCTTCAGAGGCATGTTGTTTTTCAGGATCCTGTCTGCTGGTCTTTTTCCTTTCCTTGGGAAAGAAAAACTGATGTGCTGGTGATGGGTGATAACCCTTCAGCCACGGTGAGGCCCTAGCAAATGCTTGCTGTGTCCTGCTTTCCACGCCCAGCCTGAGCTGTGCAGTGCAGCTTGGGGACATGCTGTGTGACAAATCAGTGCCCTTGTGCAGAGCCCTACTGCACCTCAAGGCTGCTTTCACAGAGCATGAAGGGTTTCTTTTATGCACTGCTACACGCTTACCAGCTCAAATTCATCCTGCTGACTAAACTAGGCTTTGTGATGGTGGAAAAATCTACAGTCTGACCTGTCCTGGATCGCAGAATATTTCACTTCTGCTTGCAGGATTCAAACAGGGAATGAGACAATCTTTTACTACATTGCCAGAGGCAAGAAATGAAAATAAGCAGAGATTTACCACTTTGGAAAGCCTTTGAATTACTTGTAATGGGTCCTGCTGATGTGCTGCATGCAGAACAAATCAAACACCAAATGGTTATTTACCTGCAGAACTTTGGAAGTAAAGATAACTACTCAAATGCAACAGCCACATACAAGATACATAAGAGGGAGTCATCTAGAGACAAATAGAGGATTTTCAGGTGATGTGTGTGCTGCTGGTTGAGCACTGCTGTAATCCAGACACGTGTCTGGCTCATACTGCTACACCCAGAAGCCCACCTGGACATTGTACCAAGACCTGGAGCACTTACAAATGCTGGGGAAGTCAGGGCAACACAATGTTTTCCTGCAGGCTCTCGTTTATCCAGCCTGCAAAAGGCTTGGCCTGTTGTGTCCCAGTTTCCCCCAGAGCTTCACTTCCCCAAGTGCAGTTAGTCTGGAGCTCTGCGGCAACAAGCCCCAAACAGCATGCACAGGTCTGAGTGTGCCTCCTCCTCTTCCTTTGTCCACTTTTAAACTCAGGGTATAGACAGAGCCCTTGATGTAGGAAACATTTCCAGCATATCTGGGTGCTGACAGGGAGCAAACCTTTCAGAGGCAACATGACAGTGTGTTGGCTACCAAGAGCAGACAGTGCAACAGGAGCATGGTGACAGCAATGCCAGACAATAAGCTGCCCTGCTTACGGCAAAGCAGAGCCTGCTGCAAATGTGATAGCATTTCCACAGCTGTGAAAGCAGGGAAGTGTAAGACTGAAGATGGATCTTCACACAGAATCTTCTGTGTCTCCAGTGCCACAGGATAATTTATAGAGACGGCTTAATTTATAAAATACTTGACAGGTGCCTATCTCTACACCAGGTGGAAG
Organism: Platysteira castanea; assembly: GCA_013397175.1. Taxonomy (NCBI): domain Eukaryota; kingdom Metazoa; phylum Chordata; class Aves; order Passeriformes; genus Platysteira; species Platysteira castanea. The sequence goes on along the minus strand of VYXC01011265.1, from coordinate 28,626 downwards.
CTGATTGCTTTTTTTCAGAGCCCCTCTCATCTCCCCAGGCACACATAACCCCAGTGTGTGTCACTGCATGGCACTGGCCAGCTGCAAAGGCATGCCACAGCTGTCTGGCTGTCACTATGTGACCTGAGTGGCAGAGACCTGTGGCACAATTCCAGCTGTGGCCCCTGACTCTGAGGTACAACCTCCCTTTCTTTCAGATGAGGGATGTGGGGATATTGGGTCTTTCCAAAAGCCATCTTCCTCCTAAGCCACAGCAGCCTCTCAGTTTGGAGTCTGAATAAGCCTGAGTGACAGGGATGGGTGCTGAGGTCTCACTGCGCTTAGGACAAATAGTGAGCTGGGCCAGGAGGTGGGTCAGGAGAAGGACCCATAGGAGGTGGCAGAACTGAGGAGTTAACTTCATCAGAGCACTGGAGAAAACACGGAGCAATGAGGTGCAACCAGGACCATCCTGTGTTCTGAACAGGGCTCTCATGGATATGAGACCCAGTGCCCGAATAAACTGTTTGGCTTACTGAGCTCTCCATTTTCAGGGAAGCTCATGTGAGAGCCAGTGGGATTGTCAGGGCCTGAGGAGCATCAGGTGCTGCAGGCTGGTCAGGGCAGAATCCTGACCACTGAGAATCAAATGCTTTTCCTCTGTCAGCTCCCAGGGAGGGATTGCCCATTTCCGAAGGCAGGCACACAGTAAACACTGGGCTAACTCCAAAGGAAGGATAATGGTGTTTCCAACTCTCACTGAATGTCATACATAACTTCAAATATAGGTTAGATCAAGCAGTATGTTCATGTCTGGAGGATGAGACGTCAGCTCAGTTTAATCAGCTATAAAAACAACAAGACTCATTTTATTCTATTTGTTGAAAATGGTTTTGAGACCTGATTGCACAGAGCCTGCACGCCAAGAATCCCAGAGTCTCCCATTTCTGTCAGCCCATTTGTTTCAGTTCCCAACTTCTATTCTAATTTGAGGCTACATCTCTCAAAGGCAGCACATAAATAGACAGATTACCATGCCTCTTCCAGAAAGTAACCTGTCAGCTGAGTTCTGTTTAAAGAACAAAAAAAGCCCTTGCAGACAGTCTGTGCCTACAGATACATCGAGCCAGATGCTGTTTTTCCAGGGAAAGGCTGAGACTGTGAAACAGTTTTATATCATTGGATGCTTTCCTTCCTCGTGATGATTACGGGTGTCGGTGCCCTGTTTCACCACACCCCTATGTAAATGTCAAGGCTGTCAACTGCTGAGAAAGCATTCAGGAAGGCATGAATACATTTAGTTTCCAATACTGACAAAAAGCAATGCTTTTCTACATAAGCCATAATTAACCTGCGGAACTCAGTGCTACACGATATCAGCAAAGCTAAATGTTTGACAGTCTCTAAAGTTAAGATTTTATATTTTCTGTAAATTAAGGTCTTTGTTCTGTGCATATGCAGGGAATGACACTACACCAAAACTGCAAATCCAAGGTACTACCACCATGTAGATGGGCAAGTAAATAATAAACTACAGCTGTGCCATTCCTAACAAAATGATGACAAATTTGTCTGAACCTTCGTAGTTGCTTTTGTGCTGTATTGGTATTGCAAACAAGAGCTGCTCAGAAAGGTAATTTCTGGGTATTTTTGTGGGGGAAATGTCAGTGCCATGAGACTGAGCTGTTCTTCAGGGTGTATCAGTTTCACTGCATCTGTCGACAAAATTCATGGTCCAAAAAGGCATGAACGTATTTTTAAAATTATTTTTACTGTATCCACTACAAAAGAAAAATCCAGGCTGTGAACAGCTCTAGAAAACCCCATAGTCTGCAACTTATGAGCCCATAATTAACTGCTGGAGGTCACTGAAAACAATCTTCAGCCCCAGTGAAATTACAAAATTATTTGTCAGGAAAGTCTTTTCAGTATCTTCTGAGGTCTCAGAGGCTGAGAGAGATTTCAAAGTTAATTCAGTCATCAAGAGTGCCAGTTCCTATGCTCTGCATTTTATTGTCTCACAGACAAAATTCTTCATCCAGGGCCAAAGATAACCACTCAAGACTGTTCTTCACAGTTTCCAGTGGTTTTATCTGCAAAGGATTTTTAATCTGGGATAAGCGCAGTCTGATCAACCAGAAACTTCTCAGAACTGCCTGAAAATTGTATTTGTCCAAGTAAGTTTCCTCTGGACTTTATTATCTCTAATGCTTTGTTCAAAGAATTGTATTGTAAGAGTGGGTTCCCTGAACAGGGCGTTTGTGATGACTCAGACAGTGACAAATTGCTTCTACTATCACATATAATGAGTTCAGATCCTGCTAACCTGCAGCTGGTCACCTTTTTCCTCCATCTTTATGGTTTAAGGTATATGTGAAGTCAGCCACTGAGAATTCACTCAAGAGCAGATGGATAACTAGCAAAATGAAAGCAGGCAATCCCATAAGGCTGCTTAAAGGAGAAGCATTTTGGTGCCTCACAAATGCTTTGAGCACTTTTAGATTCCCATTAAATCCATTGAGGTACAATGTTCGCTTGGAGAGTGAGCCTTCTGTGGGAGGGCTGCCTCAGTGCTCCTTCATCAGCACCCAGGGAAATACCATCCTGGACACCTCTGAGCTGTGTGACCATACAAATCCTATCAATACCAGAAACCCTGAAACAGCTACTAGTGCCTAATAGCCCTTAATGACATCCCAGCCAACAGCTGCTGAGTTGAACACCAAAGGAGAATTTAAAGATCTTCACAAAGTCACCCTTTTGCTGACTGAAGCCTCTGGCTCATATATTTCGTTGATTCAGTACAGAAAAATAAATTCTATTTGTGACTTATTAAAGAGAATGTAATATTCATCAGTAATGCTCTAAAGGATGTTGGATTGCCTTGGCATACTGTGGGATTTAAATTAATTTTGTTTTAAAAGAGTCTTCTGCCCATCATGAGCAAAAATGTCCCCTTTTGATAAAGTTGGTAACTGGTGATGAGGAAATAACTTCTACTACAAAGTAATGAAAGTGAAAGACAGAAAGAAATCAGCAGAACTTTCAGGTTGCTGAAATTTAGAAGGATGGCTTAAATTTTTAATATATGTGTCAGTTGGGCGCTGGTTTTCTTTTGAGTGGTTTTGGTTTTGTTTTATTGTTTTTGTTTTCTTTAGGTGAAAACTTAAGAAGTAGAAGCTCTTATACTCCATAACATGAAGTCTACACAAACTCATGATTACAGTCAGCTTTCTGGGTGACACGTCAGACTGCCTTTGCAAACACTCCTTTGAAATGTCAACAGCAAGGTACTGAAATCAAACAAAAAAGTCAGTGTGGACCTCTTCTTAATGGCATATGAGATAATTTGAAGAAGAGTTACACCGCTGGCAGCAAAATTCCTCTGGGTGCCACCCTAATAATAATGCAGGCTAATGAAGGGCCATGGCCTATATCCATGCTCTGGGACTGCAAACTCCCCTCTGCTCAACAGCACGTGCTGCAGTTGTCTTGTGTGTAGCACACTGAGTGTGGTTTCTCCCCTCTCCCTCCTTGTCACAGGCTTTGCCTTTCTGCACCAAGCTGTGGTCAGTGAATGAAAAATCCAGGCACCGGGGGCCAGGAGTTAGACCAGAGGGATGCTGCTTTCCCTCACAAGGATCATGGTGAAACCTCTCCAGATACAGGAGGTGCCCTCCCTTTGCTTGCCTGGCAGTGATGTTGACAATGGCAGACAATTCACAGAGGGCTGCTGCCCTTAAATGCAACATCTTGTGCCATTTGAGATGGGATAAGGACATGAGACACCTGCACAGATCTGCTAGAAGGACCTAGTGAAGCTCCTTACCTTTCCACAAAAGCAGCTGCAGGCCAAGGAAAGTAACCTGGAGCTCCTGACTTTGCACCAATGTCAGACACCTCATGTGATTTCACACGCTTCAGCAGCCACCCTATGTGACAAGAGTGGGGACTCCTCCCCCACGTCAGAGGGGGAGGGTGGTACTGTGCTGTGCACACACCTCATCTCCTGAAGGCTGGATCAGCAGTAGGTACTGCTTGTTCAGCGCAACTGGAGTCTTCAGTGGAAGGACTAAAACATTTTTATGGACATGGTTCTCCTCTGAGTTGCTCCAGAAAAACCTCTGATGAGATCTGAGCCTGTCAGGCCTAAAGAACAATCAGAGTTTCTGTGGCAACCTCTCTCTGGTCCTTTTACTTCCAAGGCTGCTGTGGAGCCCAGGGACCCCCGACCACAATCCTGCCGTGCCAAGTCACAGGGACAGTCCATGGGCTCAAGGCTTGTTCCCTGAACACCAGGGCACTTGGGAACTGCACAACCCCCTGAGAAAAGTTCCCAGCCAGCCTTCACTCCTGACACCCCACAGCTCCTCAGGCAGGTGACAACAGAGCCAGCCAGGACTCCTCGTTCTTCCAACAGCCTGGATAAACACTGGCAGAGCTAGGGATCAGCAAGAGCCTTGATGCTGGAAAGATGAAATGTTGTTCATCCCTAAACGATATTTGAATTCGGAGATTTAAATCTTGATCTGGGATCTAAAAATACTCTGAAAATAGAATCATCTTTATGAAACAGAAATTCACTCTCCCAGCCAGCCCCAGTTGTCAAGACTCACTCCTTCTCAAAATGAGACCATCTGTCATGGAAACAGGCATCTAACTTTAACCCAGATTTGAAACTGCTGGCTTGGAGGTTTGTAAATAAATCCCAGAAACACCCCAACTGTTCTCGGGCTCACACTGAGGGGCCACATCTGCTCAAAGTAAAAAAAATCTGAATTTACATGAGTTGCACATCAACTCATTCTATGTAAAGATTCTGTAAAAGCAATGCCAAAAAATAAGCTTGTCAGGTTATTGCAGTCAGTTTGCCAGCAATACATGTTTACATTAAAGCCTGTCAAATACAGCCCTCAAACACTACATAAATAGGTGGAAATACTGAATGTGTTGCTGCACAATAAAATCAAAGTGTTAAACTATTACAGGTGTCTAATGGGCATTATCTTCCTCATCCTCTTTCTCAGGCAGAGGCATTGTCCTCCTGACAGCCACAGCTCCTGGAGCAGAAGGTGGCTGTCCTCTGCAGCTGGAGCTGTCCTGTCCCAACACAGCCCTGCTGGTCTGCTGTCCTGTTTGGCAGCTCAGTGCTGAAACAGAATCTGCAAGCTGTAAGAAGTCAGTGCCACTATATATCAGGCCCAGACACTAAGCTAGTTCCCTCTCTTAAGTATTTTAGCATTTCAGAGCCTTCATTTTTGATGTGTGACTTTTTATAAGAGAAAAGAACTACTCTTCCCCCTACTTTACAAATTGGAAACTGAAGTGGACACCGAGTTAGTGATTTCCCCAAATAATAGAGGCAGCCATTGTTTCTTCCCTTCCCCTTGTATTATGTTTTTTGACATGCTGCAAGTCTTTCTGGCTACCTCAGATTCACACGAGAAGTGGGACCAATATTTAATTTGAGCGTTTTAGTGTCTCTGTGACCTTTCCTAGCACCTGGTGAATGAACAGGGAGTTTTGGAGTCCAGGCGAAAAGACTTTGAAACATCCTGCCATTTCTACGTGATTTAAAATTTGTGTGCATGATCGGTGTGTTCTGCCCACATGCTCAGGCTTGGCTTCTTTACCAGATATCAAGTCAGGAAAAACTTTTCTTGTAATCAGCTTGGCAGAAACTGTTGGATGTTTTCTTTGGTTTTGATGGGGTTTTGCCTTACATAATATAAATGATGCCACACTGTGAGTTTTGGGACGATCTTGATTCACATTTGCAACCATCCTGGATGCTGCATTAGGATCATTTTCCCAGCTAATGGCTGTGATTGCCTTTCTTGGATTCTCCCACTAGAGGGGCTCCCTCACTTCCCTTAATACCTTTTGCAAACATTCACTGCTCTTCCCCTCAGTCTGTGAATTCCCTTCCTTCTTACCATTGCTCTTCAACAACTGGATATTGATATCAGTCTCTGATTTATCCAGGAGGTCACTGCTGTTACCCATTTTCTGAATTTCCAAGTAAGCATCTTCATCTTTTCTCCCACACAGGCATGTTTGGGGCAGTGAAGAGGAAATCCTCATCACTGTCCCTAACACTGGCTCATTTTCCCCTTCCAGATCCCTACTTTCAACTGTATTTCACTGTCGTGGCTGGAAGAAGCACCCACAGAGTGCTGGCTGCTGATGTGCTGGCATTGCTGCCTCCCACATCACCCACCTGCTCCCACAGCACACGCTTTCCTCTCAGCACATCTCGTTCTATTGTCAGGCCGTAGGTGCTCTGAGGACAGGACTGTCATTCACTCTGTGCTCATGCAACACCTAAGATGGTGTTATCCTGCTGGATGCCTGGGGATATAGGAAACATACAGTAAACTGTCCCTTGTAGAGCCTTGCTTTAACTGGCCTGGTGCCTTCCCACGCCTATTCTAATGCCTGCTCTCAGAAACCTCTCTAATCCCCTGGCAAGCTTTCCTCATCCCTTTTCTTGGCACTCTCCTCCTTTTGTGGACCACATTGCTTTGACCATGTTGTTCTTCCCATGGTGTCTCAGCACACCTCTGGCACAACCTTGCATCCAGCCCTTGTAACTTCCTGGAAAAAAAACTGGGTGGCCACATGGCTGCAGGTCAACACTGTAAAAGGAAAATGCTCTTTCCAAAATTGAAACCGAGTTTGAGAAGCAGGCTTGAAGATTTTAATTGGCAGTTTAACCATTTGTATTTATTTATGTTTTTATTGAATTTCTCACCATGGACAACAGAAGTGTACGAATGTGTCTGCTCACCTGTCTATATTCTGCTTAAGGTTCTGTTGCATTTTCTTGATGTAGTTTAGACTAAAAGATATCCCTTTTTTTAGGACATCATCCTATTCCCTCTGCAAAATCTTGTGTGGGGAGATTTCATGGGGCTCCTGGGATTTATAGATGATAATCCCACTTGACCAGAAAACCTGGTACTCCATACATGCACAGTCACACTGTTCCTGCATGCCCATGATAACATGAATCCTAATGCAGTATAAAATACACACCATGCAGCCAGTGCTTTCTGGAAATTCTTGGAGTTGTTGTACACAGGCTGTTCTATTCATGAACATATGTCTGATGCTTCGCAGAAACTGCAGTTTGGGATGTGTGCTGTCATTGCCAGGGTAATCCCTAAAGGCAAACTCAAGAGTACATATGGTAAATTCTCACACTACACCTTACTTTCAGGAGTTTAGGGAATTGTGTGATCCATGGACCAGCTGACACATGGATTTCATGCCTTGGAAAGAGGTAAGACATGGCATACTGGGCAGATGACCTTTAACATATATTTCAGTGGTTTTCCTCTGCATTTCCTCTATAACTGGAAAGTGTCAATTATTTTATCTGTTTGCAGTTTTCCAATAAGACTTCTAGCAAAGGCAAAATCAGTTAAGCTCTGAAAATCAACCACTAAGCACTCAAATCTGTTTCTGTCAGCTGGCAGAAAACAAGCAGGAAAGCACTTCTTGATGAGTGCCCGGTCTTTGAGAAGCAGCGTGAGAATGAATCACCCTTTGCATGTCTCGCTATTCAAATGTACCCCTGCAGAGTCCGTACATGGAATAAAGATAGAAAAGTCTCCTCACGTCCGAGCACCCACAAGGTGGTGCCATTCAATAATTTTAGGAGACGAGGCATTGGCGAGGAGAGGCCAAGATCCAGCTCCCCTTACGAATTACCATCTATTGCACAAGAAACTCGGTTTTCTAAACCGTAGGCCAAGCATCACCCGAAGAGCAACTTGCACTCAGTCAATCCAAAGGATCATATCAAGGATTCTGGCTGCTGCCTCATGTCTCCTCCAGTCTCTTCCCTGTTGCAGGGTCGTGTCCACCTCTGCATGCAGCCCTAGGAAATTTCCGCCATATGGGGTGACTCTGCAGCATAATAAACCTCACAGTCTGGACTGCCTCCCTATCAGCATACCTGTGTGTTAAACAGAGACCACCTTTAACCTCATGGCCCCAAAACAAGCAGCTCAGTTTGTGTTGGATGGTTAATAAGCATGGGGAAAGTCCCTGGCAAGGGTTACTGTCAGCCCTCATGATAATTCCCATTCCCATACAGAGGCTGTTTGTTCTTCCTATATCATCATCTCCCGCTCACAGGACAAACACTGTCCTCCCTTGGTGATAGACTCAGGATAACTGAGTCAACAGAGTGGAGAGTGGGAGCCCCTTGTTTTGGTATTAGCAGGACATCACCAGCTATACTCCACATCAGTTTTCCCACTCCATGGAGATGGCCAGCTTATTTTCTAGCAAGCCTTGGATGAACAAAACATTCTGAGGACTTGGAGGCTTCTTGCCTGTGTCAGATTCAGAGGGGCAGCTTAGAAGTGCACCCCTCCCTCAGCCCCTGCCTGAATCCCTTGCTCTAGCAAAGCTCTTGTGGAGACTGGGGTTAGTTTTTGTAGGGTTCAGCTGGTTGTTCCTAACCTGCAGGCTATCTCCTTCCCTTCAGGCATTGTTCTTTGCTGAATGTCAAACTGCCTGCAAGATCAGTGACTTCGAAGTCATGTAAACAGCATATGTTGAGCAGACATTAAAATTGTTGCTTGAGGATGCATACTGACTGTCCTTATAAACACAAGCACCAGATTAGCAGAGCAAGAAGCTGAAACAATCTTTCAGAAAGAATTACAGCTCTTCTTTGCAGTTCTTTAACAGATTAAGTTGCTTTCTTTCCCAGTCAACTTCATCAGCAGCACTATTCAGAATCCTAATGAAATTCAGGTGATAATGCATCTGGGGGTGTTGAGAGCACCTCTGCCTGTGGCTGTCCTTGACTCTATGACCTGGAGGAATGCAGAGGAAAATTGTATTAGCCTGTCCTTCAAAGGCAAGGAATTAAACTTGTCAACATTGTGGTCTAAATTGTGTCAGTAAGTCATATGTTTACCATTAAGCAATTGCCAGAACAACACAGGTAAATGAGCAGGAAAATGGTTGTTTATGGCCTCAGTTACTCCTAGCTGCTGTTTACTGGTGGAGTGCAATAAGGACAAAGGAGAAGGAAATAGTGGGAGAGAATCTCCAAAGGTGATGCTCAAATGAAGTATGAGGAGTCACATGTTTCAGGAAATAAAGGGAGAGCAAAGCAGAATGTAGCATTTGTCTTACTCATGTATTTTTGTCCTCTTTCATCACTTCTATAGAGATCTATAAAATCAGGAAGGGCAGGGGGATGATAAATGGTTCATTGTGCTTTCTTGTATGAGAACAAGGAATGAAACTAGCAATTAGCAAGCTCTCCACAAGCAGAGGGAAGTGGTTCTTCACACACTGTGCCAGAAATCTGTAAAACTCATTGCCGGGGAAGATTTTAGATTCAAACCTTTACAGAGGTTCAAAAAGCAACTGGAAAACTTCATGAGTGAGAAGAACCCATGAGTGCCTTTGACAGCAATTCCTCCCTCAGAAAGCCTCTGTGTGTTCCTGGAAAGGACGAAGACAGCCAGCTCTGAGGGAAGTTACTTACTGCGGACTGCTCGGTGGTGGGGAGGCTGTACCTGAGTTGCTGTGTCTGGCCTTGGCTCCCCTTCCCAGGTCAAGAGGGATGTGGGGAAACTGCCAGAGCCCAGTGGGGCTGCCGTGTGTTCAGGGGCCTGCAGGATGTACCCCCTCAGAGACGGGCTTGCTGAGGCTGGGAAGAGGCGTCTGAGAGGTGAGCTGGAGGTGGCTGCAACCGCCCAACAGAGAGACACAAACAAGAGACATTTTCAGGAGCAGTGGACAATACAAGGGGTGGTATCCAAGGTTTGCTGTTTGGGAGAGCCAGGCTGGACTTTAGGGAAGACATTTGCACTAGGAGACCTGCAGAGGGGACTTTCAGCCAACATTTCCATGACTTGATGAGCATCAGTTTCAAAACTGAACACCTGCATTTTGCCCCCCCCAAAAAGTGGTGGGGACTTTCTGAGACAAAATCTAGAAAGAGACAATATAGCTGGGGGCACCTCTTTCTTCTTATCCCTTGATTTGTACTGACACCATTACAGGTTTCCAGTGAGAGAGTCTGTTATTTATTCACCTCACTAAAAGGCCCATTCTCAGTGTCACTGGGATGACTCTGTTCTTTGTACTGTAACAGAAGCGATGCAGTCACATCATGTTCCAATAAAGAGGCCCTGACCTCCAACAGTAGCTCCATGTGAAAGAAATGAGCACCTGCTAGGAAGCTGGGTGCCTGTCATCCCAGCCTCCCTGGTCAGGCATTCACAGACTATTTTGGACCTCAACTGCAAGTCCGCTTTCAGTTCTGAATGACTGGACTTGTCAAGCTGTGGTCCTAAAGCAGCTCACTATTCACGAGATTAACATTTTGTTCATAAAACACAGGGGTACCTCAGTACCCAATCCTCTCAGCTGGCTGAGACACAGACCTAGAGCAAAATGCCCAAGATGCTCCCAAACAGTATTCAAGGCAGAGAAAAAACCTGAGCACAGCATGGCTGGGGGTTAAAAGTAAGCATGAGAGCAGCACGTCAGCCTACGCACTGCCAACTTTTTGCCAGGCATTTGGGCTTCCTGAGTAGGATTTTAACAGAGAACAGCAAGTGAGATCTGGGGTTGTGCTGAGGGAGTTCCTCCCAGCCACAGAGAGCATCATGAGATTCTGTTTGCTAAGGAAAGTATGACAAGGGAGGAGCAAAGAGCAAAACAGAATGATGTGAAGAGCTTGGGAATGAACATATGTAAGGTCAAGGGTATACTGTGAAAAGAGAAGATCATTGTTGCTTGATAAAAAAAGAGAGCATCAAAGGAAATACGTACTGAAGGAATAACACCATTCTCTTCTAGACCTCTTGTTGGGGCAAATAAACCCTGCTAAGTGTATAGCGAATTGCCCCTCACTTCATGCAGAGCCCTTCTGTGTTTTACCCATCCTTCAGTCTCACTGCTAGGGTAAAAAAAAAAAAAAGCTTGGTGGTGATTTGTGGAATCCTGTCAATTATCCACTAGAAAATATGCTCTGATCCCTTTACTCTCTGTTAGGATGGGACCTATTTCTGTCTAAAGTGTCTCAACCAACTTCAGATAAGGGTGTCCTGGAGATTAAGTACTGCATAACCCTAGAATGTCCCAGAGCTTTCCCTTTGTACCTTCCTCAGCCTGACTGAAATGTTAGAATATGGGAAAGGCAGGGAGCTTGTCAGAGGAAAATATTCGTGGGAAATATAGGGAAAATGGGAAATTTGCCCCTGCTTCTACCCCCACTAGTGCAGGATAACTTTTGTTATATTTAATAGACAGTGTTTTATCCAGCCAGGTTTTACATTACCTAGTATTTATATTGTTTGAGATGACTCTTCATTGCTCTGGGATCCTGTTGTGAGGAAGTTACTTGGTATTATTCTTTATTTGGAATAATCTCATGAGGACAGATGAGCCCAAGTTAAACAGTCTGCACACAGAATTTTAAGAGGTGATGACTTTGGACCTGAGGCTCCCCAGGCCAAGTAGCCCTGCTCTAGATCAAATGCTAAATTTCCTTAATGTCCCATGATGCTCAGATCTGAGGGCTTTGAACCTACTTCCACATTAGCATGTCATTTCTCTTCATTACAACTCTCTGGTGCTAGTGCAGAAACTCTAATGGAGGAGCCACAGGCTACCACTTGCAGCTGCAGCCCTGCTGTTTGAGGACCAATCAATCAGACAGCAGTGGAACATCACATCTCATATTCTGGACAGGCAGGCTCTTCAAAATGTTTTCCAAGAAAATGATCTGCACAGAGTTCTGTAAAAATCTAATTCTACTCCATTAACCAATAGCTTATAACCAGTCCAGAAAAAAAAATCAGGTGTAATAGCCCTATGACAAATGGGGTAGCACTTAGTCAATTCATTTATCTATCTACTAAATGGATGCTTTAAACCCAAGAGCCTCACCCCTTAACCTCCCTGGTTAATGTTTCCAGATGACATGCCAAATGTATCCATTTTATAAAACCACATTAAAATTAGAGAGGGGAAAAGTCTGGTCATCTTGGTTAAACAGGATTGTTTCATAGAGAATAATACGGAAATTGTATTAAAGAAGCTTCAAGACTGTTCTGACATTAAAAGGACTGATACTCATTCTCCATTTTGCTGTAACCAACTTGCTTATTAACTATGTCTCAGCTCAGGGCTCCAGCTTTGTACTGGGGTGCCCATTGTGCAAAGATAAGAGAGAAAGGTGGTCCATGTGCGAGCAGCCCAGCCCAACGTGAGATATAGCACAACAGAGATGCTCCTCACAGGTCAGCCATGCTCAAAATAGAAGGTCAGAGCAGAGTTCCATGCTTGGCAGTGTATTTAGTGCATACCATCAGTCTCATTCCCACTGCATTTTCCACAGAGCTTGTGACAAATAATTTTAGGAAGGAATTTACAGGATGACCTTGAAAGTGATGTCATGGTGTTTTAAACAGAAGAGCTCCTTTGCTGCATGGTGCAGTGTGAAAAGAACACCTTATCAATGAGACTGTTGTGCTTTGCTAAATGGAGACACTTGAACTGCATGAAAAGAGGCCACAAAAGGCCTTTAAGGGGCAAAGGTAAGAAATTTGGGGTTGGTGCTTCTGACAGAGGAGTTTTGCAAAGCAGTGGTAGGGGGTGATGGTGGTGTTGGGGTGGTGCGGTGACCCCTTTTTCCCTCCTCTGCTCTCTGCCCTCTGTTTTTGCCGTGTCTCACCCAAGTGGCCCCCACTCTCTGTCCAATATGCCTCTATAGACTGCTGTGTTGAGTGGCCTCTTCGATGGGCTCTGATGTTTCTACTCCAGCTGTGGCTCTGCACACCCTCTGCACTGGTTTTCTTCGCCATATACAGGAACACAAAGGAGCAGAGACACATAAGGATGAAGAGTATATCAGTCAACCTGCCGTGGCTACACAAACTCCAGGGGTGTTGCTAGGAGTCTGGATGTGCGGGTCTCTCAAACTGTCTTGCACCATAACCTCTCTGCTCCGTAGCTTTTCATTAGAATGTCAAAGAAATCTGTAAAAAGCTGGAATCAGGAGTGATCCCCATCCTGAATGTATTGGGAAAGTAGAATATTCAAAATTATTGATGCTGACAGATTCACAATCCAGGAAAGTCACTGGGACATAGGAAAGCAGCTCCTGAAAACTTGGAGAGTCATAATCAAAGTCAGAGCCTGGATGGACTTCAGGGAGGATGCAGCTGAGAGAATGAGAATAGACTACCTGTTAGAAAGAAAATACATCACAAATTTTATGTTTGACTAGGAAGACTGTGGAATCTTTTCCATTTGAGATATTTAAAATATGCTTAGGATGATCCTGAAGTACTTGCTCCTGCCTTAGCCTAGGAGGTAGACATCGGTCATCTCCTGAGCTGGCTTCTGACTCTTCATTATCTGAGTCTCTGGTATCAAATACTGGTTTTCTGTATCAACAACAGGTTACCGAGATAATGAACTGGACTATTTTTTTTCCCCGGGAGTCTTAATACCACGTGGCACCTGATGCCACCAAATCATTTTTATTGCAGTCTCCTGTGGGGGTTTGTGGTCAGCCATTCAAATGCAAGCTGCCCTCACCAAGCTTCCCTGGACAAATATTTACCTGCAGCAGAGCACAGGCAGCTGTAGCTGCAGGCTCCTCTATATTTATAGCTCACCAGCACAGGCAAGCTGCAGTCTGCCTGTCTTCGGTCACCTGCTCAGAGCTGAGGTTAACACATGAGTAAGCAGTAACTTCTACAGGCTAAACTGTATTTGCAGAAAAGATCACTTTATCCCAGTCACCGCTATGCACAGATATGAAGTAATCCCTAAGGACATGTGAAGGCTAAGCCTGTTTATCTGATGGTGCAAGGTCAGACAGAGGGACTGATAGGGGCATGTGTTTATAGTAACAACTGTGATTGCTCTGCAAAAAGACATCCCTCAAAGGGTTTCTTCAAAATATTGTCAGGTCAAAATGCAAGTTTTTGAGAAAATTACGGGTTTAATAATATATCATCTCCTATCAGGATACTTTGAATCACTCAAACACAAAATAGCTATATTTTCCTGAGAGCCCAAGTTTATCAGATGTCATCTTGCAGGGTTAAGCTGATTAGCACGATGGTTAGGGAGGAAACTCTCCCCACCAGGCACAGTTATTAGCCGAGGTAGCCAAGGTCTTACCCAGCCTCCATGGTTGGGCACAAGCTGTGGTGGACCCAGAGCCAAGCGTGGGCACTCCAGTCCAGTTGGCTCTGGCCTTTCCCAATTAAAGAGCTGGGTTATCCCTGCCTTGTCCTGCATCAAGCTACCCATCTGTCCACAGAGGGAAGTGCACACTGTTTCATGGTCAAATTTGGCTGACACTGGCCAATGGGCTCCAGATTCGCTGAGGAACAATCAAAGGGGAAACAGATGGAAAAGCAGCATGAGAGCATAAGCTCTGTTTCTGTAGCAAGCCAGGCTAAAATGCCCCTCTTGGTTTAGAACAGCAAATACAGCCTCGCATGGACACAGCAACTGCTGGCTGCAGCCTCTTATCTCTCCTGGCTACAAAGCCATGGAAGCCCTATGAAATATTGCCATACCCACTACTCTTGGCTATGGCAACTGAGCCGCTCTCCTCCACAAATTTGGATGCACTGTCCAGAACTCTGCTCCAGGGCATATCCTACTGTGTAGTGGGCCTCTTCCGCTCCTCCTTCCCCACCTTCCTCACTGGCTCTGTCTGACTACAGCCCTAAAGATCACAGCTGCTCTGCTTCTTCATCACACAGAGGGATCACCTCTGAGAGAAGATAACTCAGTCTTAGCTGGAATACAACTGTGGATTATCCTGTAGCCAAGCAGTGCACGTGTAACAAGCACCACAAATTTTGTTCCATGGGAAATATTTATAATGTATGTAATATAATAATTAATTGTGCAATGAATGTTCATCATGTTATCCCTGCAAAGTATCTTAAAGAGCAGAATCTAAGTGAATATCTCAGTGACCCAAAGCAGCTTGGGCTTCCCTCTGTGTGCTGGCTCCTGTCAGTCCCATGGAGATTCACTAACATCTGGCCTTTGGAGCAGAGCTAGTTGGTCAGTAAGCAAGGACTGTGTGTAGAGAAAGTCCCCAGTTCACAGCAGCTTTTAAGGTGAAGTGGGCTCTGTGGGAGAGGAAAAGGGTGAGGGGCCTTTCTGCAAGTGGTAGATGCTGGAAGAGAGAGGCAGGCAAGGCAGGCAGGGAGCACATTTTGGAGCGAGTTGATGGGCCTCCCTTTCAAAAAAAATATCTAGGATTAAGAGCTGTGCATTTCTGCACAACTTGTGTTACATTACACCAAGGAATTCAGGTTTTAAGAGGGTCCTTCAAAACAGCTGCTTTTCTGGTTCACTGTAAACAGTATCATCCCTGCCTCATCCCTGCAGTGACGTATACATGTACTTGTCCTTGAATGTCCATAGTCCTCCCTGTCCTCAGCACAGCTGCCTTCCAGTCTGGGGCAGAGCAAGTTTCATGGGCCAAGAGGAGGTGAGGAACCAGTGTGGAGCAGTGAGAGGTTCATCAGAACAGGAGCAATCCTGTGACCTGCTGAAGGGATAAGGCAGCTTGGTCCGTTCTTTCTCTCCTGTGTACATGAGGAAGCAATGCAAATCTGGCATAACTCTGGCCTATATTATTCATCAGAAGTCACTTGATGGTGGGATTTGGCTACCAGCCAGTCCCATGGAGTGTTTCCTTCTTACAGCCATCATCATTTCATCTTCCCCATAAACACCTGCAAATTATCCTTCTTCATAGCATACCTTTTAACTCCTCCCTGCTGGGATGCCAGTGAGAACTGTGGCTCACCCAACAGCCTCTGATGTGATCTGCCCTTACCTCATTTTCTGATTTTTCCTTCCTTGTGCTTCCTTCTCTGAAATAAAGGATGCTAAATCTCAACATGATTTTTGAATGCTGTTTACTCCCAATCTGTGTTGTTTCCAATTCTACGCTTGTAAATACAAGCTACTGGTGGAGCCCAGTATGAAGGAAAATATCCCAGCATATGGTTGGCAAATGCAGCACGCTTGGATCTTGTCTCTAAATGCTGTTTCCCAGTGCTTTCTTCAGGGAATCAACACTGATTAAACGTGCCAGTATATTTCACTGCATTTGGAGGATCTGCAGATCCTTCAGAAAAGTGGAAGCATGAAAAAGTAACCAGGTAACCAAGAGCAGTTTACTCTGTGGTGGAAACTGCAATTCAACTTAAAATGGTAAAACCCAGGTCTAGGTAAGAGATACCTCAGTGACTCCTGCACCCTTTAATCCGTTTGCAAACAGCAGTTGATGGCATTTGGATAAACATCTACTGGAAGTGGGAATGAGAGCCACCACATTCATGTCTGAGTGCAAGACTTCTTCAGGGTTTCCCAAGATTTATGATCAGATGCTCCCAGCCTCCAAGCCCTCTCCCTCAGACATTGCTGCTGCTGTTCCTCTAAGCCAACATTTATTTTCTTGCTGGATGGGGAGCCTGGAGCTGTGATGATTTTCACCAGCACCACTGAGGAGGTTACCAAGCCCCACGGCCCAGGCTGCCTGGCTGGTGAGACGGCTCAGCAAGCCTTGGTGCAGCTCTCGAGCTGGCTCAAGTTGGCAGCCTCACGTTTTCCTGGTGGGCAGGCACCAGTCCTGCTCTACACCAGGCAGGTTTGAGCTGGCAGTGTAGGATCCACCTCATTACCCCAATGCAAGCCACCGTGGTTTGATATCAGGACCCTATAACTCAAGAAGCTGGAAGTGGTTTGCACCTTTTTCCAAGAAAGTTCATATTGTCACATTTTAACTTGATCCCAGGAGCCTCTCAACTGTATGAATGAAAAAAATGAAACCAAAACTAAGCCAAACAGTCAAAGGCTAATGTGAACAGAGAGCTCTCATTTTGCCCCCCAGAATGCCACTTGATAGTCTTCCTCTTCCTTGCCCAGAAAAATGCCATGTTGTCCTCATGGACCTTTTCTTGGCCAGTGTGCCACAAGCAGGTGAGGTGGGACTGAAGATTGCAGTCTCTCATTGGAAATCAAATGAAAAGCCCTGCCAAAGCCAGCAGTGACTAATGCACTCAAATAATTAGTTGTGGGACAGATGGCAATGGTTTTCAGAACCCAACACTCCCTGTGAACCACTGTCCCTGAAAACATTTTGGAAATTTGTCAACGTGCCCTCCACATAGGTCCCAGATAACTTTGCTTCTTCCCTCTCCCATTTCAAATCAGTATCACTCTGTTTTCAAAGAGCATATTTTTAGCTCCTCTGAGAGGAAAAAAGGGCTAATGCTGGGAGATTTTTCCACTGTACAGGTAACAGGAGTTAGAGCCTGCAGCTGGGATTTCTCCCCTCAGATGGAACTGGCAATCATTCCCCAACAACGGTTTCTGCCAGTTAATTAAAGAGTGTTGTCCCCCCCAAGAGGGCTGTCCACACAAGGTCTCCTAGCCCAAATTTTCCAGGTGGTTTAGTTTCACTGGTGGGATCACAATGGGGGCCACCAGCACAGATGTCAACTCCAGACAAAATCAATCACGAGCTTGGGCTGAGAATCATTCCCCACTCAAAGCAAACTGGGATGGGAAAGAAAAATAAAGGGGGAAGGTTACATTCACCATAAAAATCTGCATCTAAAGATCAAATCCGTTCCTAAGTGTCAGCACCAGCCTGAATTATTAAAGCTGAACTTATTTTCCGAGGTTAATTTCCCTTTCCTTGCTTGTGTTAGCAGATCCTGCCTAGCAACAGCGGTGACCTCTCGAGGTTGCTTCTAGCAGCGTTTCACGTGGCTCTGTTTGCTCACTGTCTGCAGCTCCTTCCCATCCAGACAGCCCAACGAGAACAGCCAGTTTCTCCTCAGTATTATCCTCCAATTGCTATGTGACAGCCCTGCTTTGTGGCATGTCAAGTTACGAACACGGTCAAGGAAGATTTAAATCCCCCAGAAAACAATTCATCTTTAAATAGAAATAAATATCTATGAATCATTCCTTTTTTAAATAAGCACTTATGAGAATTCACACTGTCTTGAGTAGGGAAAGCTTCTGTTTGACTCTAACAAAATCAGAGTAACTCTGTGACAGAAATGTCTGGTTTCCTAAAGCTTTTCTTCCCTGCCCTTCAAAAAGGGATAAAGCCCAGACCATTATGGTCCCAGACAATCCCTGTTTTCTCAGCTTCTCTTTTTCAAATCAGGATGAATTTAATCTAAACTCTTAATTATAGACCCGATCCTAAAAGCCGCTGAAATAAGGTGCCAATTACGCACAGCTCCTCAGTGATGCAGGCGGTGAGTTAATCACTGCCCTCACATCTGGTACAGCCCCTACTGCCTTGCAAATCCCTGCCTGCAGACTGCTCCCAACTGGGAACAGATTAACCCCTTTCTCTCAAGCATCCAAACTGCTCTAAAGGCTATATTCAGGAATATTAACAACCACAACCTGAAAAGTTTCGCTTTCAGCTCCCACTGAGGGCCTCAGAGGGCAGGAGCAAGGCTTAAAATAGGAAAGATATGGAAAATGTCTGTGAACAAAGCCTGGAATTGATTTCCTTGATGCCTGAGAGAGTGTAAGGCAACATGCAGTGTGTGCAGTGTAGGTCCCTAGAGCCTGCAGTCACAGCAAACACAGGGGACAGGACAAGGAACCTGCACATATTCACCACATCTCTGTGCATGCTGCTTCTGAACTTTGAAGGGCTGTTTATGCGTGGCTTCTTTGCCTGGATGTAATCAATTCATTTATTTCCCTTCTACATTAATACATGAGTTTGTATAGGAAAAAAGCAGTTGAGATGTGTTTCTGCCATCACAGAGAGCACTACAGGTGATCTGCTTGTAGGACCAAGAGCAAAGCCTTTGCACTTAGCCAGCCTTTTTATTGGCATAGACCCATTTGAGTGCCATGTGGAGGCCTCCTCTCCTCACCATAGCACAGATGGCCTCCTCTTCCCTCCCAAGCCACAGCTCAGTCCTGCTACAGCTCCAACAGTTATACATAAAACCACCAGGAGAGCAATGTCAGGGAATTATTTCCTACATTTGCCTTTCAACTTGACATAGGCTGGTTTCTAGAAATGAGGGAAAACACCAGCGTTAGTTGGAAAGTTGAGTCCTGCTCAGGAGGTAGGAAAAAAATCCTCAGTGCTGTGTATCTCAGTTTGAGAGCTGGTGTCATGAGCCAAAAATTGATTTCTAAGCTGTCCTGCCTCATGTTGAGTATTTATAATTCTACAACACTCTCCCAGAGAGGAGGGATCACATAACTCAGCACAGGCTTTAATGACTCCACAAAAAGTAAAGCAGTGGTGAATCAAGCCATGCACAGCAAGGACAAACAGCCTGTAAGAAAAGTCCAGAATGCTGGTTTGCTTAAGGCAAGAAAACCACTGAGTTATGATATTACAATGGGATGTGCATAAAAGGTCTCATTTGTAAGGTGGTCTCCTGCCTGAGCAAAGCACCTCAGGCTATTTTCAAGTGGTTTTTATACACAGTTATTTCAGCTCACTGTTTGCTCAGTTTGCTTACTTTAAACAGCGGTGACAAGAAAAATATCTCTGGGTTCCGATTTACTTTATGTTTCTCAGCTTTGTCCCAGCACTACCCAGACTGTTGTGTTGAGCAGCTGACTCCGAGGTGGAGTTTGCCCGTGCCTAGATGCAAAAGATTATGGGTTTGGGCCAAAGAACCGGGGAACACATTAAACAAACAAGCTGCAGAGCAGTAATTTAATACCTAGGACAGGGCTAAGTATCATCTGCCCTGAAGTGTGATGAGTCAATTGTAGGCAGAGCTACGCCACACAAAAGAAAATCTCCCAGGTCACCCAAGATGAAAACCCGCGATTAATGAAGTCTTGATTAACTTAAGTCGATCATTTAACAACCATCTCTTGTTCGGGCCCAATTGTGTTTGCGCACCGGGAAGGGGCGGGGAGGGGCACACAGTGAGTCACTGCACACTGACACCCACCGCCCGCCCCGAGAGCCACCGTGTTCCTTTTGCAGCAGCAAACGACAAGGATTGGTGACAGTGAGCCAGCACACGTGGGCTGCCCGTGGAGGGCTGTGTGGCAATTTAACGTGGCTCATGTGTGCATCACTGTCCCCGAAGTTAGGGATGTAGGCAGGAGCGACGCGTCACACGCTGCCGATAGCCACTAACAGCGCCTTCGGAAACTGGGGATAATTAACAACCACAGAAAACTCACCTGCCTGACACATGGTTCAACTCTCAGTTACTTATCAGGTGCTCAAGTGAATTTGCCAGGGAAAGAAAGCTTTTACTGGTGTTTCAAGCTGATTTGACCGATTTATTTTTTTAATCCATTTCTTGGCTGTCATTTGCTTTCCTGCCCCTAGTTCTGAGCTGTTCCTTGTGTTTCATTAGCTCGTATTTTTTCATGTTAAAGTGTCACTGGATTTTTCTTGTTTGCTTGCTATTTTGGGGGAAGGAGTACTGCATTGTTCTGTTCCTTTGGGAGCTACCCACATCAAGTATTCCGAACAGAAACACATTTGCTCGTGACCTACATGACCTGGGAGAAACCAGCTCCCTTTGCCCACAGACAGCTACATCGTCTGCACTCTGTGAGTGTCTGAGTTTGCTTCTCAGCTTAAGGTAGCGAGGGAAGAAAAAAAAACCAACCCCCAGACAAAGCCCAAATCCCCAGCAGGTTTGACTACCAGATTTTATCTATCAAGGGAGGAGAAGCATGAAAGGGCTCTGTGAGATCACTACTGAATTGATACTGGGAGACAGGAAAAGAGGAAAACACAGGTCAATTGAATATCAAGTTTAAAAGCATCCCAGTTCTTGTGATGTGCTTCTTCTTGAATTAGTTCGCTCTCACCTATCTAAAATTGGATCTCTCCAAAGTGAATTAGAAGCTGTCAAGTGTCTGCACGATTTTTTGGGCAGAAATCTGCAAGGGATTGGAATGAGATCAGATGTGTTTCTCTTGCTAACTGATCAGATTTGAACCCGAGATTCCACCAGACTGAGGTCAGTACATATCCATGGAGAAAAGTCACACTAAATTATAACAGTTGAGTTTGTGAAAAACAAGAATTAGGAAATTCCAACGTAAGTACTGTACTGCAAGAAGTTCAAATGAATCTGTTCCTATCATCCACTTCCTTAGCTAGTGGTGCCATTTTAACTCTAACATACAGTCATGGCTCTGAGGGTACTAAAATACCTTAATTGCACTGGCTGGCCTCACCGGGGGCTGTGTTTAGGTCTTGTCGGACTATGTACCATCCCTGAGGGCACTGCCTGTGCTGGCACTGCCTCCAGCTGCTGGCTTGCCTGCCCTTTGGGAACATCAGGCCATTGCTGTGCCCTGGCAAATACTCTGGAGGCTGTTTTCCACAATGTGGCTTTCAAGGGCTAAGAGTGGTTAATTAGTTCAGTCTAACGAGTCTTTCCAAACTAGATTGATTGGCCTAGATTTTAATAAGGCACCTGTGAAGGTCCATTGTTTTTTTTGCTGTTTAGAGGCTCTTGAAGCGGTGATCATTTCATCTAGCCTCCTACATTCCAGGCTGAGGCTGCACTATGAGCTAAGTCCCTATTGCCTAAGTCTCTCTGAAATGAACGGGAGTGAGGAACCTACATGATGCCTTTTAGAAATGTGTCTAAACACTGTAATAATAAATAGCTGTCACATTAGCAGATGCCTAGAAGCTTGACTAATAATGATGCAACAACAGTATGATGAAATACTCTTCCATGCTTAATTGGAAAGTTACTGGGGTGTTTTTTTGCTTTGTTCCTGCTTTCTGCCCCCTCAAAATGCATGGAGTGTCCATCTCTTCCCCTAAAGACTTCAAGGACCTAGCCTGCCATGCCCTCCATCCTGTGCTCTGCTGAGTGTACAGGTCCCACATCAAGTGGTCACTGCTGCAGCTCAGCTTCCTGCACTGTTGATGCCGTTGCCCGCCTGTGCTACACTTGTTGATGCATAATCATGTGTGAAGGCAAATATCCCCCTCATGTCACATCCTGCAAACCCAGGAAGGGAGCTTGCTCACCTCTGCCAAATGCGAGCAATCTGCATGTGGAGTCCCAGTGAAATAGGAAAACTGAATCAGGCATATTGTGGGTTGCTTACATGAGTGCTACAGTTTTGTGAGCCCATCTGAGTTTAAACCTGTAGTAATTCTTATTCTTCCTGTTCTCACCTATTTCACTGGCTTATGAGTGACTCAGGCTGCCTTTACTAAAAGTCCCTTGCTAGTATAACTCAGAGCCTGCCCTGCGCAAGGCCAGTCACATGTGCTGAATAATTACATTACTCACCGTATAAGCAACTGGCCACATGAAAACCTTCAAGCACCCTTCCTTTGGGCTCTCTTCCAAAATGGAGCCTGGAAAGCAAAAAAATGGAAGACTCTTTGCCTTGTACTCTTGGCCTAACCCTGCCATCACCCCTCTGGCAGGACAAGGGGGCTTCAGATCATTTGTTTGTACTCTCTTCTACTCCTAATTTTTATCTCTGCAGCAGGAACTGCATTGCTTACTCAGCTTAGCAAAGTACTTGAAAATATTTGCGTGCGTGATACTATGTGTTCCGAGGTAAGACCTGCAGAGAGCTTCCTCCTTTTTGTTACTATTGTACCTAGGAAGAAAAGAAATCCTTTCTCACTTCTGTGGAGGTCTTGGGAATGCCCTGGAATAAACCACGGATCATCTCTGCTAGGCTGCCCCAGAGGCAAACACATTACTGTTTACTCAGCTGTGCAGCTGGGCTCCGAGGGCCAGCCCCCTCGCAGACCTCTGAAGCGCTTGCAGAAGGGGAGCTGGGCGTTTTCTGTTTCCTCAGGTGTGGGCTCCTCTCACAGGCTTCACTTGCTGAAACACACTGTCCCTGCAGGGAGTGGTGCCACCCACGTGTCATGGCTGCAGGACAGAAACCAGATGTGAAGCCTCCTTTCTCAAGGTTTCTCCATCCTGGAGACTGGTGTTAAACATGGACACACATCTGCTGAGCTCTCCTCCTGGTCTCACATGCATTGTACTTTTACTGTTGGACTGTTTAACTATGACCAAGGATTATTCAAAAGGATCACAAAAGAAGTTTCTACCCCACCATTTCAGTGGTATGGATGAAGCTGTTTATTGGGTGGATGGATTTCCATGTCTTGTTCCCTTCCTTTGCATGTCCTGTCTCCCCTTTTTATGCGGGCTACCTGTTTCTTCCCTCAGGCTCTGCTTGCCTTTTTCGCTCTGCTCCCTCTGAATTTAGCATATTTGATAAATGTCTTTGGGTAGATATCTGTGAACAAAAGAGAGTAGTAAGCCTAGAGTGGAGCTGCCTGTTTTCCTTTAAACAGGCTCACCTTTGACACTCAGAAGTGTGCCTCCTAAGCAGGGGGTGGTACTGTTAAAAGACTGAAAGCAATACTGAATCAGCTTCAAGACCTCTGATGGAATGCTGTATTGACTCTAGCTGGGACACTCCACCCAGAGCTCCAGGAACAGGGAATGGAAAAGGCTGACAATGCTACAAAGATTTCTTCTCACTCCCCTGTCTGTGAAGTGACAATTTTAACGAACCAGTTTCATCTCTTGGTAAGTGCAACCGAAAAAGAAACAGTTATGGAATTCATCTGGGCCTCAGGTGTGTGTACATTTATATATTCCCAAGTTAGTAGATTCCTCTGGTTATATACAAAAACCCCAGCAATCCAGTGCAGACATTAAAGTGTCCTGTTCTGTACAGGCTCTGAATGTCTCTGCGTGGGGCCCTTTCTAGCCCAATCTGTCTTTGTTCTCACCCTGTGCTCACAAACAATAGGGTCAGCCTAGACTGTCTGATGAAGTCCACGTGTGTGGGAGTAGCTGCTCTCCCCTGAAATGTTTATCTCCTGGTAGACAGCTGTTGTGATGTTTTTCTGTGCCAAGGGAATGATTCCAGATTTACCTTCTCAGCTGAGGATAAAAGCTCCCTTGAAATCACCTCCAATAAAATACAGGGGAGTTTGCAGCTGGCTCATTGCATCGGCGGGGTCAATGGGGCACCACCCCATGGCATCTTCCCTCCACTCACACACATGGGCATCAAACCAAGCCTTTGTGTGGAGGAAGTGGCATAATCAGTTGGCTGACATCTATGAGTTGGACACCTGACAAAATCTCCCCCAAAGGAAAATGATAACATATGTGATCTTGCAGAGCATTGCCACTGAACAGAATTTGTAGTCTAAAACCTGAAAGTTCTCCTTATTTCAGTAACTGTCCTCCACCATGGAGGACCAAAAACAGAAGGCTTAGCAATGAAAAAACCCTGCGAGATCTCTGCCCCACTTTGATATGTTTGTATCACCACCGATCCTACGTAGCAACCGTGCCTGGCTTCAGAGGGCTCTCTGTCCGTCTGCCGGCCTCCCTCAGCTGCTGTGTGCACAGTGATGGCTCCTCGTTTCTGCAGGAGGGCGCTCTGCATTCCCTGGCATCAGGCCTGCTGACTGGCTCCATTCCTGATGTCTTAATAACGGCACGGAAATTCGAAGTCCCTCTTTGGACATTAAATACTTTCTCTGATATGACTCCTGGGTCTTTTGGGGTTTTACACTTAAACACCTTTTAAAATCTGGCCAACAGCTGCTAGGTATGGTGACAGGGTAACGAGACCAGCTCTGTCATTATGGAGAGGTTATGGAGGGACTGCTTCATCACTGACCTTCATCTTTTCATGTTGAGATTAACTGTACAAATAATTTTCCCTGGCAAAGATACAGCCGTCTAAAAAGTATCTGTAAGCAGCACTTGTGCCTGTGTCAGCTTTCAGGTGAGCCAAAAGCAGTAAGTGTCTGCTTGTGTTATCAAATGAAAGACAATTACATTTTTGTCTGTGTCAGTAGGCTTACCTTATGAGAATGAAGCTGCAGGCTGTACCACCTTCTCTGAAAAACACAGGCTATCAGTAGCCACTGCCAAATAACAAGAGCAGCTCGTGGGATGAACCCAGCCTTTGATGCAAGGCAAAGCTGAGAAGGCATAGAGGGGGCAGCAAGGAGTCACGCTGTCTCCCAGAGAGATCACAGCCTGCAAGCCTGGCTCTGTACTTCAGCTGCCTCCTCTCTGCTGCCAGAAATCCTGGGCATGGAAGAAACAGCAATGGAAAATCCCACTGCATCGTTGTCCCACCTCAGGCATGCCTAGTTTGGTAGGCTTGACTTTGCCACACAGGAATCCACAAGTGTACCAAGAAGTTATTAGTGGTTCTGGAGACGGAGCAGGAGCAAAAACCACTGAGCTGTAACATTTTCTTTTTAAAGAGAGAAGACGTGCACAAGCAGCCCCCAAGCCCTGACACTCATTCAGTGGGGTGTTCCCAGATCCCACTGAATTCCACTGAAGTTTTGTCACAGGTTTTAATTAGATCAATATGTTGGTGTTTGAGTTTCACTACACAGTTCTGTGTGAGATTGTGATTAATTCCTCAGTTACCCAATCTCTCTGAAATGCTTCCCATAGAGTCACTCACAGCACTGAAAAATGGCTTTAGATGGGGCAAATATTAAAGGTGGGTCTTACTAAGGCTGTTGGGTGTGGGCATCTCCCCTTTCTCTGGTTCATTAAGTTCCAGATCTAACACAGCCTTTTTTGCTCAGTAGTGCTGCAGAGAGGACTGGCTCCTCCAGAGTAACTTGAGCTATTGTGATATGAATCAGCTGTGGAAAAGGCCCAGGGTCTTCCCAAAACCTGGCATAAGAAGTAAAGGAACAAACTGCTGACTGCACTGCATTTCCCTATGTCAGAGGAGAATTAATTAATGTTTTCAGGCTGCTTTGAAAATTAAAAGTGCCATGTGGTACAATACTGCTGATCCTGTTTTTCACCCTGTAGCTGATACGTAGCATGTCCCTTACAAGCTAATTGGAAATTGCTTTTGGTATTTTTAGTGTTTTTCAGCAGAGCTGCTACAGCCTGCTGCTTTGTTCAATTAAATGTGCCCTACCTCACCCTCCCCTACCCCCCTTCCTCTAAGCTCCTCTGCGAGGGAAATAAAAACATCAGTCCCTGGCACCATCTGTCAAGCACAGGCTAATCCATTCTCTGCTTGTCTCATGGTCAATTTGGTTTCTCTCTGATTGGTACAGCTACCCTTCTTATTGCTGAGAATTTAATTCTATTCATAGGTGTGGGCTTTGCTTTGTTTTCATGGTAATATTACTGTGATGATTGCAATATTCAGACACACAGCCCCTCCATATGCCCGGACCGGAGAAGAGTACTTAAGGAAACCTGCAACCCCCCAGTAAGGCAGGGAGCATTGCTCTCCCCCTTTTACAGAGGGAAAATGAGGCAGCAAAAACTGGTTTGCCCCAGCAAATGCAGATGCCTCAGCAGCAGAGCTGAGCAGTGAGCTCACAGGGCCCCAGATAAGACCCAGTCACCAGTGCTGACTAAAGCACCACTGCTTTGACTCCCTTTCTGCTCTGTTTTGGCTTTGTTTATAGTGATCTCCACGGGAGCTGTGCAGAGATGAGTAAGACGTGGACCTCTGTATAGCTCCTGTGACGAGGCAGAGCAGATCCACCAGGGACACAGCTCATGGTTACCCAGCGAGGATCAGCAGCAGATCAGGTCAGCCTGTTAACAAACAGGGCATGTTAGACCAGCTATTTCGTCCATTTGCTGGTGGTAAATGGGACTCCAGGCACAGTTTTATGGCTTCCTTCTAATATTCTCAGTACTTCTGCTGTCCCTGTGCCATTAACTCAGTGGTGATTGCTGTCTGATGGACTGCTCTAACACCTTTCACTCCCCTTGCATGATCTAAAGAGAGGCTGATGAGAGGCCAGTGAGAAATGTCAGTGCTCAGCTCTGCTCAGGATCAGGCCAGAGCTGACCATATTGAAGAGATCTGATTTTCTGGAGGTCTGTCCAAAGCAAACAGCAATTCTTAGCACATTGATGTTGAGTTGTCACTCACTGTCTATCCTCACACAGGCTGTTGTGTATCCTTCTACTTCGTCATTTCTTTTCATAAAAGAATCCATGCAAAAGACACAGGCTGAAGGACAGCTGGGTGTGTAAGCATGTCCTGTGTGCTGTACAGTCACGGAGATGCCCCTCTGCCTCTGAGTGAAATGACAGAAGAGTCCTGCTGACTTATTCCTTCCTGCCATTACTGCAGCTCCTCTGGTGATACCACATGGATAGACCCAGGAATGAAAATTCTTCCTCTGGAACAGAAATCCTTAAAATGGCATGGCTTGCCCCTTAGAAGGCATAAACACCTTTTTGATTCTCTTTTTCATAACCAACAACTCAAAAGGATTTTTTTTTCATTGTATTTTGTCCAAGACCACTATTTGCCAAGGAGGCAATCTGTGAGCACTTAAAACTGCCAGGGAACTGATAGCTCTTGCAAACAAAGGCCAAGAAAGGCCACACTTTGCCTCATTTTCCTCTGATCTTTCCACAGTGGGTAGTTTAAGGTATCCCCCAAAGATTTCACTGTGATTGGCCTGAAAGTCCGCAAGCAGCATGATTCACAGCTTCACTGAGTACGTGGCTGATGGTCATCTCTGTGCCTTTCTATGCCTCCAAGCCTCACAGAGTCCTGTAGCATGGTGTAGCTCACAGCCAGGGTAGGCCAAATCCTTGGGAATGAAGGTGCCTGGAGACAGGATTCCCCTTCCTCCCAGCCAGGTCTATGGCAATGTGCTGTAGGAATGCAGGGAGGTGTTGTGTGGCTCTGGTATTTGACTCCCCCAATAGTGGGCATCTCTGCCAGGGCTGTGAGGGAGACAAGGGGGTCTGGGAGGCTGGTAGAGGCAGATGGGGGAGTGGGGGGCACCAGGCTCAGGGCAGTGGCTGACAGGTGCCTGGGAAATGGGACCTGGCAGATGGGGAAGGGCTGAGTGGTGCCATAAGGCTCCAGCTTTGGCTCTGACACTGGCTTCAGGCCCAGCTCCATCTCCAACTCTGGCCCCAACCCTGGCCTCCCAACACTTGGGCTGCAGCACTGAGCACTGCCCTGACCCCCATCCCAGCAATGGTGGGAGTACTGTGCTCAGTTCTGAGCCTCTCATTTTCAAAAGGACAATGAGGTGCTGGAGTGTGTCCAACAAACAGCAAGAAGGCTCGTGAAGGGTCTAGAAAACTCACCTTGTGAGGAATGCCTGAAGGAGGTGGGGTTGTTCAGCCTGGAGCAGAGCCCATTGCTCGCCACAATTACCTGGCAGGAGGCGGTAGGGAGGTGAGGGCCGGTCTCCTCTGACGTGTCTGCAGTGACAGGACCAGAGGAAATGGCCTTAAACTGAGACAGGGGAGATTCAGATTAGACACAAAAATTTTCATCGTTAGGGTGGTGAGGCGTTGGAATAGATTGTCCAGGGAGGTCACCATCCCTGAAGATGTTCAAGAGGCTTCTGGACGCGGTGCTGGGTGGTGTGGTTTAGTGATTTAGGGGTTACCGTGGTAGTGTTGAGTGGACGATCGGACTGGATGATCTTAAAGGTCTCTTCCAGCCTTGATGACTCGATGACTCTGTGACTCTGCGATTCTATAACTCTATAACTCTGCGATTCTGTAATTCTGTGACTCCGTGACCCGGCGTGCCCTACCACGCGCGGCCGTGAGGCGACCCGGGGCGGGGCGGAGCGGA
>VYXC01011262.1:0-10147 GCA_013397175.1 Platysteira castanea | reverse complement strand
AACCCTGATCCCAAATCCCATGCATCCCAAACCCTGATCCTGAACCCCACCCACCCCAAACCCCAAATCCCAAACCCCAAATCCCAAACCCCGATCCTGGGACCTTGTGGAGCCGGGGTGCCCGGGGCTGGGTGCCCGTGTCCACGATGTAGATCCGGGCCGAGATGAGGCTGGGGAGCACCAGGCGGTCCCGGGCCTTGCCGGGGTCCCCGTGGCAGCTGCTGCAGACGTTCCAGCCCGAGTGGTGCAGCTCGTCCCCCTCGTTGGGCATGGGCAGCCGATGGATCACCTGGGAAAGCCCAAAATTCCAGCTGGGATGGGGCTGGAGCGGCCTGGGCTGCCGGGAGGTGCCCCCCGCCCACGGGGGCTTTGAGGTCCTCCCACCCCAAATCCTTCCAGGATTTCCCGGGATGGTCTTGGTTGGATTTTAGGGGTAAATCGTGGAGCCTGCCCGGGTTATTCCATGGATTCTCCATCTCTGGGAGGGCCCAGCTCCAGCCTGGAGCACCCTGGGATAGTGGGAATGTCCCTGCCCTTGGATCTTTAAGGATCCTTGAGGTCCCTTCCCACCCAGAGCGTTCCGGGATTCCGCCGTTCCATGAAATCCCAGCTCTGCCTGACCTCGATCCCTTCCCGGTTTTTGGGGTCACAGAGACCTGGGAAGTTCCAGGTCCAAAAATCCACCCCAAGTGGGGATCCCGGGATGGGGTTTTGGGTGGGTTTTCCGTGGATTTCAGGCTTAGACTGGATATTAGGGAAAACTCCATCCCGGAAAAGGGGATCAGATCCGCACCCCTGGAATGCCCAGAAAAAGTGGGGATGTGGCACTTCGGGGGCAGGAGTTGGTGGTGGAACGGTTGGAGCCCAAGGACCTTTTCCAACCTCAAAAATTCCATCATTCCATGATTTTCTGATTTCCACTGAAGCATCCCAAATTCCGCACCCTCATCCCTGGGCGCCAACCCAGGGAATTTTGGGATTTTTCCCATGTCCACGGCAGGCACCTGGCTGTAGCTGGGGGATTTGGGATCCACGTCCACCGTGGCCAGGAAATCGGGAAGTTTCCTGCCCGTGTTCCTGTAGATGCAGGGCACGTAGATGATCTCTTCCCGAGGGCCTGGAAAAACGGGAATGTTGGGAAAACGGGAATATTGGAAAAACGTCAGCAAAATCCGGGTTGGGAGGAGGAAATCCCTTCCCAGAGCCTCTCCCGGGAGCGGGGGTTTGGTGGGATGGCCGGATCCGAGTTTTCCCGCTGATCCCAGGAGACGAATCCCGGAACTCCCCAGATCTCCGGGATCCCGGGAGGGGCATTCCCGATCCCTCCGAGGTTTCCGGGATCCCAGCGGTGAACCCCGGAGCTCCCCAAATTCCCGGGGAGTCGTTTCCCGGTCCCTGGAGAGGAGGATGAAGGGCGGGACCCCTCCCACGCCATCCCAAATCCCGTAATTGCCTCTCCCGCTGGAATTCGGGCTCGGGAGAACCGGATCTCCGGGAGAACGCCCTGGCGGGAGGGTTGGGTTCGCGCCAGCGCTTCCCATTCCCTGGATTTCGGGCTCACCTTTCATGGCATCCAGAGGGGAGGCGTAGCCGGGACCGCACGAGCCGCATTTTCCTGGGGAAAAAATCGGGAATTAGACAAAAACCCCCCTGGTTTAATCCATTTTTAATATAAAAATCCCGATCCCGGTTGGAGCTGATCCCGCCGGGTGGGAATATCCGAGGAAAAGGGTTTGGAACAGCCGGGAAAATTCGGGGAAAAGGGGTTTGGGGCGGGTAAAAATTCCACTGAGGAATTCCAGTGCTTCCCTGAGGGGAAGGATTTTTTTCCCTGTGGATGAGGAAAAAGATTTTTCCAGGATTTTATCCCAGGAATCTCCTCCCTGTGGGGTGAGGAGATCCCAGGATTCGCTCTGCATTTCTTTGGGATTTCTGTGCCTTGATTTGGGGTCATTATTCCCCAAAAAATCCCTTTTTCCACCCAAAAATTCCAGTTCCTGGGAATATCCGGGCGGATATTTGCCAGGAAGAAACGAAGGACCCTTTTTATGACGGGGAGGAGGAGGAAAAGGAGGAAAATCCCAGAAAATCCCGGATATACAGCACGACTCGGCTTTGCTGAGTTGGATTTTTGTTTAATTTAATTCCTGGAGTTTTTTGTGGTTCATATGCCGGCTCCTCCTGGGAATTTCTCCCACCTGAGGGATTGGGAAACCTTCTCCCTTTTCCTTGGGTTTTTCCTGCAAATCCAGTCCCAGGAAAAGCAGGATTTACATCCTGCCAGGGAATATCCGACAGGAACCAGCTCAAATTCCAGGGGAATAAATCAAATAATCGTCAAAAATCCATTAATCATCCAAATCCCTGAGTATGCCGTGGGACTTTTAGGAACACGACTCCAAAATTCCCTTTCCTGGGCAGAGAAACCCCAAAATTTGGGGGTTGGAAAGTGGGAAAAAGAATTCCATTTGGGTTTTGGCAGGTGGGGGGGAAATCCCATTTTTCCCGTGTTTTCTGCCTGTCAGAGCCGCAAACCCCAAATTCCAGCTCCCAAAGGATTCAGGAAGACTCCGGAGCAGGAAAAACTCCCAGATTTTCTCCTCTCGGCAGCCTCTTACCTGCGCCGGACTCCACCTGCGGAGGGGTGGATTTCGCCTCCATCATTCCAGCCCGGAAAAATTCCAGGGAGAAGGAGAAGCAGCTCCGGGGAGCTCCGAATATAAAGGGAGCAGGGCCGGGTTTGGAAAAAAAGAGGGAGATGAAGGGAGGATCCCAAAATCCCCGGGGCGTGGGAGGCACCAGGGAAGAGGCTCCGGCGGGACTCGGCGCCTCCCGAGCCTTCCAGGGCTCCCTTTGGAAAGTGGGAGGGGAAAATCCCACATTCCCGGCGGCGGGAATGGTTCTGGGGACGCTGCAGATTTTTATCGGGAAGGGGAAGATGGAAAAGTGGGGCCCGGCCGGGCTTTAATTGCAGGGGTGAGGCTGAGTCAGAGCCGGCTCCGGCTTCTGGACGCCGAGCTGGGCGTCGGGAGGGATCCCGGGATCGTGGGATCGTGGGGTTTGGGGATCGTGAGATCGGGGCATTGTGGGGTTTTGGGGATGGTTGGGATCCTAAAGCTCATCTCGTTCCACCCCATGGACAATTCCCACCGTCCCTTCCTGGTCTTGGGCAATGCCGGGGGTGGGGAATCCATGGAAAAACCTGGGACAGGCTCCGGGATTTATCCCTAAAATCCCACCGGAGCCAGCCCAGGGAATCCTGGAATGGTGTGGGGAGGAAAAGATCCCAAAGATCCCTTAAAGATCCAAGGGCAGGGACAGCTCCCACCAGCCCAGGGTGCTCCTGGATCCTTCCAGGGATGAGGAATCCATGGAATAACCTGGGCCAGGGGAGGATTTGTCCCTAAAATCCCCTCTGAATCCATGGAATCCTGGAATAATTTGGGTTGGAAGGACCTTCAGGATCATCCCAATCCAAGGAGAGGGACATTCCCACAACCCCAGGTGGCTCCAGGCTGGAATTGGGCACTCCCGGGGATGGGGAATCCACGGAATAACCTCGGCCCACCCAAAAGGGAGCAGCGAAGGGAATTTCTCCCAGAAACTTCCAGCAATCCCTGCACCCCCCGTGCCCCAGCCCGNCCAAACCCCGAAATCACCCCAAGGGAACCCAAACCCATCACCCGCCGGGACCCCAAGCCCCGGAATCACCCCAAGGGACCCCAAACCCATCACCCGCCGGGACCCCGAGGGCAGTGCCGAAGGAAGAGGGGGCAGCGGGCGCTTCCCGGGACCCCTAGTGCAGGGTCTCGGACTTGGCATCGCCGCCGGGGAAGCGCATCTCGCGCGCCAGGCACGGCCCGTGCGGCTCCTTGCCGAAATCCACCAGGAAGTTCTTGTTCACGCACAGGCCGCCCTTCTCCGTGTCCACGTCGATCTGCAGCATGGCCGAGCCCTCCCTGCGCGGGGACAGCGGCGGCTCGTGGCGACAGCGACCCCCGGGCTGCCCCGCGGAGCCCGCCCGGAGCCGCCGCCGCCCCGGCACAGGATTCGCCGGCCCCGGCCAGAAGGGCACGGCCGCGGGGCCGCCTTTGGCTCCCCAGTTCCCTCCGCGTGATGGGGACGGGATGTGCCAGGGCTGCATCCCCTCGGGCTGAGCTCAGCCCGGGCTCTGCTCAATCCCGACCCGTCCGGGGGCTCCGCCGGCAGCGGCTCCGGGAGAGCCCCCGGGAGGGTCCCGACCCCTTCCCCACCCCGCTCCCGTTCCCGCAGCGCCCCCGGGCCGGGGGGAGCCTTTTGCAGCCCGGAATTCCTTACTTGACCAAGGTGGGGTAGAACTGGCGGTCCCAGGTGCTGTAGAAGGAGTTGGTCACGTAGAGCCGCTTCCCGTCCAGGCTCAGCTGCAGCTTGGCAGGGCCGCCGTAGATGCGCTTGCACTGGGCACACACGGACCGGGGTCACTGGGGGAACTGGGAATGGATCCCAGCAGGGGAAGGGAAGGAGCAGGGAGAGAAGGAGCAGGAGCAGGAGCAGGAGAAGAGGAGCAGAGCAGAAGTAAATCAGATCCGGAGCAAGAGCAGAGCACGAAGGAGCAGAGCAGGAGAAGGAGCAGAGCAGGAGTGAGATCTAATCCGGGCACGAGCAGGGCAGAGCAGGAGCAGCTCAGGAACACCTCAGATCAAATCAGAGCAGGTCAGAGCAGGTGAGCGCAGGCTCAGGTGAGCGCAGGTGAGAACGGGCCGTGGCCCGGGCGCTGCCAGCCCTGCCGGGCGCTCACCTTGACCACGAGCGGCTCGGGCTGGCACTTGAGCTCCTCGTCCCTGCACACGGTCACGGGGCCCCCTCGCAGGATGCTGCCGCCCACGAACACCTGCAAGGGACGCGGTGCCACACGAGCGTGCCCCGGGCCCGGCCCCGCTGTCCCCGCGCCCCGCTCGGTGCCCCGGCCCGGGGGCTGCCCCTCACCTGCCCCACCAGCCGGGGCTTGCAGTTCCTGCTCAGCTCGTACTGACGGATGTCCCCGTGCATCCAATTGCTGATGTACATGAACCGGTCGTCAGGGCTGATGATGAGCTCAATGGTGAAGGCTGCGGGCACACAGGGGCTCAGGGGAACGGGCAGTGCCGGGGGAGGGCAGCAGGGCTTGGGGGCAAGGACCGGGGTTTGGGGTGCGGCGGGCTTTGGGGTAAAGCAGGACTTGGGGTAAAGCAGGATTTGGGCTCACTCAGGATTTGGGACCAGGCAGATTTTGGAGACAGACGTGATTTGGGCTCAGTCAGGCTTTGGGGTCATTCAGGCTTTGGGCTCATTCAGGCTTTGGGCTCATTCAGGCTTTGGGGTCAGCCAGGCTTTGCCCGGCTGCAGAAGTCGAGGAGGGAACAGGAATGCCACCCCCGAGGGCACACGCACCTGGCATCTTGGGCATGATCCAGCCCGACACCTCCTTGGGCGGGATCCGGATCACCTCCTCCACTGCCCAGTTCTCTCTCTGCACAGGGACACAGAGCCGCGCCTGAGCCCCGCCGTGCCCCGGCCCCGGCCCGGCCCCATCCCGATCCGGGACCATCCCCAGCCTGATCCCGCTCCCGCTCCGGGGCACAGCGGGCTCAGTCCTGGCCCTGTCCCAGCCCCGCTCCCGCTCCGGGGCACAGCGGGCTCAGCCCGGTCTCAGCCCCAGTCCGGGACACACCGGGCTCAGCCCGGTCCCCTCGGTCTCTGGCTCCGGACCCTCCCTATCCCCGCTCCTCCTCCTCCTCCTCCCCGCGCTCCGGCCCGCCCGGGTGCCCCCGGCAGCCGCGGGGCCGCTGCCGGCACTCGCCTCGCAGGGTTTGTAGAAGCGGTAGATGGCCCCGCTCAGGGCACAGGCCACGTAACCCTCGGCAGCGTCGGGGTTGTGCAGGAACTGCACGTTCAGGGGCAGAGAATCCTCGCCCAGGTCGAAGCACTGCGTGAGGCTGTGGCAGGACAGGTTCCACACGTTCAGGCGGCGCCCGAAGATCCCTGCGGGACACGGGGGGAAAGGCTCGGGGGCGAGCAGGGACCGGGAGCCCTCCCCGGAGGGCTCCTGGTGGGCATCGGCAGGGAGAGGGTGGGATTTGGGCAGCGGGAATTGGGAAATGCAGGATTTGGGGATCTCCCAGGGAAATGTAGGATTTGGGATCTCCCAGGGAAATGCAGGACTGCGGAGCAGCCGGGACCGGCCCCCGGGTACAGCCGCTGCCCATCCTCAGCCCGAGCCCGGCAAAGGGCCCAGGGGGCTCCAATCGGGCCCTGCGGGGCCACCGCCCCCTGGCCCGGGCCCGGCACTGGTGCCACCCGCGTGTCCCCACCTTTCTTGAATTCATCGGGGCTGATGCCGCGCCCGGCCACTCTGGGCACCACTCCGGCCGAGCTGACCAGGACGTTGTGCCGGGCCTTGAAGGTGAAGTCGTGGCCGGTCGGGGGAACCTCGCACCCTTGCTCCCAGTTCCCCTTCAGATCAAAGGTCTGTCCGTCCAGCACCACGAAGCCACCTGGGACACACGAGGCACGCGGCGATGACAAACACGAGCAAATCTCGGCAGGGAAAAGGGGATTTCGGCAGGGAAATGGGGATTTCGGCAGGAGAATTCACCTTTGCCGTGGCCANGTCCCCCCTCCCCGCGGCCCCCGGGCTCCCCCCGGCCGCACCTTGCAGATGCGGGGCTCTCGGCACTGGGAGCCCACATCCACCACGTAGATGCGGGAAGAGATGAGGCAGGGCAGCACCAGCTTGGTCCTTTTGGCCCCGGCGCTGCTCTCGTAGCAGCCGCAGACGGGGCCCCAGCCCGCGCAGTGCAGCTCGTCCTTGAGGTTGGGCATGGGCAGCCGGTGGATCACCTGGGCACAGCAGGGGAAATTCGGGAATGCCCCGCCCGCAGCGCGCCCGGGCCCGCGGCAGCCCTGGGCAGGGGCTGGCAAGGGCCGGCAGCGCTCGGCCAGGAGAATTCTGCTCGCGGGCAAGGAGGGAAGCGCAGGTGCCCTCGGCAACGGCTCCGCATTCCCACTGAAATTCGGGAATTGTGCCCGCGCAGAGCCGGGGTTCGTCTCCGGGGCCGGGCGGGGGCCTCGCTCTGCGAACGCCTCCCGAGGATGGAGTTTAAAGCGCATTTCAAATGCTCCAAAGCCGCTCTGCGCTCCCGAGAGCCTTGGATTGCAAGCGGGATTTTTGGATGTGCCGAGACTTGGGAAGGGAGTCCGAGGCAGGACACGGAGCTGGGGGTGATCCAAGCACCCGCGGAGAGCGGGAATGGAGCAGGGAAGGGGAGGATTGGCAGCAGGAAAATTCCCTGAGCGCGGAGGAGCCACGGGGGCAGCGGGAAGGAGCGGAACCCTCACGGCAAAACTCCCCGAACTTCCCCAGGTGGCTCCGGACGGGACAGCACCGGGACAGCGGCCAAGAGGCAGCCCGGGCTGGGGGGACACAAAGCTGCCCCGAGCCCAGACGGGGCCGGGCAGGAGCAGAGGGCACACGGCACCGGCGGCTTTTCCCGGGACAAGGAGCCCAAACGCCGCCCCGGAGGCCTCGGGCAGCAGAGCCCCCGCAGCGATCCCCCCCAGTTTGCCCAGCGGGACCCAGCTGGTACCTGGCCGTAGTGCGGGGAGCAGGGGTTGAGGTCCACGGTGGCCAGGAAATCGGGCTGGTCGATGCCGGTGTTCCTGTAGGTGCAGGGCACGTAGGCGACCTCCTCCCTCGGGGCTGGGGACACAAAAGCGGGCTCAGAACGCGCCGGGAAGCGCCAAAAGGGCCGGAGAAGCTCCGGGGAACTCTCGCAAACGCCCGAAATGCTTTCCGGGCTGCTGCCATCTCCCCCCGCTCCGCCGCCCAGCCCCGGCCCCGTTCCCGTCCCGGGAACAACCGAGAGCATCTCCCGGCAGTTCTCCCGCTGGGGAAGGGGCTCACCACGAACCTGAGCTCGGGGTACCCCCAAAACCCCCGAATTCGCCCACGCCAGCCCCGCCCCAGCCCCGTCCCAGCCCCGTTCCCAGCACTCGCCTTTCATCCCGCTGTGGCACGAGGAGTACTCGTAGCACTGAGATCTGCACCGGTCTGGGGGCAGAGGGGACACCGTGAGCCCCGGCCCGCGGCCCCGGGACCCCGCTCCGCCGGGTCCCCCCCGCCCAGAGCGCCCGGGCCCGGCCCAGCCCCCCCGGGGACCCCTCGGCACCTCCCGGCTCCGGGAGGGGACTCCGGGGACAGCCCGGAGCCCAGCCCTGCTCGGGACCCTCGCAGCCCCTCGGGGACCCCTCCCCACAACGGGGACGGGACAGAGCACGGACGGGATGGGGACAGAGCTGGCACCGACAGCCGGGATCAGGGATGGGGACAGAGCTGCCACCCAGAGCCGGGACGGGAGGCAAGGTCCAGCTGGGAAAATCCCTATGGGTTATGGATCCCCCAGGATCAGGAATGGGGAGATAGCTGGCACCGACAGCCGGGATCGGGGATGGGGACAGGGCTGGCACCGACAGCCGGGATCAGGGATGGGGACACAGCTGGCACCCACATCCAGGATAGGATGGGGACAGGGCTGGCACCCAGATACAGGATCAGGGATGGGGACACAGCTGGCACCCACATCCAGGATAGGATGGGGACAGAGCTGTCACCCAGATCCAGGACGCAGGGAAGCTCCAGCTGGGAAAATCCCCCTGCATCCCGGAGCCCTGGAGCAGGGAAGGGCCCCTCAGCCCCGCAGGAGCTCCCCAAGGCCCAGCAGAACCTTCGGCACCAGCGGCCCCAAGGCCAAAGCGCGGCCCCACTGCCCCCTCCCGCCCCGGGGACAAAGCCACCCGTTCCCAGCCGTGCCCGCAGCTGCGGGGGGAGGCTCCGAGGGTCCCTCACCCATGGCTGGAGCTTTGCGGGTGCTCGCTGCTGGCGGCAGAGGAGCTGGAGGAGCAGCTGCTGTCTCTGGGCTGGAGCGGCTGTGCCGTGCTCAGGCTGCTGCCGGGGGGCCTTTTATGCCGGGAAAAGGGTGGGGGGAGCGGGGCCAAGCCCAGGGAGGGGCTGCCCAGCGCTTGGGAGGTGCCGGCCCAGCGCTGCGGCTTCTTTCCGCCGCCCCGCCGCCAATCTGGGGCCAAATCTGCTGCTCCCTGCAGCTCCCAAAGCCTCAAACCCCGCCGGCCCTATCTGATCGCGGCCTCCTTCCCCATGGAACGGCTGCTCCAGGCTCCCACCCGGCCCCGTCCATCCCATCCCCGAGCCCAGGCCATTCCCCAATCCCGGCCGCAGCCCCGGCCCCACCGGCGGCTCCCGGCGCTTGCAGGGCCTGAGCCCAGGGAAGCACCAAAGGCTCCCCCGGGATCCCGATCCCGACAGGATCCTGCACATCCCGACCCCAGCGATCTGCCAAAGGCTCCCCCGGGATCCCGATCCCGACAGGATCCTGCACATCCCGACCCCAGCGATCTGCCAAAGGCTCCTCCGGGATCCCGGCCGGGCCCAGCACGGCCCGGCCAGAGCGGCCTCTGCCCGGGCACAGGAGCTTCGCAGCTCAGGGACACCGGGATGGGCTTGGGCAGCTCAGGGGATCCCAGGGAAAATCCCAGGGGACAACAGGGACCCTCAGGAAATCCCCCGGAGCCCTCCCGAGGCGGCAGCAGCAGCCAGGGCAGGGCACGGGGCCCTCGCAGGGCGGCACCTCCGGCTGGGGACGGGGCCCGGCTGGGGAGAAGTGAGATTTGGGGAGCTCGGCACTGGGAACTGCGGCCGCAGGGCTCCCCGGCCACTGTCCCCAACCCTCTGCGCCAGGAACGCTCACCCAGAAGTGTCCCCAGCCCTCTGGGCCATGCCCAGCCCCTGCTCCGGGTGGCACCAGCAGCACCGAAGTGGCACCAGCCGGGGTGGATTTCACCCAAATTCGGCTCAAGTGGCCCCAAAACAGCCCCGGCCACAGCAGAGATCCCGGCACAGGCCCCGGGGGCTCGCAGCAGGGTCCCCTCCCGAGGCCACCTCCGGCCTGGCCGCCGGCAGCGCCGCACGAGGGGGACACTCAGCCCCCTGGAATGCGGCTCCCGCCTCTGCGAAGAGCTGCCCGGGCGGTGGGGAAGGCACGCGGACAGGGAATTGCTGTGCCAGGAACGCGGGGACACCGCAGAGGGCCCGCGGGGAGCCCCGGGGATGTCCCCA
>VYXC01011253.1:20169-47066 GCA_013397175.1 Platysteira castanea | reverse complement strand
GGCAGGGCCGCTCCTGGCGCTGCGGCCGCTGCTCCCTCCGGGCGCGCCTTGGGATCCCGGGCGGGGCCGCCCCGAAGGCGCCTCCGGGGCTCCCGCGGCCGCAGCGCGGAGGGGCCCGGTACCGGCGCTCTGGGATCATCCGCATCCCCTCAGGAAAAGCTTCTGCTGAGTTTTGGTGGAGTTTAGGCCTCCCCGGAGGGCGCAGGCTGTGCCAGCGTGAGGATGTTTAAGTTCATTACTTTTTGTGCTGTCAGTAAGTTGTAATAACTCGGCTGCTCTCAGCACCTCTCTCATCCTGTTGCGCGGTTTCGGGGGTGATTTACCCGTGAGAGGTTTTAGGAGCGCTAACACCTCGAGGGTGAGAGTTTAAGGTGGTGCCGGGAAGGGGTTGCACAATCCCGGTGGCTGATGTCGGTAAAATGTTACAGAAATTTAAACCAAAATCAGTAGCGCTGCAGTTCCGGCTCTGTAAACGTGGGGATGAACAGCAGCAGAAGCCTCAGCTGCTTCTCACTTCCTCATGTTGATGCTCAGTGAAAATTTCACACTTGGCAAAGCCGGTTTTGGTACTAAATCCATGGAATATAAAGGACTTTTCTCCCTCAGGGCGTTTTTGGCCTCAGTTTCATGCCGGGGTGATAAGAATCAGGTTGAACCTGGTGTGCTGTGATTCCTGTTGCGGGCTCGAGCTTGGATTTGAGTTTGTGGGTTGTGTTTCCCGTGACCAGGAACGTGTTCAGCTTTCCACGTGTCACTTTGGGGGAAAAAGATCCATAGCTATTTTTATTTTATTCCATTAAAGAATAATCAGACAGTGCTTTGGGCAATAAAATATTGACAGACACAGTTTCATTGACTGTGCACCATCAGCAGGAACAGGCAGGGGCAGAGAGACATCCCTGATCCCAGGGACAGGGAATCCAGGGCTAGAGAAGGATGTTCCCAGCTTGGATTCTGTTCCCACTGCTCCTGGGAATATGAAGTCAGCAGTTTGTCTCCATGAGGAGCCAGTTTATTCCTGGAAGTAGTAATAAAGATACGTCTCTGCTGGGATTTTATTTTTCCCGACCCTGTTATGTTTGGGATGTCTCCAGGGAATTTGTTTGTGTGCCCAGGTGCAGTTCTGTTTGGAATATCCAGCTCCTCGTGGCAGAGCTCTCACTTCCACAGGGATAACACCAAAGCTCCTGGGGGCACATTCCCAGTGTCCTTGGGGAAATCCAGGAATAACCATTAAAATCTGAGTGCAGCTTTTAACACAACTGCTAAATTTTGTGTTATTTCGTCAACCAAATAGAAATGAAAGTGTGAGAAGGATTGTCCTATTTCAAGTCTAATTTTGGAGTTTTAATTACTTCATTAATCAAGAAGCTTTAAAAAAGTTCAGTGAGAGAACGACTGGAAAATTCCCATACCTGTGTCTGGAGAAGCTTTGGCTGCTGGGTGTTAAAAGCAGGGAACACACTCAAATATAAACCTTCAGAGGCCTCTACATGCTTAATTTCCTTTTTCCCTGCAGGCTGTTGTGTCTCTTCTGGGATTGAAATGGTTCCGAAGGAATTTCTGACCTGGAATTTACAGAGCTACACAGGTCAAAGTTGGGAAAAACTCAGTACAGAGAGATTGTAGAAACTTCAGCTTTTTTATCTGATGTGTTCTGAATTCCTCCTAAAGATGTATTTGTGCATCTTCTCCCCCAGCACTGAGTGAGCAAGGAGATTAATTGGATTAGTGAAGGGAATTATGTAAAACTGGGGCTGAAGCATTTTGTTCCCTTGGTTTGGCTTTTTTCTTTCAAGATGGAGCGGGCTTTAGGGTCCCTTCCCTCCCGACCTGCTCTGGGATTCAGTGATTCCGTGTTTTGGTTTTGTTCCATCTGGAGGTGGTGGCACTGCCCCATTCCCAGGAATTCACGTGTGGGATCCTCTCCCTTGCAGTGAAGGCGAGCGACCGACCCCGAACGAGAAGAAGAAGGAGAAGGGGATGAAGAGGGGAGGGAACCGCTTCGAGCCCTACGCCAACCCCGCCAAGAGGTACCGAGCCTTCATCACCAACATCCCCTTCGACGTCAAGTGGCAGTCACTGAAGGACCTGGTCAAAGAGAAAGGTAAAGTGCAGCTCAGGTGGCCAAGGCTGTCCTGTGCTCCAGCCTGTGCCTGCCTCTGTATGTAACTCACCAGTTGCACTTCTGGGTGCACTTGGCCACACGAGTTTGGAAAAGCTCTTCCCGAAGCCTTCCTGGGTGTTGCACAACCTCCGTCCCTGGCAGCCTTCCAGGGGATGGTTCCTGTGGAGGCCTTTGGCGTGCAGCTGATAGAGCTTCATCCCGGGATTAGCAGTGTTTTCCTTAGGGATCAAACCCCAGGCTTTCATCAGATTTTAGCCTTGAAGTGCAGCAGAACTTTCTGAAGCATTTTAACGTTTTTTGAGCATTCAGG
This sequence comes from Platysteira castanea, assembly GCA_013397175.1. NCBI lineage: Eukaryota > Metazoa > Chordata > Aves > Passeriformes > Platysteira > Platysteira castanea. Next base: position 44,628 of record VYXC01011253.1, on the reverse strand, counting down.
TAGTTACGTCCTGCTCTGGTGTGTGGATCTCCAGCCGTGTCCCCAGATTCGGAGGGGTTTGGGCTGGCTTCAAGAGCCATTCTGCCGTTGGTTGCAGTTCAGTGTATTGAAGGGTGACCTGCAAAATCAGGTTGGTGCTTTGGCATGTGCTGCAGCAGAATCAGGGCTTTGGAAATCAGGTTTGTGGTGTTCCCCCTTCCACAATTCCATTTAATTCCCATGTGGATGAGAGCTGCCTTTGCTGGCCTGAACATCTTTGTCTCCTGAGGAAGATGAAGAGATTGAGCTGAGTACTCAGGTGGTGACAAGTTTAAATTAGTGTCATTTCTTCAGGCTGGTGCCCAGCTTCCTAGTTTTCAAGTCACCTTGGAAGTGCAGTGGAGTGGCGAGAAAATCCTTGGCTTCTCCAGCCTTAAAATGTCTAAAGCAAGTTCAGAGTAACAACACAACATTTCCTGTGGGGCACCTCTGAATCCAGAGCATCAGCCATGGTAGTGGGCAGTGGTCATCGTGCTGGAGCTGGGTAAGGACTGACAGTTCAGGTGTTGGAGGTGTGGCCTAAAGAAGGGGAAAACAAAGTTCCGGAGGGTTTCAAATGTTTGTCTTTGGAGGCAAAAGGGAACTGAGTCTGTGGAACGGCCGTCGGTACTGGGAGCACTGGGAGCTTCCCTAATTAGGGGCTATTTGGCACCCAGCAGTAGTTTTGTGTCATGGCAACAATGGCAGCCTCAAAGGCTGCTTGAACAGCCCCTGATTATGGATGGACCCTTAACTGCCCCTTGGCTCCCCCAGATCCGTTGGTTTCCGGATCTCCAGATGTGGAGATGTCTAACTCTACACGCTCTGTTGAATCCTGTTCCCAGTGTCTCGTGGTTTCTCTCCAGTTCCCGTGGATGGCAGAGTCCGGGGTGAGATTGTTTCCTGCCTGGCTGTTCAGCTGCTCATTCCAGCAGATGCTCCCAGGGGAACGTTGGAGCCTCCTCCTGCTGGCTGCAGGGCTTGTCATGCTAAAGCTGGGATCATCCTTCCCGGGGTTTGGCACTGCTGATGAATCCGACAGTTTGGATTCGCCGTGGAGTTGTGTTGGACTTCTCCCAAACTGCTGCTCTCGTGCTGTGCTCGAGCTTGCTCAGTCCTTGCCCCAAGGCAGAGCAGTTCCAAGCCCCAGGAATGTGCCCGTGGAAAACTCCGAACCGTTGGAATTCTTGCTTCGGAAGCGTAAGAACGCCAGGCCAAACGTCCCAGGCTTTGGGAGCAGGTGGAATTCTGTGCCCGAGGGGAAACCCTGGGTGTGTGAGGGCTGCTGCAGGGCCGGGCCCCGTGCAGCCGGGGCTGTGTGAGCAGGGAGCTCGGGGAGGTGCCGTGTGTGCAGGCGCTGCTGGGGTAGGAGCTGCTGGTGTTCTGCAGCCCGCGAGTGGCCGGGCTGCTCCGGGTGCCACCTCTCTCTCTCCCAACGCCGCGGCTCGGGCATCCCAGTGGATTGGTTGGAGAAACTCAATTACAGGTATGCAGTGGGAATGTTGGTAATGGAATGAAGAGATGTTCTTGTTTGGAACTCCCCCGTTTTGGCTGGCAGGCTCAAGGTGTTACCAAAGTGACTGAGCAGCAGCGCTGATGGGAATTTGGCTTCCACAGGCAGCAGTTTTCCATGGAAGTAACTGAATGCTGGATACCTGTCCTGATTTGTCCCCCACACGTGGGGAGAAACGTAGGAATGTTCATGGCAGCTGGTGGAGGGGAGGTGATGCCATGGCATCAAAAAACTGGGATCTGAATTCCAGGTGTTTACTGGTTTGTTTAGGAAATACAGGGTTTTGTATTTTAAACCTGGCTGCCCAAAGCAGCAGAAGGCACAGAATCCAAGGAGAGGGATGAACTGTGAAATAAGGCAGTGACTGTTGTCACATTGTGTGGGTGGGAACATTAATAACCATAATTAGTGTGGTTCCATGGACATCACCGTGACCAGGAGCAGTTGCAGGCACGGACAGGCTCGTGTCCCCTCTCTGCACGGACAGGACACCCCAGGACAGGTTGTGCTGGCAGGGCTGTGCCCACATTCCCTTCTCCGTCACAGCCCAGGGCTCTGGAAATCCAGCAGCAAAGCTCTCCCAGCCCAAATCCCCATGCAGAAGAGCAGCTGCTAAACTCCACGTGCTGCCTTCTTGCTGAATCTGGAGTTTGTGGAAGCTTTGCAGCCTCCTGAAGATGGAACTTGTGGCTCTTGCTGGTGTCCCAGTGCCAGCACCGGTGAGCACTGGGGTTACTCCAGTAGCAGGAGCTGTTACCCCAGGACTGGTGACACTGGCACTGGAGAGTGCCCGGGATTTGGTCCCAGTGGGGAGTTCTGGGGAGTCAGGGAGGGAGGGATGAGGAAGGAATGTGCTGTTCCACCCCTGACCTGTTCCCCCATCCATTTGATGAAGTCTCGGATGAGTTGCTCTGTTTCCCTTGGACTTTCACCATCTTTCCAAGGAGTCTGAGCCCTTCCCTGGCTGCAGGGAGCTTTTCCCTCTCTTTGCTGCCTGAGCTCTCCAAGCGCCAAAATCACCCTTTTGTCTGGGTGTTCTCCTGCCAAAGGGAAGTTTCCCTTCCCCACCTGTAACAGAATTGCTGACTCCCGTGTCTCTTCTGTGGGAAGGTTTTCCTTCTCCCTTTTCAGCCAAAGCTTTGCATGTGTAAAATGTGCTTCTCTTCTCTCCCCAGCCCCCTGTGAGTTTTAAGGGGTTGCCTGTCCCAAGCTTTAGCCTGGAAATGAGGGAGGAGCTGTGACCAGCTCTGGGAGTGTGAAGCATTTTGATCCTCTTGGATCACTCGTTCTTCAGAAGATGAGGAGACATCCAGCCAGTTTGGGGTTTTCCTTCCCGGTTAAGTATTTACCTTTGGCCTTGGAGGCCAAGGAAATAACTGCTGCAAAGCATTTCCCCCTGCCCCGGGTCTGTGCTTGCTCCCACTTCCCTCTCTGCACCTTCCACACCTTTCACACCTCTTTGGTTTGTCACAAACTGTTAATATCAAATGGCCCAACTTAAAGTTGGCATTTCTGTCTGAGCTTGTTCTGGGGAGTTTCCAGATGTGTCTTCAAGGCCTCGGGTCACCCTGTGGATCCTGATCTGAGCTTCCTGGACAGGCCCTGCAGAGTACTGCAATTCTGCCGGAGCAGCCCAGCTTGAATATTGGCATTTTCTGTGCTGATAGACTTTAAGAAGTGATATAAAGTTTAAAAGGAGGGGAAATATAATGACTGATAAATAACACTGAAGCTTTCTTCAGTTTGGATTTCTGGTTATTGCAGTAAATGCTGCTCCAGTCTGTTGGTTTGGGGAAAGCTGAGTTTCTGAACTTCCAATTGTGAGGTAAATAGATCTATAAATCAATCTCCTCTACAGTAAGTCTTGAAGACACCACGGGGAACGTGTTCCTTAATTAAACGTGCAGTGACTTGGAGCTGGTGTTTTTTGGAAGTTTCCTCCTTTGGGAGGCTCTTGAAATAACAGTTCTTGTGCTTGGCTGAATTGTCTCCACTTGTGGATATGGGATGTTCCCTGACAGAATCCAGCTGTTCTCTGGCAGGAGGGAATCCTGCCTGGGCCACTGGCCATTTATCCTGGTCTAGCACATGGATATCTGCTCCTGGTACTTTTCCATGGCACCCTGTGGTTTGGGATCTAGAAAAAAACCCAAAACTCAAAATAAAATGTGACCCAGCCTAGCTTCTTAAAAAAGATTTCCTTTGCCAGCCCCAGACAACATTCTCCTGGCAGAGGGCTTGGGTTGGCTCCTCTCACACATTTTAAGGTGAAAATAATGCATTTTCATGGCAGTGGTTCTGTGCTCTGGGCTTTGTCTTGGCTGCTGAGCTGTTGCACTGTGTCCTTTCCCCCTCCTGCCCTTCTGAAATTGGGCTCTTCAGGGAGTTCAGGTGTCCTTGGAAGGAAAGCAGCTACTTCAGGCTGGATGTTTGGATCTTACTGTGTCTGTGAGGCTCGAACAGGAAGCTCTGAGCAAAACTGGCACAGACTGAACTTTCCAAGAGATTCCTGGAGATCTCGTGGTTCAGAGTCAGGGATTGGTGACAAGAGCAAATGTTCGCTTGTATTGGATCTCCTCAAGCTTGGCAAACTCCTTTGGAAGTTGTTGGTGTGGATCTGCAGGAGGAGCTGTAGGTGAAGCCGAGGAGCGGCTGGGAGAGGAGAGCCCTCGCTCCGGGGGCTCCGCAGGGTTCAGGGAGTGCCAGACCTGGAGGCTGTGGCTCGGAGAGGTTTTGGATTGGAGGTCACCTGGGAAGAATTGGTGAATCCGTTTGCATCCCTGCCCCAAGTGTGGTTGGACTCTGGCTGCTGCAGTTGAGCTGGATGGCGTCAGAACCTCGTGGGAATGCTGAACCCCCCAGGACTCCTTGGGAACAATCCCACGTGTGCTGCGTGAGCTCAGATGGATTAGAGACTGGAATTCCTTCTGCTGGGCTTGATACCAACACGGATCGAGCTGGTGGAGCTGTGGATAATAATGGACACTCCAGTGGAGTCCCTTTCAAAGGGACTTGTCAGCCTTTTCCAGCCTCAAACATTGTCCTCCCAAAACCAGGAGTGGATCAGAGCTGTTCATCCTGTTCTCTGGCTGGAATGCTCTTACTGCTAAATTACTGTTTAAAATAAGAAATGGAGATTAAAAACCAGTGATTTCACTAAGCATTCCTTTTTTTTTCCAGCTTCAAGAGAGACCTTCCAGGCTGTCAGTTTTCCACAGTGATATCCAGTGTCCTGTAAATTGCTGGGCCTGGGGGAGGTCAGGCTGAACACCTCCCTCTGTCCCTGGCAGAGTCTTGTGAAACCCCAGTTCCTTGCTCCAGTTAAACTACTCATACTCAACTGGCTTGTGGTTTCCCACAAATAAAACATTCCGCTGTCCAGATAATGCAACTTGGAGTCCTCCTGGTTTAAATTTAAACCCCAGGACTTTGAAAACCAGAAAGAAAAAGTAAAAAAAAAAACAATGTTTATTCCATTCTTCTGTATGCCAGTCCCTTCAAAGGCAGCAGCCATTTGGGTAGTTGAATTCTGGAGGTCCCTGCCAGGGTTATTTGGTCCTGGAGAGGCAATCCCAATCTTGTGAGGAAAGGGGCAGGTGTAGTTTTCCATGGCCTTTTGCTATTGACAGTTTTGTCTTGAGAGCAAATCTGGCAGATTTTAATGCTAAAGGGGAATTTATTGTGGCTTAACAAAACCCTGCTGAAATAAACCAGGCAGTTATCTCTTGATCAGTTGGTTCAGTGTGACTCCCTTTTTGGACAATTTTGTCTTTAAATTCTGAGCCAAACAAATCACTTGAAATTCTGGGCTATGGAGCCAGGATCCTGTGGAAAGTGAAGGAAACTCGTTCCTGCAGCCTTTCCCATGGATTTGGATTGCCTCAGGTCACGAGTGGGCACTAAAGCTCCAGGGAACTGCGGAAATCTCTGGCTTTTGAGGTGGAGGAAAACCAAGAACATATTGAAGTGCTTGAAGCCTTTACTGCATACCTGTAATTGTCCAGTTTTGTGGTCTAGAGAACGTGGAGTGTTTCTGGGCTTTCTTATAAGGCAGAGGCTCCATACACGGTTGTTGATTGTTCTAAATTCCCATTGTTTTCTTGGCTTTTCTCCCTTGGTATCTGTGTCGTCTGGAATCTGATTTGTAGTTGGTGAGGTAACATACGTGGAGCTCTTAATGGACGCTGAAGGAAAGTCAAGGGTAAGTGTTTGAGAGTTTCTTTGTGGATTTTCTACCTGAAATGTTTCTGTGTGCTGGACAGGAGGCCAGGGAGGCTCAGAGTGTGGATGTGCAGTGGCTCTAGGTCAGGAGTGCTGTGGGATGGGAGGAGGTGGGGTGGGGCTCTGCAGTCAGGAGCTGCTGTTCCCTGCGTGCCGTTGGCGTTGGCTGTGTGACCCCGGAGCCCAGCAGGCAGGACAGGGCTCTGGAATATTCCTGTGCTTTGGAAGAGTCACTCGAGTGGTTGGCTGAGCTTGGAAGGGCCAGGGTGCAACAGCAGGTGCTGGAAACTCCACTTCCTGGGCCAGTAGAGCGAGGTAAATTCCTAAATGTAAACGTTCAGTGCCTTCACGGGCCTTGAGCCCAGGAGCAGGGAAGACAATAGGAGCACACCTAAGTGTCCTAAGGATATGGATTTAGGGTGAGAGTGTGGAGGGTTTTGCTGTATGCCAGGGAAGAGCAGGTCACAGGAAGCGTGTGGTATTTCTTGGAGAGTCGGGATTTAGTGTTTGTTACAACCTCAGAGACCCCAGGTTAATCCTGTTCAGGCATAAGAAATTATGGAATTCCAGTATTGGAGGCTTGCCTGTGTAAGGTTACATTTATTTTCGCTGGTAGGGCTTAACTAATGTGATTTGGCTTTAATAGTAAAATACTTCTGTGTGATTTGGGCTTTCACTGACTTGATTTCTTCTCTCTTCCCTCCTCCCTGTGACTGGCCTGGGAAATCACCTCGCCAGGGATGCGCGTAAGTTCCACCTGAATTTATACCTGAAATCCAGGGAGACTTCTTAAAACAAAACATCCTGAGCTGTGCTGTGTCCCCACAGGGTGGTTGAGTTCAAGATGGAAGAGAGCATGAAAAAGGCTGCCGAGGTTTTGAACAAGCACAGTCTTGGTGGGAGACCCCTGAAAGTGAAAGAAGTAAGGAGTGGATCTGTCCTGGCAGGGGCTGGAGTGGGAAGGGGGAGTTCTTGTTAAAGATTTAGGGCTGACTCAGGGGATAATGGACAGAAAGCAGGACTTAAATTAAATAGGATAAAAAAACCCAGTCAGCTTTATTCTGATCATTTTAACCACTGCTGAACTCGTGATTATCAAGATCAAACTTGGTCTGAGGACAAAAGCAGAAGTTTGGCTTTGATTGCAGTTCTCTATTAATGATTTGACACAGAAATCTCCATTACTGTTTGTTCTTGACAAACTTCCCTTTGAATTCTGCATCAGAATAAGTGGATTCCACCAGGAGTTCCATAGAATCAACTCTTTTCTGGAACACTTCAAAGATGTATTTCATTTTAATGGCTTTGCTGTTGACAGCCAGTCCTGGGAGTTAATTCCAAACCTTCTCCAGTGGCACTGGAGGTTTATCAGGGTTTGGGACAGGCGTAACAGAGATTTGTTGTTGGTATTAATGATGGATAGACACATTGGGAACCAGGGAAATGCGTGGGGAGGAATAAAGGGTGCTGGGTGTTGGCTAAAATAAAATAAATTGACAGTGAAAGGGAAGCAGTCGGCTGGGAATCCCTAGGGAGCAGATAGCCTGGGATGAAGGGAACCCCCCTTCTGTGCCTGTTTGGGCCATGGCACTGACCGTGGTGGACGGGGGATCTGAGTGTCCGTGTGGCCCCAGGACCCCGACGGAGAGCACGCCAGGAGGGCCATGCAGAAGGTGATGGCAGCAGGAGGGATGGGCATCGGGCCCGGCCCCGGCGGCCCCGGCATGATCAACATCCCCCCCAGCATCCTCAACAACCCCAACATCCCCAACGAGATCATCCACGCCCTGCAGGCCGGCAGGCTTGGCAGCACCGTCTTCGTGGCCAATGTGAGTGCTGGGATCCCCCCAGCTGGGGCAAATCTGGGGGGGAAAAGCCTTGGAAATCCCAGGAAAAGTTTGTCTGTGTCCTGTTGATTCTCTGTGCTAAGGAGGTTCTCAGTTAAGGTGTACCATAGTGTCTGTTAATTGGGATTTTTGAACAAACCTCTGTACTTTGATTAAATTTTTTCTCATCTCTCTGCCAACTCTTCAGTGCCAATACCAGGGAAGGACACAAGCCCACTAAAGCTGTTTTCTCACGGAAATATCTCTTGCATTTCCAATGATCCCCTGTTTTCCAGCTGGACTACAAGGTGGGCTGGAAGAAGCTGAAGGAGGTGTTCAGCATGGCTGGAGTGGTGGTTCGGGCCGACATCCTGGAGGACAAGGACGGCAAAAGCCGCGGGATCGGCACGGTCACCTTCGAGCAGGCCATCGAGGCCGTGCAGGCCATCTGTATCCTTGGGCAGCAGAGCTGGGAGTGGGGCAGAGACCCCGGGAAACCCAGCTGGGAGAGTGGAAATTGTATTCCAAGGGAGGATATTGCCGTGTCAGGGAAGGGCAGGCTGTGGGTGGAAAATGGAAGGAAAAGTGAGACAAAATTCCATCTTGAAAGAATTGTTGCAGTTTGCTCAGGATCTTTAGCAAAGGAAATTCCCTTTCCCACATGGATGAATGTACTTCCATCCCAGATAAGTTTCTGACTAAGTTGTAATTAGTATTAAAATGCAATTCTGTGAAAAGATTTGTCTGGAAAGGAACAAATCCCTGTGCCAAGGCACATGGGCCTGGTGTTTTCCTCTGTTCCCTGTGTCCTTCCACTGACCAAGCAATGATTTGCTACCTAGAAACCTAACAGTGGTGGAACTGCAGATATTACTCTCTCAGCTCCTGGTTATGGTATGGAAAGGAGGGAAATATTCCCCATTTCCCTTCCCAGAGTTTCTGTTTGAGTGTTCATTCCCTTCTGCGTTGCAGCCTTGTGGGAGCCAGACTTGGCCAAAGGGTTCACTGGCATGGCACACTGCAGAATGTGGGTGTTGCTGTGGAACTCTTCCCTGTTTTCTCTTGTTTTCAATGGATAAAGTGACTGAGGAAACGTTTAAACACTTGGCCTGGTTTGGAGTCACTTTCTGGATAATCTCTTAGTGAACTTAATCTTAACCAAAAGTGTTTTTATAATTTTTTAATTTCAAAAAGCCTTTTTTTGAATGTTCAATATATTTGAATTTCAAGGCTGTTTTGTTTTGGAGGAGGCAGAAGGATTTGGGATGATCTGTGGATGATAAGTGAGGAGATGGGGTTTTCTGAGGGGGTTTTGTGCTCCCCACCAGAGCTTTCGGTGCTCGAGCAGTGATCCTTAACAGCCCCCAGCCATGTTCAATGGGCAGCTGCTCTTTGACAGACCCATGCACGTCAAAATGGTGAGGACATCCCCGTTCCCACTGCCTCCTGACCTGGGAACTGCACTCCTGGTTTGGGGGGATTCGTGGTTTCAAGGGTGGATCAAAGTACGGAGGGGGGAATGCGTGATTTGCCTGATTCCTACTGAACTGATGCCATCTGGGAAGGTTAACTCAGATTATTTTGCTAAAAGACAAATCAAAACTACCCTGAAGACTGCTTTAACTTGAAATTTCTGTATTTTAATTCAAATTTTTAAGACTCAGGAAAGAATTTCCTACTTCTCTTTCCAACTTTGATGTGTTGAATTCCTTTTAGGACGAACGAGCCTTTCCCAAAGGAGATTTCTTCCCTCCAGAGCGACCCCAACAACTCCCTCGTAAGTGTCCCCTGCATGATTCAACATCTTCTGCTTTTTATTTGGCTGTTCAGCACCTGGAAACCAGTCCCAGCCCCAGTAAAACTCTGGTTCAGACTGGAAAACTGGGATCCAAATTCCTGAATAAGTTCAGAAGGGGGAATAGTGAAGAAGAGCTGCTCAGTGATTTTTTGGATACTTCTTTCAGCTCATGGCCAGAAGCTTGTCTTAAAACATTCACCTTCTCAAGGCTTCCAGAGCTCTCCATTGCAATTCCAAGATCCCAGTGCCTTCCATTAATAGTGGGATTTAATGGAAACACAGTGAGTCAGTCAGCACCTCCTCTTATGGGAAGGTGCTCTGGGAGTAGAGAATTTCCCTTCAATGGAAAGGGCTGAATTCAGGACCTGGGAATCTTCCAGGTCTTCAAATTTCCAAAGGGGGATCTTATCAAGGTGTTAAATATGGAAAGAAGAGAGAACCAGGCTCTTCTTGGAGGTGCAGGAGGCAGAAAGCACCGACCAAAACCCAGGAGACTGGAAATTCAGGATAATTGGCTGCCCCACGCTGCTCCTTCCAGCTTGGAATTTGACTGAATTAAAAGATCAAGTCTAAACCAGCAGTGGAAATCCACAGACCCCACGTGGATGTGAGGAAACCTTCCCGGGAGGGTGACTGGATTGCTCAGAGATCCTATGGAGTCTCCATCCTTGGGAATACTCCAGAGCTGTGGATGTGATCCGGGCTCAGCAGCCTCCAAAGGCCCCTCCCAAACCTCGGCCGTGCTGGGATGAGGTGCTGGAAATACTGAAGAGAAGAGTTGGGGCTGGAAGAGCTGGAGGCTGAATTGGTTCAAATGCAGCAAAATTGGGGCTGTTGATGGAATTTGAATTGTGGTGGGCTGTGGAAAGGGTCCCTGCCCAGGGCAGGGGCTGGAAGTGGATGAGCTTTAAGGTCCCTTCCAAGCCAAACCAGTCTGGGATTCTGTGAATTCAGACAGATGCTGCTTTCTTCCTGGGAACCAGACCTGTTGTGTGCTGCTAAATTGCCCATTATTGACGATCATTAATTAGTCCCTCCCTAGTTCAGCTTTCAGTGCATGGCAAGGCCTTCCTCAGCAGCAATATCACTGTAAGGATGTTCCTCCTCTTCAGGACAAAGTCACTGGGTTCCAATTCCATTACCTTGGTGTTAAACTCCCTAAATCCCTCTGGAAGCCTGGATTTTGGCCTTTACTGGGGCGGGGAAGGGGGACCTTGTGCTGTTTTAAAACAAGATTCAACACTCCTGTGTTCAGTGCTGAGCTGAGGGAATCCTGCCAGGCAGAGGATGCCATAAGCTGGTGTTTGTGCCAAGCAGAGAACTTTCTTCCTGCTTCAGGGGAAAAAAAGGGCTTTTTCTTCTTTCTTTGGGCTTGGGGAATCCTTAAGGAAGATTCAGATCCGTGCCTGGGAATGCCGTGTGTTGTTTGCTCAGAGAGAGGCTGGCTGTGTGCTCGCAAATCCATAGGTGGCTGTCAGTGATCCATAGGCTGTGCCCGGGGGTTCAGCTCTTCCCTGCGAGGGAACAACCCCGGCAGGGCTGGAAATGAGCCATTGTCAATCCAGGGAGGGAACTGTGCAAAGCTTTAGGGCATCTTTCTCCCAAATTGCCCACTCCATCCTCCTCCAAAGCCGAGGGGTTTGCCCGAATGAAGCAGTGTTCTAGCCAGTTATTTTTCAGGAGTCAGCTCCAAACCAAGTTTTCTCGGCAGTAAGATGGAAATTTAAATATGAGAACGAATGATTGGAGATAGTTTTTAGCCTGTTTCAAGACACATCTACTCTTGATTTACTCCACACTTCCCTGCTTTCAGTACACACCCCAAAGGGGGGACACAGCAAGCTTTTTTTGGAGAATGAAAGTCAATTACTTAAGAAATAAAACTTGCTGTTTTGTCAAACTATGGAAAGAAGGCTTTTTTGATATCTGAATATTTTCTTCAGATGGTCTTGGTGGTATTGGCATGGGATTAGGACCTGGAGGTCAACCTATTGATGCAAATCATTTAAACAAAGGCATGGGAATGGGCAACATGGGACCTGGAGGTAAGAAGATTACTCCTATGCTTTTGTTTCATGAGAGCTTTAAGCTGTGTAGAAGGTAGATAGCTTTGTTTGCCTCCCCAAAAAGTTGGAAGTTTCTTAGGAATGTTAAAGCCAAATGAGTTTTTTTGTTCAGCTTGATAACAGAAACTTGAATTTAACCAACTGCTCCATTTTTTTTTTCCACTGTGGCCAAGACACAGCTCTCATTTTCTGACTCTTGAGCATGAGCAGCAGACACTGCCAAGATCCATGAAATTCCAAACCATCTCTCACTTCTAACACTTTTAGTGGGCTTGCAAATCTTTGGTGAGGATCTGTTGAAGTAGCACAAGTTTCAAAGAGCCACCTAAAAAGTAGCACACACTCAGCTTTCCATGTCGAGATGCCAGTGGGGTTTTCCCCTTTGCTGCTTGATTTTTCTGAGCAGGAATGTTGGAATCTCCTCAGAGTTATCCCATGTAAGCTCTTCACGTCCCAGCTGTGGACGTGGTGTGTGGTTTGATTTCTGCGGCCTTTGGCTGAAATTTATTGGGTGACACGTGCTACATAAAGCTTTCTCTTTTATTTTGAGGAATGGGAATGGAAGGCATGGGCTTTGGAATGAATAAAATGGGAGGTAAGCTGTGGTTTTTGCTCTGTTCATAGCCTGGCCCTTGTGAAAGCCCCGTAGACTGAGGGGCGCGTGTGTGTGTGGCAGGAATTTGTGTGCTGGGAAATCATCACCAGTTGAGCAAGAATTTGGTCCTTTTTGGGTATTCCCACAGCTGCAGGTGTGTGGGGAGGGGGGATACATCCCGTAATACATGACCTGTGCTTCCTTGGTTCAGGAGATCTGGGAGTTGGAGCTGGATCCTCAATGTCCCACCCCGAACCGCTCTGACTCCGTGATTTTTATAATGCTGTGCCCCCATCCCGACCCCTTTTTGGGAACTGGTGGTAGGGAGTGTCCTGTGGGGATGTTGTGTGGCAGCAGCTGCTGTGTGTGCAGCCTGGAGCTGAAATGCACTGCTACAGAATCCCTGGAAAATCTGTTTTTCAGGAATGGAAGGTCCCTTCGGCGGCATGGAGAACATCGGGCGCTTCCCAGCTGGGATGAACATGGGCAGGATGAGTGGTAGGCACTGGCTTCCTGTGGGTCCTGCTGGGTTCCCTGGGAGGGATCCCTCTTTCCAGAAGCCTCTTCTCAGTTTTGTGGGAATAACTTGGGGCTTTTCCAGCTGACTTTGTGTCCCCAAGTCCTTCGTGGCCTCTGAGCTGCACAAACCAAGCGATTTATTGATGCTACCTTGAAGGGTTTATTCAGAAAGATTCTGGCTCTGTCCACTCCCCAGAGCCTCACATGTTGGGGATAAATCCTGCTTTTCCTTGGGGTTTTGGGCTTGTGAAGCCACGACAAAATGATAGGAGAAAATCACAACAGCCTTCCTGTGCTGTGAATCAAAACGATTCCTGTGGCAAAATGTTTTCTCAGGGGTCGTTTAAACCCTCTGAAAACTTCTCCATCTTCTCATTGCAGAGATGGATCGGGCCATGGGAGGGGGATTTGAGAGGGAGTTTGGAAGAAATGAGATGGGAATGTCCCGGAGTTTTGGAGAGACCTTGGAGAGGGGAATAGGTGAGTGCAGTAAATGAAATCCATTTCCTGCCTGATTTTTATCCCCAAACTGCTCACAAAAATCATGGGGGTGATACAGATAAAGAACCAGATTCTATTTTAGATTTGCTGTAGGAATTTGGTCAAAATTAAATATTCAGGGAGTGCAGAAGGATGCACCAATAATGGGGCTGGGAGAGGGATTTCACATGGGACAGGTAACTTTGAACAGTCCTAATACACTTAAATTTTAATATCTTTATAGCATGGTGCTATGTATTGCTCTGTTAGGTATATTATAGCATAATAATAGTTCGGAGGGATATATTCCAGCAGGGCAAGCAGCTCTTCAGGTTTCTGAGTCCCTGCCCAGTTCCTGATCCTGTCTGCGTTGTGTTGCAGGTGGTGGAAACGCCAGCATTCCCGGCATCGAGCGGATGGCCCCGGGCATCGAGCGGATGGGCTCGGGCATCGAGCGGATCCCGGCGGGGATGGGGCACGGGATGGAGAGGGTGGGCTCGGAGATAGACAGGATGGGGCTGGTGCTGGACCGCATGGGCTCCAACGTGGAGCGGATGGGCTCCGGCATGGAGCGCATGGCCCCGCTGGGCATCGACCACCTGGCGCCCAACCTGGAGCGCATGGGGCCGGCCATGGAGCGCATGGGCTCCGGCATCGAGCGCATGGGCTCCGGCATCGGCTTCGGCATCGAGCGCATGGGCGCCGCCATCGAGCGCGTGGGCGGCGCCATGGACAGGATGGGCTCGGGCGTGGAGCGCATGGGGGCGGGCATGGATAGGATGGGCATCGGCCTGGAGCGCATGGTGCCCGCCGGGATGGGCGCGGGCATGGGCCAGGTGATCGAGAGGATGCCGGCGGGGCTGGAGCGCATCGGGGCCCCGCCCATGGACAGGATCGGGATAGAGAGGATGGGAGCGGCGCCCATGGACAGGATGGGCCTGGAGCGCATCGGGGCCACCAGCATGGAGAGGATGGGGCCGCCCATGGGGCAGGGCATGGGGGCAGGCATCGAGCGCATGGGGCTGGCCATGGGCAGCAACTTCGAGAGGCCCATGGACATGGAGCGGGGCAACTTTGCAGGGAATTTTGCAGGGTCCCTGGGAGGAGCCGGAGGCCCTGTGGCCGGGGTGGCCCGGAAAGCCTGTCAGATATTCGTGAGAAATGTGAGTACATTTTTCCTCCTCCTTTTCATTCTCCCCACTTTTTGCACTCCTGCCCTTTCCCACCCCTCCCTTCCCACCCGTGGCATTCATTGGGGCTGACGTATCGGTATCATCCATGCTCAGTTTCCAGTCACAATGTCTCGTGCTGGATGCCAAATTTTTGGGGGTGTTGGAGCCATTTCCTAACTAGGAGAAGAGCTCCTGGCTGACCATGATTCCATGGTTTTATGGCAGTGGCTGTCCCGGGATGGGTCCCATTTTTGGGGAGCTGGGAGTGCCTGCAGGCTGTTCAGCAGAGCCTCAGTAATGGTTTGTTCCTCTCTTCCCACAGCTGCCTTTTGATTTTACATGGAAAATGCTGAAAGATAAATTCAATGAATGTGGTGAGTTGTTTTCCTCACTCTGAGGCACGAATATGACTAACGGCCAGATAATAATCCAGAGGGCAGGGTCAGATGGGATCTTGGGAAGGAATTCCTGGCTGGGAGGGTGGGAAGACACTGGCACAGGTTGCCCAGAGCAGTTGTGGCTGCCCCTGGATCCCTGGCAGTGCCCAAGGCCAGGCTGGAGCAGCCGGGGATAGCGGGAGGTGTCCCTGGGTGGAACTGGATCCCTTTAAGTCCCCTCCTAGCCCAGATGATTATATGGGAGCCAAACCAAGCCTCGGCTGTAACGCGAGGCCTGCGCTGCCACTCCAGCAGAGCTCATGCTCTGCTCCTTCCCTGTGCTGGTGCTGGAATAAATCCACCAAACACCAGCTCAGCTCAGTCCTCCCGGAGCGCTGAGTGTCACGGGCAGGGGAGCAGCCCTCGGGGTGGAGATGGTGTCGGCTGGAGAGCGGCCAGGGCAGGGAGCAGCCCTCGGGGCAGGGATGGTGAGAGAGGTTTGGGGTGATTCAATGGGGTCCCGCACGGCGCTCACGCTGTGTTCTGCCCCAGGGCACGTGCTCTACGCCGACATCAAGATGGAGAACGGCAAGTCCAAGGGCTGCGGGGTGGTGAGGTTCGAGTCGCCCGAGGTGGCGGAGCGCGCGTGCCGCATGATGAACGGGATCCAGCTGCGGGGCCGCGAGATCGACGTGCGGATCGACCGCAACGCGTAGGCCCCCGCCCCGCCCGGCCCTTTGTATTTTTTCTTGTTAACCATCTTACTTTGACTGGATGTAAAGGTGTTCAGCCCAACCCGGTTGCGTTCTGGAGTAATTTTAAGTCCTTTTTTTAACCGAGGGAGCCCCATTTTACTGGTTTTTTGCATTGGAACTGCCATGTGCACAATCTTTTTTTGTAGTTGTGGCATCTCGTTGACCTGACAGATGTAAACAGTCTGACTTTGATAATAAACGCAAGTTCAAGATTTCAGTCACAGCATCCTTTACTCTGCTTAAACGCCCTGTGAGCTCAGCTCGGCCAGCTCCAGTTTGTGTCCTGTGAAGTGTCCAACGACCCAGTGTTCCTCTTGGTTTCTGACAGAATCCTTAGGATGTCTCCAGGGTGCAGGATCTTCCCTTTCCTGTATCCTACTCGAGGGTTATCTCCAGTGGCAATGCTGGACTAAAAAAAGAGAAAATCTCTTCTACCCTGGGTTGTGCCAGTGCCATTGGGAAGGCCGGAGCTGAAAATGGGGTAAAAACCCTCTTTTTTCTCCCCTATGGGGGTGTCTGGCCCAGGCAGGTGTAAGGAACCAACACCTGCTGCAGGTGCGAGGGGGGAGATTTCCCCTTTTCCTGCAAGAACGTTGGTTTT
This sequence comes from Platysteira castanea, assembly GCA_013397175.1. Taxonomy (NCBI): domain Eukaryota; kingdom Metazoa; phylum Chordata; class Aves; order Passeriformes; genus Platysteira; species Platysteira castanea. The sequence goes on along the minus strand of VYXC01011253.1, from coordinate 28,687 downwards.
ACCACCACCCGGAGTCGGGTGCGGGTCCCGGTNGGACCGCCGCTCCCTCACCGCCCGCGGGGCCCCGGCGCTGTCAGCCCCCGGTGGGGACGGCCGGGACAGGGGGGGCTCAATCCCGGCTCCTCGCCTCCCTCCGGGGTCTCTGCTGGCGCCCGGCCCGGCGGGATGGGGCCCGGAGGCTGCAGCGGGGGCCGTGCCCCGGCCGCGGCAGCGCGCTGGGCTTTGGGGCTGCTGAAGGCCCCTGCGGCCCAACCGGGCCGGGATCCCGGGGCTCCCGGGGCCGCCCGTGCCCCGAGCTGCTCCCGGGGCCCCTCTCGGGGGTCAGCTAAGGGCGATTTTGCCGGGAGCTGCCCTCGGAGCTTCACCTTGAGCTCCCGCTTGCAGCGTGAGGGGCTGGGCTGAGCCCTTGGTGCCCGAAGCTGAGCGGGGATCGGGGATTTCTGCTCGATTTGTGCCGGTGGTCGGGAGCTGCCGCGGTTCAGTCCTCGGGCTCCTGTCCCGGGGTTCGAATGCAGATTTTGGAGGTGTGAATGTGGCATTTCCCTGGTGGTCACTGCTGCAAGCCCTGAGCTCAGCAATGACCCCTTCCAGCGCAGGGGTTCGCAGGTTTGGCCTCGGCAGGGGCAGCAGAACCATGCAGGGGCTGTTCTGGGACCCAGCAGATCCTTCCTGCCCTGGGACTTGGGGCAGCACAAACAGTTAGAGGGGTCCTGGGTTTTTCTCCAGAGCTGGGAAAAAGTTGGAAGAGTTTTCCCAGAAAAATCCGTGTGCTTCTCACGTTTGAGCTCCAGGATGCATTTGTGCATCGCCGCTGTCCCAAATCCAGGAGCTCTTGGATGGTTCCCTGAGCTCCTCCTGTGCTGTTTTCCTTGCAGAAATGTCTCCTCAGTGGCCTGTGGCTCCTTTCCCGGCGTTATCCCATCCCTGCCTTCCCCAGCAGTGCCCTGTACAGGATCAGCCGCCCTGCCCTGGGCACCTGCCAGGTTGGTCCCACCTGAATTTATTCCATTTCCACCCCAAAGTGTTTTCCCAGCAGAATCCTGAGCTGGATGTGGATGTGGCTCTGGAAAGCACCAGTTCTAGGTTGGAAACTTCCACTTTTTGAGTGGAAGTCAAGGAATTTTGGGGTGGCTGAGGCTTGGAGCCCTCTGGGATGGTGGGGGTGGAAGTGAGTGGGATTTAAGATCCCTTCAACTCAATCCGTCCCGGGATTCCATGGAATACATTGCACATGTGGCTGTTTGAAGGATCAGCTCCGTGTTTTCCACACGTTTTAAAAGTGACCCAGTGCTTGCCTTAGATCAATCAACCTCCTGCCTTTGCAACTTTGTGTTGTGTGACTCCTGTTTGCTTGAATCCCTTGGGATTCTCCAACGTGGGATGGTTTTCTCCAGTCCAGATGCTACTCCTCGGGAGGAAGGAAGGGATTTATCTCAGGTTTCGTGGAGAACATCAAGCAGGAATTAGCCAAAAACAAAGAGATGAAGGAGAGCATTAAGAAATTCCGGGATGAAGCCAAAAAGCTGGAGGAGTCGGATGCACTTCGGGAAGCGAGGAGGAAATATGTGAGTGTCCCCTGCTTCATGGCCCAGCCCCTGAGCTTTCACTGCTCCGGGTGTAAATTGCAGTCCCCAGTGGAGCTGCTCAGGAGCTCTGCTTGGCTGGAAGCACTCGGTGCTAGATGGATGCCTTGGAATGTTTGTTTATTCGTTGGATTGGTTGGGGTTGGTTTGTTTTTGGTTTTTTTTTAGTGGAAAATCTTTCCAGCAGACACTTGGCTGCATTTGTGAGCAGATGAAATAATGAGGCATTAAATTGAGCATCAGATGTTTCTTTTGCATTGTTCAGAGAGCTCTGAACATCATCATTTGCAGAGCTGAGCTGCTGCTGACTCAGGAAATGAGCTCCTGAGATGCTGCTTTTTCCAGCCTCAATTCCAGCCTTAATGGATTGTGCTCCTTCCAGGCTGGGTTTGGGTATTTTCCGTCTCTTGATTAATGCTTTTTTCCCCCAGAAAACCATTGAATCTGAAACAGTGAAGACCTCAGAAGTGATTAAAAAGAAACTTGGAGAAATAACAGGGACAGTTAAAGAGGTAAAAGGACCTTTCCTTAGGGCAGCTCTGCTTAGGCTGGACCTGTGGGGGGCTGGAATTGTCATTATTGGTGGCAGGTGCTGCTATTCCAGAGGTGACTCAGACCCTGGAGCTTTTAACACCAGAGGCATGAACAGAATAATGGATTGAGTGTGGTCAGAGGAGTCACAGCCCCGGGATTCCTCTGGGATTCGGGGGATGGAGAAAAGAGAAACCCCACTGGGAAGGCTCCAGGGAGAGCTCAGAGCCCCTTCCAGGGCCTCAGGGGGCTCCAGGAGAGCTGGAGAGGGACTGGGGACACGGGATGGAGCTGGAATGACCTTTCCCTGCTTCCCTTGCAGAGCCTGGATGAGGTCAGCAGAAGTGACCTGGGCAGGAAGATCAAGGAGGGGGTGGAGGAGGCGGCCAAAACGGCCAAACAGTCGGCGGAGTCGGTGACCAGGGGAGGGGAGAAGCTGGGCAGGACTGCAGCCTTCAAAGCCATCTCCCAGGTACCAGAACCTCGGGATTTCAGCTTCCTTAAATCCCTCTCTTTGCTGGAAATACAGGAAACAGCCACTGCTTTGTTGTCGAGCTGTGGCTGCCCCATCCCTGGCGCTGCCCGGGGCCTTTTGCTCCCCCAAACCATCACAGGAGGGATTTTCCAGCTGCTGGGAGAGCTGGGGGAGCAGGAAATCCACACAACCAGGGCTGTTTTCCTTGCAGGGAGTAGAAACTGTGAAGAAGGAGATAGATGAGAGTGTTCTGGGACAAACTGGTCCCTACAGGCGGCCGGAGCGGCTGCGGAAGCGGACGGAATATTCCGGAGAGAGGATTAAAGAGCAGCGAGTGTTTGAAGCCAATGAGTACGTGTGGGGTCCTCTGGGGGGGACATTTCCAGGTGTAATTTGATGGAAAACTTCGAAACAGGGCGGGGATTAAAATCCAGGAGCTGTGGGCTGGGAGCAGCTGGGGCTGGGAGCTCATTCCCAGCTCCCGGCAGGAGTCGATGATCCTGAATCTTCCCGTGGTGGAACTGGAAACTTCAAATTCTGAAGTTCAGATTTAACGTTCAGAGGTGAAGTTCTGAGCTGAGCATTGTTTTGTGCTCTGTTTTGACTCCTTGCTGCTGAGTTAGGCTGGGCAGGACTAAGGCTGAGCTTTTTTCTGGGCTGCTTCGCTCCTCTGAGTCGAGTTTTATTTGCCTGGTGCTTTATTTATCTGGAGTTTTGTTTATCTGATCTTTTATTTATCTGGGTTTTTTTACTTGTCTGGTGTTTTATTTATCTGGTGGATCCCTTATGGGGCTATAATTCACGGGGCTAGAATTTATTTCATAATTGATGAGGCTATAATTTATCCTGTAATGGACCTCATCGTTTCTGTGCTGTCCCAGCCTCGGTGGTGCCGAGTGCTGCAGGGATATTCCTCAGGGTGCTGTCTCTATTTGTTACCACTTAGTTTTTCCCTAATACCCGCGTTTCATCCCCGTTTTCTGCCCTCTCTAGGGAGGCCATGGGCATGGTGCTGCATAAAGACTCCAAGTGGTACCAGCAGTGGAAAGATTTCAAGGACAACAACGTGGTTTTCAACAGTGAGTGCTGGGAGGGAGCAGCGCGTTCCCTGCCCGGAGCTGCTCCCAGCTGTGCCTCCAGCCTGGGCAGAACCTGGAGCACAGATTCCCACCTTTGTCTGCGGGGTTGGAGCTGGTGCTGGGAGAGCTGTGAGGGGAGGGAGGTGGAGCTGAGGGCTCTGCAGCTTCCCCAGGCTGGAGCTCCAGCCCCTCCTGCGGCCGGGCTCTCCCTGCCCTGGGGCCTGAACCCCACTCGGAGGGGACTGAGCCCGTGGGGTTCCTGCTTTTCCCTCCCCAGCTCTGTGACCCTCTGATCTCTGAGGATCTCTGATCCTCACCAGGGAGAGGGAAGGCAGCTCTGCTCCTCCCGAGCTGGAGCTTAAAACAAGGGAATGAACCGAGGGAGTTGAGCACAACTTCCACACTGGTGGAACATTTTTTTTTTAAAAAAATCTTGTGATCTTTTTGTAGAGTAAAGCTGATCTTTGGTATCATCTGAGACCGTTTCTAGTGGAAATGCCCTGCAAACAATCCCAGAATTTAGGTTGGAAAAGCCCTCCAGGACCATCGAGTCCAAGCTGTCCCCATCCCCACCTTGGCACCCCCTGAGCCCCCCGAGTGCCACCCCCAGGCTGGGGCCTCCACCAGATCCTGCATTTCCTCACTGCACTGGATAAACAGCCTTCCCAGAGGTGTTCAATGTGATTGTGACAGAGGAGAAGGGACTGAGAGATCAGAACATTGCAGGAAAATGGGGAGAAAAGTGGGGAGAGAAATGGGGAGAAAAATGGGGGAAAAATGGGGAAAAATCCAACTGGCAGCTGGTGCCCGGTGCTGAACAAAGGGGTCGGGGAGAGGTTGGATCCCACAGGGGCTCGGGATGAGCCGGGAGGGCTCTGAGCTCTGTGTGCTGCCCTTCCAGGGTTCTTTGAGATGAAGATGAAATACGACGAGAGCGACAACGCCTTCATCCGAGCGTCCCGCGCCGTCACCGACCGCGTCACCGACCTCCTCGGTACGGGGCACCCGGGCTGCTGCTGGGGCTGGCACTGGGGCTGGCACTGCTGCTGGCACTGCTGCTGCCCCTGCTGCTGCCCCTGCTGCTGCCCCTGCTGCTGCCCCTGCTGCTGCCCCTGCTGCTGCCCCTGCTGCTGCCCCTGCTGCTGCCCCTGCTGCTGCCCCTGCTGCTGCCCCTGCTGCTGCCCCTGCTGCTGCCCCTGCTGCTGCCCCTGCTGCTGCCCCTGCTGCTGCCCCTGCTGCTGCCCCTGCTGCTGCCCCTGCTGCTGCCCCTGCTGCTGCCCCTGCTGCTGCCCCTGCTGCTGCCCCTGCTGCTGCCCCTGCTGCTGCCCCTGCTGCTGCCCCTGCTGCTGCCCCTGCTGCTGCCCCTGCTGCTGCCCCTGCTGCTGCCCCTGCTGCTGGCACTGCTGCTGCCCTCCCCGTGCCCCCAGCACACCCAGAGTTGGGCCGGGTTCTGCAGGGATCTTTACCCGGGTGAGGGGTGGGAGGAACTCCCCGGGCGGGATCAATCCCGGGTTTTTCACGGCTGGGGTTGTGCCCAGGGGTGGCTGCTGTGGCTCTGCCCTGTGAGCAGAGCTCTGTCCCTGTGCCCTGGTGCTGGGCACCTCCCCACGGAGCTGTTCTTGCAGGGGGGTTGTTCTCCAAGACGGAAATGTCCGAGGTGCTGACCGAGATCCTCCGGGTGGATCCGTCCTTCGACAAGGACCGGTTCCTGAAGCAGTGCGAGAGGGACATCATCCCCAACGTCCTCGAGGTGACTCAGCAGCCATTTCTCTCCTGTATTTTCCCCTTAATTATCCCATGGAAGGTTCTTTTTTGACTTCTCTGTTGCTAAAATCAAAGGTTGGGACGGGATTTGCTTCTCCAGCTCTGCACAGAACCTGGGGAAAGGAATTGGATCCCACATTTAGGTTCAAACCATGGGAAAATAAATGAGTGTTCTGGCCTGGAGAGCAACAGATGAGGTGGGATCAGAGGGAAGGGAGTGAGCAGATGGTGATGGCACAGGGATAAGGGAAGGGATTTGGGATGTGCTCCTGGGATTTGGGAAGAGGAGCAGGTTGTGACAAAAGGCTCAGTGGTCATGGAAGTGCCTGGAATTTGATGTTTTTAAGGACTCAGGGTGATGAGAGATGTGAGTGTAAATGGATGTAGGTCCCTGGCACTGCAGCAGGAAGGACAGAGGGGATTTGGGGTTTGAAATGGAGCAGGAATTGTTCTGAGAGACTCGGGAGAGACTGGAGGAAGTGGGGCCTGAGGAGCCAGGCGTGGGCTGCTTCTGGTCCCTCTGTGCCCTGAATTTTTCAGTGTGGAAAATTCTGCTCCTGCTCCTGTTTGATCCCAGGATTTCTGAGCCCTGGGAACTCTGCTGGCTCCCTGGCAGCTTTAACAGGAAGATTTAACAGGAGGGTTCAGCTGGAAGCTTCAAGAGAGTTTAATTATCCAAAGATTTACGTCCCTTGGCCTGGCTCCTGTGTTTTTATTGAAATCCCTTTTGCTGTTCCCCTTTGCAGCTCCCAGTTCTCCCCAGAGTCCCACAAAATGTGGATTTAAGGTGTTGTGCTGCTGGAAGGGCTGATTGGTCCCACTTTGACATAAGGAGGAGCTTTAAAATGTTGTGTTTGATTTCCTGGCCAGGCCCTGATCTCCGGGGAGCTCGACATCCTCAAGGACTGGTGCTATGAGGCGGTGAGTGAAGCTCCTGGGGTCCTCCCTTTAAATGGGGTTATTCTGAGGGGTTTTTGCCTTGCAAACGGTGAATTTGAGTTGGTTGGACCTCGGGGAGTTCCTGGAGTCAGAGCCTTTCCTGACAGGATTGGTGGGCTTTTATTCAGGTCTTCATTCCTGCAGAATTATCGTGCTCTAAAACCCAAAGTTCCTGTGTTGAAAAACCCAAAATAATTCTGTTCCTCTGCTCAAGAGCTGAATTTCTCCGAGTGAGCTCCCTGTGCTGTTCCCCACCAGCAGAGGGCTGGGAGAGACAAGGTTTTTCCTATTTATTAAATCCTGATGAGCATTTTTTCTGACAATAATCCACTCTGAAAGCAAAGGAGCTTCTCTGCTCCCAGCAGCCTTGGGAATGACACCTCGGGGCTGCTCTGGAGGGAAGCAGCAGCTTCCCTGCAGTTTGTAAAACCAAACCCAAACATTTCCAAGGCTCTTGGAATTGGAAATGAAGCTCCTGAGTCAAGAACAATCAGTCAGATAAGCCAGGGAGGAAATGGGAATCCTATCCCTGAGAATCCAGGGCATAAAGCCTCTTAAGGGATCCCAAAGGTGTTGAGATGGTGACTCTGGTCACTAAGCTCCCCATTTTTCCCTATTTTCCCCCCATTTTTCCCTATTTTTCCCAGTTTTTCCCCATTTTACCCCCATTTTTCCCCATTTTTCCCAGTTTTTCCCCATTTTACCCCTATTTTTCCCAGTTTTTCCCCATTTTCCCCCCATTTTTCCCTGTTTTTCTCCATTTCTGCTGCTCAGTCCAGCTGTGAGTCCCTCAGCTCTCAGGTGCTCTCAGGTCCTCACGTTCTGCCCAGGAAAAGTGGGGCTTTTTGGGGGAATTTGGTGAATCCCAAAGCGTTTTCTGCAGCTCTTTGATCCCTTCCTTCAGCACATCTATAAAAAGTGACTTTATTTTTCTTGTGGGTTTTTTGGGTGCCTCTCTCCAAGCAGAAATTCCCTTTTTTTGGTGGCAGAACCATTCCCAACCCAGGTTTGTTTCCCTCAGACCTACAGCCAGCTGGCCCATCCCATCCAGCAGGCCAAGGCCCTGGGGCTGCAGTTCCACTCCAGGATCCTGGACATCGACAACATCGACGTGAGTCCCTGTCCAGGCTCCCTCTGGGGGAGGGGTTGACCCCACGGGCTCAGCAGGGCATTTTTAGGATCGTTAAGGTTGGAAAAATCCTCCAGGATCAGCAAGTTCAACTTTCTTTGCTCTGGCTGCTGGGTTGGAACTCCGGGGTTTGGCGTTTCTGCTCCCAGAGGGAAAATCCCATTTCTGGAAGGGAAAATCCCATTTCTGGAAGGGAAAATCCCACTGCTGGAAGGGAAAACCCCATTTCTGGAAGGGAAAATCCCATTCTGGAAGGAAAAATCCCATTTCTGGAAGGGAAAATCCCATTCCTGGAAGGGAAAATCTCATTTCTGGAAGGGAAAATCCCATTCTGGAAGGAAAAATCCCATTTCTGGAAGGGAAAATCTCATTTCTGGAAGGGCAAACCCCATTCTGGAAGGGCAAATCCCAATTCTGGAAGGGAAAATATCATTTCTGGAAAGATAAATCCATTTCTGGAAGGGCAAATCCCATTTCTGGAAGGGCAAATCTCATTTCTAGAGGGGCAAACCCCATTTCTGGAAGGGCAAACCCCACTGCTGGATGGGTTTAAGGTCCTTCCCACCCAAACCAGGGCTTCTGGGAGGACTCAGCCCCATCTCTGCACCTTCCAGGTGCTCTCCAGGTCCCTTTGTGGAGGAGCTGGAGCTGTTCCTGCCCCACTTAGGGGGTGACAGGAATTCTGTCACCTCATCCCGGTGCCACCTCCGTGAGATCAGCCTGGGGAGATGCCAGGGGTGCCAGCACTGAGGAATAATCCCAGTGGGAAGTTTGGGAGGGATGCCCTGGTCAGGGACGTTCCTGCTCCTCCCAGCGATGTCGTGGGACCACTGGTGGCACCTGAAGTATCTTGGAAACCCAAACTGGGGCTGGGTTTGGGTGGAAAACTGGGTTTTATTGGGGTGGGACTGGGCTGGGAGCTGATTCCCTGGGATCAGGCACGGGAACGTGTCAGAGCTGCTGAGATGCCCTCAGGGAGCAGGGAAATCTCCAGGGAAATCTCCCTAGAAATAAATAA
>VYXC01011247.1:0-50944 GCA_013397175.1 Platysteira castanea | reverse complement strand
TTTTATCTCCAAGTAAATTTACTAAGCCAGGAGTCCCCTAATACAGATATTTACCAGAAGTTGCCCTGGCACAAAAACTGGACAGTGATGCAAGGAATAGTATCAAGATTGTTCTTTAGCTGTGTTCTTCCCTGATAATGAAGATATTTGACAATTAGTTTGCTAATGAAGATATTTGACCTTAATTAGTTTCTGAAAGTTAACTGTGCGAGCTGAAGTCACTGACAGATCCTCTACCTGCAAATACACTTAGTCTGGTATTGCAGATAAAAACCTCTGCAAATGGAGAAAAAACACCAGTGAGAAGAACTCATGCACAAGGCAGGTATTAAAATGAATCTCTGGTAACAACAAAAAAAACCACAAAAAACTCCCCAACAGATTCTGAAGCTCTAGACATGCAGCATTATTTCTACACCCAGAGCAATTTCCAACAACAGGACAATGTACACTGACTTCAGCAACAGAAAGCCAGACTTCTCCTAATGCCCATATTGCAGTAATTTTCTTGCAGATTATCTGCCTGCGAGCACCTTGGTGAGGCAAAGGACAGTTTTACCTTTGTGGTTACAGAAAATAATGATGGCCGAGTTCTCCTCGGGGTAAAGCTTGACATGTGACACGGGCCCCCCTCCACTCCGTGCATTCTCAAAGTACACTTTGAGGTAGTCTCTGGAAATGTTGTCTGGTAGGTTTTCAGCCTTGATGGTCTGTGTCAATTCAAGAAGCCTGGCAGTCATTTCAAATTCTCTAACTCTCTTGTGTTGTGAACATTTTTGGACGAATTCTTTAGTATCTGTAAACAGAAGAGCAGTATGAACGGACTGTGTTTTCCTGTGTCATTATCAGCCCTGGCTATCACTTGAGGCAGAGAAATGAGCAAAGTCTACTCCCTGTATTTGGAACAAAACTGTCTCTGGTGCCAAATAACTCTGTGTTGTAATAAAAAAGGGGAAAAGCACACAACCATGTTACTCTCTGCTATTCACTACCAGTATGTTTCTGTTCCCATCTCATAAGTGTACTGTCTTTTCTAAAGGAGACTTTATATATCTCCACACTCAGGGCACTTCTAATTCTTCTTCATCTAACTCAAAACAAGAGAGAAACAACAAAATATTCTTAACCAATTTCAATAAAGATGCCACAGTGTAACATTTGGATCACGGGCACTTTTGTGGAGCTGTATATAAGACGTCTTTCTTGAGAGACTGCGATCTGGGTACTTTTTAAAAACAGTCTGGATCTCTAATGGGAGACCAATCAAGCTCTGAAAGTTATTACGCATACATATACTTGGAAATTAATAATGCTGTCATCCTGTCTTACCAATACTTTTTATAAAGGTAACTACAGCAACATTTATTTCAGGTATCAGTTCAACAGTAAAGTCAGCATCTACGGTTAGGCCGCTGATGTTCTCCAACAGCATCTGTAAGCAGTTTGAACTGCATCTCTCTATGTTCTCAAACACCACCGAAGGTGAGGCCTCTGTAGAGTCAGCTTCCTTCTGGAGTTCATTGTTTGGAACACAACTCTCTGCTTTCTTCAAGGCTTTTGTACCAACTGCAGCAGAAAGAGAAATAAGTCACATAAAATGTTAGTATACATTTCCTGGAATAAACAGATTCTTCTTACCCTTTTTCTCCTTTCCTTCCCCACCAAAAGAGATTGCTAACCAAACAAATACTGTGGGGTACCTCTGGACATTTTGAGATCCAGAACAGCCCAGATGCAATATTCTGCAGGGCTGCAGGCAGGTTCTTTGGTGGAACAAAAATAGGCATAAATAAACACATCCAAGGTCACTGGTACATCTCTGAGTCAGAGACTAAACTAAACTAAACTAAACTCCATTGCGATAATAGGCCACGACAGCTCAGGTGTTGGTAAGGGTTGGGAGAGACCTTGCAGCTTCTGCATCTGCTTCTTAGCCCAGATGCAGGCAAAACAAGCCTGAACATAGCTCAGGACACCCACAGGCACCATAGGCCACCAGCAGCTCTGCATTACTTGGGGTAAAGCCTCCTGGTGACCACTGTGCCCTGCCATCAGTGAAGCATGACAGCACTGGAGGGCCCCTGTGCACAGAGGGTTGACAGGGATGCAACAAAATTTTGCAAACAGAAAATGTCACAGAGGTGCCCACTGAGTACCCCAGAAGTCCAGTGTCTGCCAGAGGACAGCACATCTCCAGCTCTGCAGCAGACGAGGGAGGAGGTGTGAGAGAACCTCCGAACTGGAATGACCAACAGGCTGGCTCTGCCTGCTCACCGAGGTACAGCAACAACTGATACCAAACCGGTAACACTTTCAGAAGACAGCTGCCTTTGAAGGCATAAACAAGAAGAAAACAAAAGAAATAAGAAGCAACAGCTCTTCAGATGCTAGTTACTAATTTCTAGACTGCTGAAGGAGTCATCTCCTCCACTCTGTCCAATGAAGAAAATACCAAAAAGCCAAAACCGAAAGCCAGGCTGACACAATGAAGTAATTGAGAGCAGCATCTGAAGATTTTCAGGTTCCTCTCTAGTATAAGTAAAAAACAGATGGCAGCTTGGAGCACTGGAAGCCATATGTGGAGGAAAGCACCAACATTTTTGTTTTATGAAGAATCAGCACACAGAGTGATGGAGAACATTTTACCGTTTGTTTGAAGGCTGTTCATGGCATCCAAAGCCTAAGATAAAATGAAAGCCAAATATCAGTGACAGATTAGACACTCTCACCACTATTTCAAAGCTCTGGTTAGAATTACAATTTTTATTTACCTTTGTGGGAACTGATTTTCCTTCAAATGTCTCCTCTTCAGTAGTTAGTGCTGTTTCAGGCTCTGTGACAATCAACTTCACTTTTCTTTCTTCTCCCAAATGCAGCTGATGAGACTGTCTCGCAAGAACTCGTTGCTTGACTAAATAAAACCAAAAAAGCCCTGTGAAAATCTGAATGGAAGCACAGCTTTACATTGCATGACACTTTCCCACCATTACATCACGACACCGTCGCAGCTTAGGAATGGTATTCTGCAATTTATTGTTTCCATTAAAACACGCCAGACCTCACCGCTCGCTCACTTCCCTTTCCCCCTCCTTCCTCCCTCCCCGCGCCGTGGCAGGATGCAGAGGAGAACTGAAGGCACAAAAACGTTAAGGATTGCAGGACGAGATGAGAACAATTGACTACGAAGAGCAATGAAGTCAGAAAAACGAGCATGAACAGCACCAGTACTGATAACAGAGTGGGCAACAGAGGCCAACGATTCCCGCGGCGTTGCTCACCCGACCCCTACCCGGCAAAACCCGGCTAAACTCCCTCCCCTTCCGTGACCGCAGCGCATGGCTGAGGTGGGAGCGAATATCCCCAGGGAGCTGGCTGTGCCCTCCCGGCTCCTGCCAACCTTAACCTCGCCTTGGCCGGAACAAGGATGTACACTGTCCGCAAAGAAAGAGCTTTAACCTCATAACAGCGACACAGTATGCACAAGGCTTTCTTCCTTAAAAAACACCCCAGAGGAACAGCAGAGGACATTGCTCCCGCGAAAAACTGCCAGAGATGCGAAACTCGGGTCTACCACGTGTTTCACGGCGGTACCCGGGCAGTGCCGGTACCGGCCCCACGCCTTGAACATCCTCTTCCTGACAGTGCCGAAATGGCTTGGGGCTGTATGTCTGAACTTACCAGCGGAAGAGCCAGCAACTGGGAAGCATGTTAAAGCAAGAAAAAGAAAAATTGTATATAGGTATCTGTGTGTATCTGTGTGTTTCTGCACATATGTGCATGTGTATGTATACATTTAACCCGACTGCAGCTGTCCTTTCCACCTTGCTGCAAGTTTATAAAAATACGTGCATGATATAGATGTCATATTTTTTATATATATCTGTAACCAATCTAATTGTTAGATAACATAAGCTTTATTATTCCGAGTGCAGTCTAGAGAATACTACTGTGCATCAAGATGAATATATATCCCTCCTGGGACGTATTTACTAGCTTACAGCCTTTATGCCAAACACAATCCAGAGGCTAGTACTAAGCATCAAATCTAAGCATATACAGAAGTAAATATCACATTCTGAGTTAGAGGGGACCTACAAAGATCATCGAGTCCAACTTTTGGACCTGCACAGGTCATCTGCATAAATCGCACCATGTTAACATACACTCTGTTCTATATTGCACAGTAGGGGGTGTATACGACGTATTATATACTATAGATACGGCACATCACGTACCAGACAGGATATATTATTACATCGTATCCAACAACTAAGTTAGTGCTTATCTTTAACTTGCACAAAATTTAGACTTGTGAGTTCCGACCCCACCACCCCCGCAGGGAGCCCACACACTAATCCGTGTCCCGGCCCCTGCCCTCGCCGGGTGCCCTTACCCCGACCCTCCCCGGCCCAGCCGCTCACCCTCGGGGCGGGCGAAGCAGACGAGGATGTGCCCGGTGTCGGTGCCGGTCCGCAGCTCGCACTCGCCGCCGCCCGAGCGCTTCTGGCTCTGGAAGTAGCAGAGCAGCTTCTTCCTGAGCGCGGGCGGCGGCTCGGCGGGGCCCCAGTCCCCTCGCACCAGCAGCGGGAAGGCGCACGGCCGCTGCCCCTCCATGGCGGCCCGACACCTCCTCTGCCCGCTCCGGATCGCTTTCGATTCCGCCAGCCCCGCAGCCGGGCCGCGCCTTTTCCCGGCAAGCACGGGTTGCTGTGTGTCCGCTGCCGCCTCTCGTGATACACCTGCCCCCGGCTGCCTGTCCGGGCCCTCCCGGCACAGCTTCACAACCGAGCCCTTACGCTCCGCTCACCCTGGAATATCCAAAGCCCCCCGCTCACCTGATCAATGCCCTGGCTGCCCCTGTGCCGGGGGCTGGCTGCCCGTCTCACTGTTGTCCCAAGAGAGGTTCTTCCACCCTGTGTACAAGAGGCCAATCCACACACACGGTCGAGGCGTTTGATTCATCGACAGTTCTGCACAGAAAGTGGGGCTGGGTGGCATATCCACAAAGCCAGCAAGGCAGCTACCAAAACTTTTTCACTCTTTGTACATTTTAGCAAAAAAAGGCATTAATGTTCATTGGCTACAAGTAAATTAATTCTCTTATTAATTAGTATTCTGTATTCTGTTGGTTAATGATTCTCTTGCTTCTCACGCCAATTAGTTCACATTCTGTCTTTCTCTTCTGGGTCAGTGGGTTTCTTGACTCCACAGGCCATGAGTTGGTGGTCACGATCTCTCCTTGCTGGAATTACCTTAACCCAGTAAGATCTGATTCCGCACACTCGCTGAGTTGTCTTTGTTAGTTTCTTCCTTATCTTGGGGTTTCTGCCAAATGTCCTTGTGGCCTGTAAATTCTGCATTCTTTGCGTCCACTATCAGTGGTAAATCCTTTTTCCCAAGCTTTCTGAACCTCCCCCTAAGTCTCAAATCACCGAAACATGTTGAACCCTAAACCTTAACAAGGCAATTCTACTGACAAGTAATTTGTCTTTCTAACACCTGGACATCAGTTAGAGCTTACTTGCTAGCTGCTATCTGTTTCTGAATTCTGAATCTGCTATTCATGGATGAAATTTCCTTTCTTGTTGATTAAACTTGAAAGGGTACAAAGATCAAACACCAAAGAACACGGTTCCTTCAGAAGATTTTTACATATTCCACATTTTGCATCATTGCCACCAGAGGAACAAGATCAGGGTGGAAAAAGTTGTGTCAGGGGAGATTTAGTTTGGATATTAGGAAAAAGTTCTTCACTCAAAGGGTGGTCGTGCACTGGAACAGGCTCCCCAGGGAAGTGGTCACAGCACCAAGCCTGACAGACTTCAAGAAGCATTTGAGCAACACTCTCAGGCACATGGGGTGACTCTGGGGGGTGTCCTGTGCAGGGCCAGGAGCTGGACTTGCTGATCCTTGTGGGTCCCTTCCAGTTCAGACTATTCAATGATTCTTGGTCCCCTTGTACGCTCCTGCCTCTGGCCTTTGCTTGTTAGAATAAACCTATTTGGAAAAGCAGCACCTGTCACTCCTGGCCTGCCCAGAGCCCAGGGCTGCAGGTTTCTGCTCCAGGCTTGATGCCCTCGGCACCTCTAATGCAAGCACTGGTGAAAAAACACCTTGGTGTCCTCTGCAGCTTCTTGTGGTGCTGGGGAACCTGAGACCTGATGCAGTACTGGCTCCTGGAAAGAATGGTCAGACTGGTATCAATGACCCATCAGCTGCAAGGAAGCATCTGGAGCCATCTCCTCTGGCTTCCAGCATGCTGATAAACCACTGGCCACAGGTATTTGTTATGGGGATTTAATGAATTTGTTCATTGTACAAGCAAATTTAAGACTTTTGGCCCCCATACCAGTATCTTGATTTCCAGCTCTAGGTTAAATTGATTTCAACACACGTGATTTCAAGAGTCAGCAATTTTCAGTGGTTAGAAAACTGACAGAAAAAAGCCCAAAGGGAGCGGTTCCAGCACTGTTGCAAAGGGAGTGATGGGATGGGTGCAAATGCAAAACCTGAGGTTTGTGGCTCTGTTGAGATACTCGACTTGCAGATTCATGTTATTTCACACCATCTTCCCTAGAAAAGGTGTCCCTTGGCCACAGTTACCCTACAGTAGTTATTGCTCACGTGGATATACCAACCCACGGTAAAACTTATGTAAAGAAAGCATTGGAAGATTTTTTTCTTAATCATAAAACCAAGTAAGTCAAACCCAATACATTCAGAGGAGCCAAGTGCTCTGTAAAGTTGGAGGTGCTGCAAAGCAGGAGGGTTATTGTATTAAAAACAAGTCAATTCACATCTGTAATGTCAAGTTCATTGGTTGAAAGCCAATGCTAAATGTTTGAAGAGGTTTAGACAAGCACAAGCCATTAAGTACAACTGGTTCATTTATTGAAAACTGCTCTAACATAATACATTATGAGATTGTCACTTAGAGAGTGTAAGAAGGCATCAGAAATGCAACATTGAATGGTCCATGGCTGCATTATTGTTTCAAATTCCCCACCAGTGCTTAGGAAGGCCCTAAGGCTGTATGGAGAGGCTGATACAGTCCAAAGGCCCATTGTGCAATCTTAAAGAGGTTTGCAGTAAAATATTGTGCTCGAGTATTAATACACCCAGCTGCTCCAGGTGTAAAGAAGCTTCAGGGGGATCAGAAATTGCCAGAGATTGCTTGAATGGAAACAGAAATTAATTTGATGCAACTCTTTATTGTTCTTGTTGTGTGTTTTGTTATAGGTGTTTCCATCCTGCATAAAGGCTGAAAGACATGCAGTTGTGGCTGCAATCAAAATATTTATCTAGTGAAAGTGATAAGGTATTCTGGGTAAGCTTGAATGTCGTTAAAAATTATGAACATGGATGGCTGGAGCATGTTATCAGTTGAACTATCAAACAGA
The DNA here is from genome assembly GCA_013397175.1 of Platysteira castanea. Lineage (NCBI taxonomy): Eukaryota > Metazoa > Chordata > Aves > Passeriformes > Platysteira > Platysteira castanea. The sequence continues at coordinate 43,544 of VYXC01011247.1, read as the reverse complement.
TCTACAGAGTTGACAGCATTTTTTGATGCTGGAGTAATTGCTCCTTTTATCCCCTGAGAATATTCTCCAACAAGGACTCGAGCCAAGTACATGTACTTCTTCCCATTCACATCTGGTTTAGAGTAGGTGTCATGGGCAGAATAGCTGGCGTTGACAGCAAAGTACGTTCCATTTCCAAAGTTTGCAGCTGTAGTCAGAAAAAAAGAGTTTGTGAGTGTTTCAGTAGCAGCAATTCCTTATCTGCCACCTTCAGAGCCTGTGAATCTCTGGACAGTTCTGCTTTTTATTTGCAATAGGGAGATACAACAAAATAAATAATTTTGCATACAAGGCAGGACTGTACAGATGGCATGGCAAGTCAGTCCTAGCCCTATGCAAGAGAACAAGAGTTGTTTTAAAAGTTACATTACCGTGCATTCCAGCATAGCTCCGGTTAAATCCACATTTGTTAATTAAGGTTAATGACTCCTTACTCGTCCCATGAAACAGAAGCTTCTCATTCTTTCTGTTGCCATTTTTTTTATCCATCTCACACTTTTTTATTTGGTAGGCCTTCCAAAAATATGGGTTCTGTACCCTTTCAATCTGTGAAGGTTGAAAGTTAGACAGAAAGAAAGAAAGTGGGTAGGTTGCTGTGATGAAAAATGTTAGCCTATCAATCATTCAATCTGCTTCCAAGATTCCCCTCCTAGCTCCAATGCACATATGCCAGATGATGACATACCAAATCCTTCCAAACTCTGGCATGGCAGATAGCAGAACCCAGCCCAAACCATGAGACAAACACTCCCTGGGAAACAATACAGGAGCATTTGCAGCTTTCCAGGCTGTAGATGTCTGCTGGGCCTACACAGCACACATGGCTTATGTGGGCAGAAGATGTGCTCTGCTACAGCAAAAACCATTCCAAGGAAGAGCACTCTCCCCTGGAACTGAAGAAGTGACTGCTTCAGAGCTGCTCCAAATACTGCAACTGCAGCATTAAACTGATTAAAGTTAGTGACAGCCAGAAAGACTTGTCCAAAGTTCAGAAATCCCATGGGAATTCTTTTTCTATTAGTATCCTTCATCACTTGCCATCAAGGTATTTATCCTCAGAAACGATGACTTGCTTTTACCTTTTCAATTTTGAATGACTGACAGGTCTGCAGAAACCTTTCCTGCACATCTTTATACTCTCTTGAGGCTGGTTTTAGTTCCACTGTTTTGATTTGCTCATTTTCCATAGGGTCCCACGTTGGAGGGAGCATCGTTGATTTTTGATCTGCAGAAGAAATACAATCAATCACATTCACCCAAATCCCCTGCTTAAAATTAAATCTGCCCTGCTACAAATCCTTCTGACAGTCCATACATCTTGCTTACGGATGAGTCAGAAAGAGGTATCTCCTTGCATTGTAAAGGACCAGTACTAAATGGAAGAAGGTACATCTCAAGAACAGAAGTGAGCTGAGATCTCGAATGACAATTGCTACAAGAAAGTTATTGCTAGTAAGCCTGTTAAGAGCACCAGAACACATTACTCTCCTTTCAAAATATTTTAAATAGCTGCAAGGTTCTTCTATTTCCCAATTTGGTTCCTTTCTACGTTCTCCAGAAAAGCACCTGCACAAAGCTCCTAACAATATTTTAAATATTCTCATCATTCCTTTCTCCTTTCTCTTACTGGATACAACCAGGTTTTCACATGGGAACATCAGTCTGTCAAGATGCTTTGACTTACCTTCAGCTTTGTCAACACGTCTAATGGATATCTGTTTATCTTGGGCATCCACAGCAGTCTTCCTTTCCATATCCACTGTGAACATTCGCTCACCAATGGTGACTTCAATTATTTTCTGCTTTCTCCTGTAAGCATTTTCCAACTCCAAATTTGTGAGACTGTCGAAGGGCACATAAGGACCGTTTTCAGAATATTTCCATTCAACTAGATATTGTATAAGTTTTGCCTCGGTCTCTTTCTCTTTATCAGCTTTTACCCTGAGGATCATTTCATGAACAGCTGAAGAAGCCCTCCAGACATCTTTTGCAACCCCTGAAATTTTGATAGAGTTACTCCTCCTCTGAAGAACAATATTTAATTCCTCTTCTAGTTCATCCAGTTTTTCATCCTCTTCTTCACCAAAATGTGGGATAGACTCATCTACAATTTCTGTTTGAGATTGTTCTTTTGAAATTGCACTTCTCAGCCACTTTTCAGCTTCTTCCACTTCTTTTTTATTTTCACCACAAATCTGCACAACAGCCAGGTCGATTTTCTTTTCCAAAACCACTTTGGCTTTTTTCTTTGGGGGACGTTTCTCAGAGCTCAAGAGTGCTACATTGAAATACATGAAGATTGTAATTAATATTAATCTTTATTAGCTGGTGCTAAACGGATTGATCTATAAACTGCACTTAGGTGACATCTACTTACATTTAGCCATGTTAAATGTCTTGGAAACAAATGATTTGAATAGTGCTGCAGCAGACTTTTCTCTTCTCTGCATGCTTGCATGGAACACACTCATCAGGTGTGGCTGAAAGATGACAACTTTAATACTTTTCAGAGACGGAGCAGAATTCCATTTTGCAAAGTCAGTTACTGCATCTATCATGCTGTCAGCTGCCTCAGTTGGGTTGCGGCCTGCCTCTCCTGAAAAAAGTTGCAGATATTTTGCTCTGAAAAGTGTTAATAGCTGTTACAGATGATTAAAACATCTTTCAAAGAACGGCTATGAACACAGCCACAATCAGCTGGATCATAAACAGGTTGAGAATAACGTCAGGCTGGCAATTAGTAAAGTTTTCTGTTTGTCAGGAAAAGAAAGTTGGGGACCACCTTTTCAGCAACGGAAAAATGGAAGTTCCCTTTTGTTGGCATAGCAACCCATCAGGTTATGATGTAGATGATATGGTTTGGGTAACTAATAGGCAACAGGCCTGCTGCTCAGTGGTCCAGCAGTCCATTCCTTGCTCAAAATGCAAGTCTAGTTTTATTCATGCAAAAGGTTCCCCTGTGCATGGGGTGCAGTTCTGGATTCTCCCACCCCAGGGATTTCTACCAAATTTTCTAACTGAAAATAACTTTTTCTGAGAAGAAAAAGGGGGAGTCTGGGCTTTTTGACAGGTTCGTGTTCCATCCGTATCCACCCCACTTGTGTGGCTGCTGGCCAGAGTTGCATCATCTACTAATTTCAGGGATGGAGAAGTAGGTCCCTGGCTATTCTCTGATGAGCTGCCAACACCTACCAGGCTGCAGGTTCTTCAGGGAGCACAGACATACCTTTGAATCCCTTTTAGCAAGGAAGTGCTGCTTTTAGAACACTCATGCTCTTTATGTACTAGATCACTGCAAGGAGTGAAGTTTTCTAGCTTTCCTAAGCCTCTAATAACATTTTTAAAGACTGTAGTTTCCAAATATATTTTCACCAAATAATAACCTCTCCAGATAAATCAAACTCATCATTTGAGCCCTGAGATCAGCAGAATCACATGCACTGAGCCCTTTTCAGAAAAGCAGACACAGACCTGTTCCAATTGCTGGGAAGGCGACAGAGGTGTACTGCTGTAGTTCACACTCATGGAGCACCTGGGAGACCAGCAACTTGATATCATTTTGGGCAACAAAATGAATTATTTTTTTGCATGGCAGGTTTCCTGCCTGGGTGGTGATATAGCTCTTGTTAGTTTGCTGGGCTGAAACATAAGTAAGACAAAAAAATAATCAACAATTATCCCCAATATAGATGTGTACTAGTCCCCATTAGGAAATAAGAAATGGTGATGAATATGCCCCAGGATAAGCTTCATGTCTCCTTCCATAAAGTGAGCAACCCCTTCTCTCAATTTTCACTTTCAAGGCACAAGAACTCAATTTATGTTTGTAAAATATTTGCCTTGTTTGGCAAATAAATTTTGTGTGTGCCTTTAGTTGCCAGGTTTGCTCCATAAACTTAGAGAACTTCATGCAGACTGGCACTCTGTCTTTACACACACACACACACCATCTACCCCCAGGCCACCTAACCCAAAATACCTTCTTGGCCTGTGCAAGAGAAGCTTGTTTACCTCTCACCTCTTCCACATAATTCTTTTCCTTTGGTTGGTCTTCCAAGCTGACCTCCACACCTGCATATTTCCCCCTTCTCTTATTTTCTGGGGTTTTAAACCACATACTTTGCTCCTCTTTCATTATAGTTGCTGTCCACTAGCTGAATTTGGCCTACAAATAAATGCCTCTTCTGAGGCAGGAACCCAGGTTCACACTACTGAAAATAGTCACCCAGAGGATGTGGCAGTGAGTTACTAGTTAGGCCAACAGCACACATCTTCTCACTGAGAAATAACAAAAGCAGTTGCAGCTACACAGTTGTTTCCAGTGAGAGATGGCTTCTCTATTAACATTTTTACCAACATCACCCCTTGCTCATGGCTCTGTTCAATGTTGACTGTTTTGTTATTGGAATTAGAGGGTGCAATAACTAATAGATTTAGATCTTTATGTATGCCTAGAAGCTGTGTCCTCTTGAAATTTTTTCTTTTCCTTCCCTCATTAGATGTTTTACAAATATCACATTAACTGATTAAAAACTAGTTGCTGTAACACAGTGCATAATACAGATGGAACTACAGTAGTCAGTACTGAGAAAGTATTCCAAGAGATTCCCTGCCATGCATTAACACCTTTGGAAAGGTCAGAAATGCTGTACCATACCTAGTACAGCACATTCATCTTCAACTGCTTTTCCAGCACCATTCAGAATTGCTCTGGAGACACCTTAAATGAGAAGAAGCACAGGAATCCACTGTTACTGCTGTTAAAGTCCTATCTGAGGCAGAACTGTATGCATCATCACATCTATAACATCTCAATTCTGATAACATTACAGATTATAAATGACAAACACTGTAGCCAAAATTTTAGCCTTATATGCTTTTCAATTCAAACTGACAGTACCTAACAGGTTTCACTAAGGTCAAAACCTCACTGAGGTTTGTCTTCTCCTTTAGTCTGAGAGGTGTTCTATTACAAAATTCTATATATATATATTTTTAAAGTATTAGTTTCCCTTTCTTCAAGAGAGTCTTAAACATGCCATCCTGTAACATACATTAACAAGAGAATAAAGTTTCAGATGCTTCCTAATGGAACTTTTGTACGCTAAGAAGCAAACCAGAAACTACACTGTGAAACAAATAAAAGGGTTTAAAGCATTGAAGAAGGTACTTCCTCCTCTTCTTCCCCAGCCCTTCCAAGCACACATACTTTTTTCACACATAATATACCTATTTTGAGGTTGAAGGTTTGGTTTGTTATGTTTACAATGACATCTTCCTCCTCCTTGGTAATATCACCTTCTGCCACCTGGAACATGATGGAGCCAATTGCCACTTCAAGCACGTTCTGTGCTGAGGTTGAAGAGATAGCAGAAAAAGCTGCAGGGGGAGAAATACAGACCCTGAGCAGAAGGGAGTGATGATGTAAAAGAGAAGGGACTTTTTCATGGGTACAGTGTCTACAGAGACCACAGCTTGGCTACACAGCCCATGAGAAGGATTGCCTGCCATGCTAACTGAAAGTCATTCCTTCTCCCAGGAGTCTGCACTCAACCTGCACTCATTCCCATCATTTCTGTTCATGGCAGGATGGCAGGGAAAACGTGTTTTGCTGCACAGCTGGTATGCAGACACTACTTAGTGACATTTTACCGTTGTAAAACTCGAATGTAAGAGAGCAGCACACTTTCCAAGTCTCACTCCCTTGCTCCTGCATCTTACAGAATTTCCAGGCAGGTTCTCTGCCTGAAAAGGTGGAACTTTTTATCCATGTGTTACTTGTAAAATCATAATTAAGTTTTCAACTCACTTTTTTACAGGCTGCAGTTCCATTAAGATGGATAACACCAAAGATATTTCAGTTTGGTTTTGCAATTCATCTGAACACGTAAAAGATTTAGGAGTATTTCAAAGAGGCCACTTTAACACACATAATCAGGAACTCACCTGCCTTCCCAGGGCAGAGAAAGACACTGACTTGTTCACAGTTTAATCTGCTGCAGCAATAAAGAAAAAGCCCTGCTTATGCCCTTGACACCTTATAGCTTCTGCTGCTCCAATTTGTAGGGGCACTATCCAGATAAGGAATCACAGATACCCTTTTTTTCTTAGCATCTCTAACATTATTTCAGACAAAACAGACACTCAGCCTGAAAATACTGCCTTTACAGCAGCCACTCAGACTTTGGGAATGTTCACCAAACAAGTATTTAAACATCCATAATAAATGCATTCCCTGGAATACTTTAAAAAATTTAAAAAATCAGTAGGCACACAGCTTCTGTGAAATAAGCTTACCTGTGCTTTGGCTAGCCTCATTTAGAGAAAGCTTCTGCACTTTAACAGCTGCAGACCTGTTTTCAAGCTCATCTGAAAATTCCTGGAGAAGGAAATTACAATCAACCCCTGTAGAAGTCTTTACACAGTAGAAACACAGGTTTGAAAAGCGAAGCTAAGAAACATTTAGAAAGAGCTAAACACAAATTACTTCCATCATCTGCCACAATGCTGATGGCAAGTCCTGACACATTGTTCTCAGAGAGCAAGGCTCTTCAGTGTGACCAACACACAGAATTGCAAATAACTGAGTCGAAGCTCTGGTTACCATCCCACAGGGATCCAGCAGCAGAAGGCATCCTCACACTGAGTGAGGAGTCCACACTAACTCAGCTTTACAGGTAATGCCACCCTTCTCTATGCACAACAGCTCAGGCTTTTAGGCAGTAGCCTTCAAGTTTAACCTTTTAAAATATATTAGCTCTTGCACAAAGTACAGAAGGCAAAAGATACAGAAACACTGATCTGGACATCAATTCACAGGGTGACTGCTCTTTTGGTGTGAAATGAGGAACTTGAGGACAGATATAGAAAATGTATGCTAATGTAACACTGAAGAAAGGGGCATGCAGAATACTGATACATTTCTACTGCAGGAGTTTACCAGCACAGCAATGCTGCCAACAATTATTCCTCCTAAAAAGACACCAGCACTCCATTAAAAGCACACCCTTTTTCCAAGGGTGCAGGCACTGATGCAGGAGTTACAGCAAACTTGTCTGACCTACAGACTGAAGAATTAGGTGAGGTCATGAGATAAAGAGTAACTACACTTTCATCTGTATTATTCCCAAGGAACAGGAAAGGATAGGAAGGGAGCAGGACTGCCCTGGATAGGTGGGTGACCATGGGAGGTAGAATTCTCTTCTCAAAAAGAGAACTTTCAGTGTAGATGAGAGACACTGTCAGCAAACCTTTTCTTTAGGATAAGAACAAGCACCTTGTGGATTCTTTGAAGATCATCATATAGTATCATGAGACAGACCCAATTAAACCAGCATATAATAGAGAGAGGAAACCACAGTAACTCACCTGAATATTAGCTGTGTCTTTTGGATGCATCAGGAAGTGAACTTCTTCAAGAGAATTTACTCTATTTTTACTACTGAATTCAAACACTTTGTCAAACAATAATTTAGCAACAACAGATCTTGGGAATTCTAATTTCCCTGTCCCAATTGCTGGAAAAGTAATTGATTTCGAAGACAGTTCTTCAGCCATCTCCAGGCATTTTGTGATTATGTCACCCAAGACCTGTAAAGCACAATTATTTTTTCAGTTACTGCAGGTTATTTTTTCCCAGTATGTGCAATGTAATGCTTTCCCTTTTAGCTATCTCTTGGTATTAAAATACAATTAATTCCATACACAAGGAATTCACAAGGAATTTATGAGTCAACAAGGGATTGGCCCCACAGGTAAAAAAGAACAAATCTAACTCTCTCATCTTCTATGACACTGTCCCCCATTTCAAAGGAAAACTGGCATTAAACACACTATAAATCCCAGACAAATTCAGGCAAATAAAACCCTTGTACCTTTGAAGGTGTGTCTTTGTGGGACCACATAGGTACGACAGCATGAAGCACAACATTGCAAGCTAGATTGTAACCTTTTGTTTTCAACACAGATCCTTCCTCAGGTGTTCTTCCTCCACCTTCTTTTTTCAAGCCTGTCTGAAGCATTGGCCCTGCCTTGTTCAGCAAAGCTCGACCAAGTGGCCCTTTTTCAAGCTGGAGATCTTTGCCAACACTGACGACAACAATGGATGTCTGAAAAAAACACACAAGCAAAAACTCTAAGCTTGTAAGTATCAAATTTAAATTTTGCATTGGATAATCAAAGCCTGCCTGATGGTTTACAAGGTAAATTTCTGGGACAGCAACCAGGCTGAACAAAGTTTTGGAATAAACCAGAAATTATCCTCAATTCTAATATCATAAGCCTGCCCAAAGAAACACAAAACTGAGTTAACAATGAAATTTATTTCAGCCTGATGGGAGAAACTTAACAATTCTGCATTCCTGGTTTATTCATTCTACCTCCATTTGAAAAACATTTAAGCAAGTTTGTTCTCAAAGAGAGGCTCGCAGACCAAAATCTAACTTCACTGAGGGAGGCAGGGCCTCCATGCACAGCTGGTTTAGGGGGACAAGCAGACACTGAAAACAAACAAGACTGGGGGTAATCTAAGGAAGAAGAAGTGAGAAAATCAGTAACTTATGAATGAAATACAAGAGGCACTGAACATTGTGTCAAGCCCTGTATTTAGCCCCTCAGGAAGGGCCCCTATACATATTTTACCATATATTCTGCCCTGGCCAACTGGAGGAGCTGCATGCACAAGCTGTGGGAGGCATCCACTCCTCAGAGTTACATTACAGGAAGGGTCCTGGACGAAGTTGCTTCCAGTATTGGCGATCCCACTAAAGTATCCATCAGCCAGCTTACAGAAGTTCAGTGCAGGAGGCAACTGGAAATCAATCAGTGCTGCTGGTTCTCCACAGGAACTGCAACACCAGCTGCATGTTTCATGCCAGTGTTCGCCAGTGACATAACCAAGACCAAAATCCCACAGATGCAGGGAGAACACGACTGGCTGTGGGCCTGGCCTCAGGTGTTCGTGCCAGTGCTGCCTCGAGAGCACCTGGAAGCACCAGCCACTCTCCCACAGCAATGATCTTGCTTTAACCAACACTGAGCACCCTCTTTTGCTTTTGCACTAGTACCACCCTCTCAGAATCAAGATTTCTGAAAAGGCCAGTGCTGCCTGAAGATGGTTCCTGCCCAGCAAGGAAGGGTCAGGAGGGTTTGGAGCCCAAAACAATTCCTGCTGACCACCATTGCTTCTGCTAAAGTGTAATGTACCATGTACCACAGGGATCTCTGGAAATACTCAAAAGCTGTGTGGACACACAACCTGCTCAGTAGGGAACCCTCCTTGAGCAGGGAGGTTGGACTAGATGACCTCCAACCTTAACCTGCCTGTGATTCTGTGATCTGTGTGCCTCTGCAGCAGTAGATGACAAGATGCAGTGATGCACAGCCATCTGTACCTACCATGTAAGACAGTAATAGCAATTCTTGCTCTCAGCTGTGATAACCAATTTCAGTAACATGTCAACATGTAACGTTGCCAGTTACAGACGATGGTCTACAGCTGGTTGTTTATTGGTTTTGTGTTTGTTAGTTTTAAAAAAGACACAAAAGAACCCACTTGGTATTTCAATAGAAGAGAATTTAGAACACTTACTGTAGCATCTTCAATGCTTCCTGTTTGCAGCACAATGTTAAGGCCTTCCTCAGTTGTTATGAAGGGGAAGTTCTTAATATGGTGAGAAGTTTTCCTCTGCCTAGGTTGAGGAACTGTACTAGCCTGATGCAGTGACCCAGAGGAAGGTGAATAATCTGGAAACACTTTTCTCAATGCCTTGCTGAAAGCCTGAATGTAATCCTGTGCAAGAGCCACAAGATGAACCTCCTTCAAGCTGCTGCTCCCCTTGGATTCTTCCAAGGTGTCCTTGATGGAGGATACAATTGAATAAGTACACTGTTCCAGTGGAAAGCCAAAGATCCCTCCACTTATAGCAGGCAGAGCTATGGAACGATGATTGTATACTTCAGCCAGCTGCAGACATTTTTTCACTGTCTTGTTTAACAACCACACACACCTTTGTGGTTCCCTCTCGTTCCATCTGGGCCCAACAGCGTGAATGACGTTCTTGCAGGGCAGTTTCCCAGCGCCCGTGATCACTGCGCAGCCGGGCTCCAGAGTCCTGTGCTTCCTCATCAGCTCATCACACTCCTCCTGCAGTGCTGGGCCAGCTGCCCTGGACAGAGCCTCAGCAAGGCCACCGATGTGTTTGAGGTTCTCGTTAGACGCATTCACCACAACATCAACAGGGTGAGTGCACAAGTCACCTTCATAAAGTGCTATCACAGTTTCACCCATGGTCACCTGCATACAGGGCTTGCCTCTGTTACTGTGCTCTTTCTGTTCTTTCAGCTGCTCTTCCAGCAGGACTAAACACTTGAACACTTGTTTTGCATGGGCAGCCAGAAGGTGTGCTTGCTCTTTGATATATGCCTTAGCTCCTGGCGAGTCAATCACCACTCGCTTATAATGCAGGCCAGACAGGATTTGCTCAACTAAGCTGACTCCCTCCAGCACTTTTGTCTTTGGCCCACTCAAGGATATAACTTCGCCGTTTTTCTGAGTGCTAAAGTCAACTTTCACACCTTGTTTTTGTAAGCCAGCCCAGTCACTGGCCTTCTCTTTCTCAAAAAACTTTATGACTGCCATGGGCTTTCCTCCGATGACCTTTTCCACCTGTGTGTTTTCATCTACAAATTTGGAAAGTTCCTCAAAGGCTTTTGCTACTGCTTGAGTGAAACCAGCAATCATGACCTGACTCTCTGCCTGAGTGACTGTTAGAGCGTCATTAGAGCAGTTTTCCCTGGTTAGCATGTGCCATTCCTTCTTCTGGAGGACTGACTCATCCTCCAAAGTAATGCTTTTGTAATCCAGTTCCTCCTTTATTTCTTTCTCTGCTTTTAGGAGATCTTCAGGAGCACTCCCTTTCAGGATGATATCTCCCATGCCAAGCTCATAAAAGGCACTAATTTGTTTTGACATAAACAGGCTCCGTAACAGCACTTCATTATCAGTATTCTCTAAAAACTGAAAAATGCAAGGGTGGACATTAATTGTTTTCTTTACCATTTTGTGTACATGATCGAGTATTTCCCCTTTTACTTTATAAACTTCCTCAGGCACTCCAGATAGGTAAATGACCTTCTGCAAATAATCATAAGTTATTTGCAGGTCTGGGAACTCTGTACGAAACTTTTCTTCAAGACCAGTACTCTGTAAAATTCCATATTCCCCTGGATTCACTGTCTTTACTTGCAGTTCAGTTCTTTGCTTTTCTCTTTCAATTTCTCTGGTGGCCTTTTTGATCAGAAGCTTCAGTTCTTGTTCAACCTTCTTCACAACTTCCTTTTCACCGACGAGAACATGTAAATCATCGGAAATATGTGAGGTCATCAGAACTTTATCATGGGGAAAGCTGTTTCTAACGGCTTCCCACACCTCTCTGCTTACTTGACAATGAATTGCTTTGTATCTTGATATGCTGTGTGAAAATGCTGTGGAAACGTTTTCCTGCCATGCCTTGACCAATCGAGCCACTGATCTCTTCCGCTCAGAAAAAACAGCTGAAGGATGCAAAGTAACTTCTGGGTCTCCACAGAGGGGTTCAGGCCACATTGGCACACAATTCCACTTTGCCATTTCATGATCTATTGCCTCAATTAAGGTACTATTTCCTTGCAGATAATTCCAGATATAGGGATCCAGAGGCAATGTAACTGGATCTGGCTTCTTTATCTGTGGCCCTTCCTTTCCATATAGAGCTGTTTCCAGTGAGGTGTAGTAAGGATAGACAGAGATTGGTGTTTTGTTGAGTGAATGCTTCTTTGCCAGGATATTTGTTACATCTAAAACAAACAAACAACCCCCCAAATTATTAATGTCAGTGCTTAAGATCTTCTCTTTTGTTTCGGTTCTTTTCCATTGTTTGGGTGTTTTAAAACTGTATTTTCTATATAATAATGTTTGTTATTTTTAAGGACATTTTTAGATTCATTTCCTCCCCTTCCCAGATAGAAATAATTCCAAATTTTTGAAGAATTACTTATTTGAAATGCCAGAAACTAAGTTGAAGAGAGACAGTCAAGCACAACAGCATCCACCTCTGGGAGGAGGTGTGCAAAGTCTCTGCCTCCATTTCTCTTCAATGTTGTACTTGAAGTGCCCAGCTCCACAGTTGTTTGGGCTATTACTCAGCAGTCCAAACCACAGCTGCTCTGTTTCCCCCCAAAAAACCATCTCTTTCCTTAAACTTCCCTTCACTGCACTGCCTCCAGCTTCTCCCTTGTCCTACACCTCCCACAGTCACTCATCTTTCTGCCACCAACTGCACAACAGCACCCGCCCTCCAGCCAAAAAGCTGCCCAGGAAATTGTCCTGAGACCAGCCAGACAGCAGATGTTGCCTGGTGGTCCAGGTGGCAGGTGGGGGGAAGTTCCCTGTGCCTGCAGGGCTGTGCATTCTCCACCAACTCAAACTGCAACCTGAACTCTGTAAGGATCTGGTGAAATAAACTATTCAGAAAATGAAAGAATTCTATGCCCGATGCCCAGCTGGTCCAAAACTGAAGCTTGCACTCCAGTTAACAGAGACCTGCTGGCAAAGCACCAGATCTGCCATTTTACAAAGGCAAAGGAGGCATTCCTCTAGAAAATCCACATTTTGGTCTTTAAATGAGAGGTTCTCAAAGAAATAAGGGCTCTGCATTTCTGCATTACCTTTTTGGTCACCGAATGTAATGATAGCTGCATCTTCATCAGGCAGCTGTTGAACATCCACCACTTGTGCACCTCCACACTTCTTACTTTCAAAGTAGACAGTTATATAGTCACTGGGTGTGTTGGGTGGTAGATTTTCAGCCCTAACACTTTTTGTTTGCTCAAGGCACCGTGCAGTAATGTGTTGTTTCCTTGCTGTGTGGTTTTGATTAAGCTTTCTAACAAATTCCTCTGCATCTAGAAAGAGAAAGGAGGAGAAAAAATAAAACATAAAACTCAGAGTTTGCTTTTCCTACCATGATGTTAGCAGACTACCAGTGTGTGCACTGATCAAAGCACTGGATTATAAAACCAGCTCAGAGGTGCCCACAGAGCTACTTCTTTCCACATATTCAGTATCTGTCACTTAGTATTCCCCTCATGTTTGATCACAATTGTTGACTACAATGACCACAGCCAGAATTTGCCACTGGTTTTCCTACTGACCATCTGTGGATCTCTTTAACCTCAGCAGAAAACAAGATCAGGTTCACATTTGGGCTATGGCTTTGTACACAACTAATAAGACACAACAGTTCAAATTCTCTCCGTTTTATGATAAACACATTCTCATTTTGGCTACTTCCTCACTGTTATCCTCACAATAAAACAGAGTCAAATCCCTTTTCTGTCTACTAAGGAAAAACAATTAAGTTTCTTAAAGACCTACTTATTTCCTGAAGGCTACACCAAAAATTTAGGATTGGAGCATGACATGAGAGACAAATCACTTCTGAGGCAAAAAAACCTACATCTTCTCTGAAGGACAGCTTTTGGCAAGGACAGCTTTTACCATCAATCTGTTCTCAGATCAAGTACATCCTTCATTGCTTGTTTTAAGTTATAGTTTGGTTTTAGTCCTACCTGTTGTGCTTACTATCCAAACCAGAGCTAGCTCTCTTTCTGACTTGCACTGGCCTCTATACCTCACAAATAAAGGTCATGGCATTAACTTTAGCAGAGTAAATCCTCCTTTAAAAGGACACAGTATCAGATCAAACCTTAAAAATATAAAAGAAAATAATCCCAGCTTAATCTTATTCACACACATGCACACAAACATGGAGCTAATAAGAAAGAGCTTCAACTCTGACTCCTCCTTACCAGTATTTCCAGTAAAAGTAACTACAGCAGCACGTAACTCAGGTATCATTTCCACACTGAAGTCACCATCCTCCTCTGACAAGCCGCTGACATTCTCTACCAGCATAATTAACATGCAATCTTCTGTTTCCTCCTTCACGTTTTCCAGCACAGCTGCGGTGGGAAGCAGGGATCCTTCAGAGCTCTCCACTTGGCACGACTCCTGGGAAGTCTCCACTTGCCATGGCTTCACAACCAGATCAATTTTATTCAAGCGATGCTTTTTTTGCAAAACTTCTTGGGCAACTAGTCCCACAGAAAAACAGAGATGTCACAGCAGAGCAGCATGTTAAATAATAGCAATAATACACAATTTCTGCTTGGAGCAATGCCCACAAAGAGATCCTGCACCAGCAAAGGCCTATTTTTTAAAGGGAGCTTAAGCAGTGTAACACCCATAACATAAAATCATACCTTGCTCATCCTTAAAGGTGATGATCACTCGCTGATCCTTTTTGACAAAGGACTCAATGGCCCCTCCACCAGACTTCCTTTTATTTTCAAAGTACAGTTCCACCAGCTCATCTTCTATTTCTTCCCCAAAGGCAGTGGTTACTACTATAACAGAGTTCCTAGAGGTTGCTTTCTCTGCTTCAAATTTCTCACATGATTCTGAAATAAAAGATCGCCTTAGGCAAAAGTTAAGGAAAAAACCAAGCTTTCCATCTTCAAAGCTTTCATGCCACTTTTTGTTCAGATCACACTTAAGGTCAGGGAAAAAAACCAGTTAAGAATCCCAAACAAGTTAAGCATATCACTAGTGGGAGCTGCCATATCAACACGTGAGGAGGAAACGCTTCAGTTCATCAGCAGGCAAGGACAGCAGAAGTAAAAGATACAAAAGCTTCTTCACAAACCCACAAGAAGGGGCACCAGTGCTCCTCTCTGCCTGCACACGCTCTCCATTCACAGTTCCAGACACTGCTGTGGGACACTCGGGGTCTGTACCTGCTGCTGCCACGGCTGCTCAGGTGTACCTGAGGTACACAGCTCCAGATGTTCCAGCAGAGGTTGCCCCAGCAAGGCTGGCAGCAGCTGGGAAGGTCTGGTAGGGACAGCCTTAGCCAGAACAAAGGCCAGCATCCACTGCTGTCCCCTAAGGAACTGACCTGCCTGAGGCAGACAGTGAAGTGGGGGCTCTAACGGGACTCTTAGAAAGGAAAAAATATATTCATTTCTTTCAGCCTGGGATCACAAGTCCTACATTACATTAGACAAACAACACAAGCCACGAGGGTGACCAGGGCACTACTGGAGCAGAAAGGTCCAGAAAGCCAAAGGAGCAAGAGTACAATGGTCACCACTGGATAAGTGACTCACTTACCTGTCTTCTCCTGCTGAGTACACACAGGAGTTTCCTTATTCTGGCAGATGGGAAGAGGCACCTGGGGTTCATTAACTAGAGACAAATGACAATGATTTCTCAGTTGCTGGGTACTTCAAGAAGAAAATGGACACATTCATCTACACCCAGGAGCACTGGATAAGTGACTCACTTACCTGTCTTCTCCTGCTGAGTACACACAGGAGTTTCCTTATTCTGGCAGATGGGAAGAGGCACCTGGGGTTCATTAACTAGAGACAAATGACAATGATTTCTCAGTTGCTGGGTACTTCAAGAAGAAAATGGACACAGTCATGTACACCCAGGAGCTAACACAGCCTGAATTAAGTTTCATTTGACACTGTCAGAATCACAGACTTTCACAGGTTCCTCTTTTTAAACCATATGGTGAATTGGTTACAGAAACACGCTGAGCTCGAGAAGCCTCGGGCATAATGTTAGCACACAGCCATGCTGCATGAACCACCGTGAGCAGGTCCTGCCATGCACTACAGCACTTTCCTCATACAAAAAAGCTGCACTGAACATGAGAAGTGCTGAGGACATCTGCCCTCAGGAGGGAAGTTCCTTTGAAATTGGGACCTCTGGAAGAGCCTCTGTCATGACGCGGTTGACTCAGCATGACAGCTCTACTTCCTGGTTTAGAACAAGAGGAAATGCAGTTACATTAGAAAACAAAAGACAGTGGTAGGATTGACCAAACTGCTTTTCCAGGCCCTCAGGCCTCACCTGTGCAATCGTCCTGCTATGCACAAGGAAGTACTTTGAAACCAGAGCTCAGCAAGCTGTGTATTAGCCCTGTGTGTACGGATTACTTCTGTGTGTACTGACAGTCATGTCTTGATTAGCATGTGTGTGTTTTAACCAAAGTGTATTGAGTGGCTGTGCATGTATTGATTGTGCAGTGCATGTGTGTGTATTGATTAGCCGTGTGTGTGTGTGTGTTCACCGTGATAGCGGGGTCGGTCTGTGCGGTGCCTGCGATGTGGCTCGGGGGCTGCACCTTAGGAATTACGTTTGTGTTTGCGATTCGGGACGTGAAGGGCAGCGCTGGGGAGGGGAACCAAAGCGCTAGAGCGCCGTTCTCCTGGCCCGGCCAAGCAGGCGGCTCCGCTTCCTTCCCCGCTCCCCCGCCCGGGCTCCCCGGGCCAGCGCCTCGCCAGCCCCGGAGCCCCACCCCGCGCCNTGCCCCTCCATGGCGGCCCGACTGCTCCTCTCCTCGCCGCTTTCAGTTTCGCTTCGCGGCGGGGAAACCCGAGGTGTCTGCGGCTCCGCCCAGTGCCGGGAACAGGCCTCCTCCTCCGGGCCCATCGGGGCGGACTGCGGCCCCGGTCCCCGCCGCGCCTCCCCACGGGGGCAGGACTCGCCTGTCACCGCCCTCGGAGCGCGCCCGGGCGGCACAGCCCATTGTGCCTCCGCAGGGTCGTACGAGAACCGGCAGGCACAGTGTTTTCAGCCCTTGAGATTTCAGTGGTTAACCACTGGCTAACAACTCGCTCTCCCCGCCTTACTCTTTCAAATGAAGTCGCGACNACCTGCAGCGACAGCTGCCCTCCGGCCCCCCACGCCAGCTGGTGGACCGGCCGGCGCAGCACCCGCTGCCTCACTGCCAACAGAACAGGCACCGGTCAGGGGGACGCGGGCATCGCCATCAGCGCCCCCCGCCCGTCTGAGCCGCGGGCATCGCCATCNGCCTCCTCCTCCGGGCCCATCGGGGCGGACTGCGGCCCCGGTCCCCGCCGCGCCTCCCCACGGGGGCAGGACTCGCCTGTCACCGCCCTCGGAGCGCGCCCGGGCGGCACAGCCCATTGTGCCTCCGCAGGGTCGTACGAGAACCGGCAGTCACAGTGTTTTCAGCCCTTGAGATTTCAGTGGTTAACCACTGGCTAACAACTCGCTCTCCCCGCCTTACTCTTTCAAATGAAGTCGCGACGCAAAGTAAAATTACTATTTTTGTCATTCTTTGCCAGATGCTTCCACAACCGTAGAAGGTTGCAATGAGTGTTTACCTCACACCAACTTGTTGGTTAGCTGAGAAGTTTTCAACTGAGCGCTCAGGACTTTCCCTTGTAAATCTTAGTTTTCAGCTATTTGATGCTGTATATTTTACCCTTATGGCCAAATATGGGACACTAAAATAGCAGATAAATGGAGTTTTTCCCCCTAACTTCACTGAACTTCACTAACTTCCTTATCATTCAGGAAATGGATAAATAACCAAATGTCATTAAAAATTGAGATGCATCATCAGGTATCTACGTATCATCACTCTGCTGAGCGACCCATGGAGATGCCTTTGTTTCTTGGTGGGCGACTGATTTATCTGTTACTTCCTAATGCACTGTTCTCCCCACAACCAGCCCAGGGTCTCCTCCCCTGCTGTAACCCTGAAAAAAATCCTGACTGTGATTGCAAATTGAGTACATTTAATCCTAAAATGTACAGCTGTGATTAGAAAAGAAAGGTCTGTACAGCTGGTTATAGGATAAAGGCTTCGGAAGATTTCTGTGACAGTCACCAGGACTCTCCTGCACAATTCAGCCTGCAAACTTTGGCACAGACAAAATGGGAGCCAGTGAGTTACCTGGTAGGGGTCTGACATCAGTGAACTGGCTTGCCAGCACAGAAAGTGAAATGAGAGACCAAAAGTAGCTGAGATTTGATCTTCACAGCTGTCTTGGTCTGAGTTAATTTTCCTCTTAGTAGCTGGTACAGGGTTCTCTTGTGGCTTTAGTGTGAGAACAATGTTGACAACACACTGATGGTTTAGTTGTTGCTGAGGAGTGTTTACCCCAAGTCGAGGACTTCTCAGTTTCCCATGCTCTGAGAGCAAGCAGATGCACAGGAAGGCGCGGAAGAGCACGGCCAGGACAGGTGCCTGAAGTGGCCAAAGGGATATTTCCTAGCACAGAGTATCACGCTCAGTATAGAAACTGGGGGGACTCAGCTGAGGGGGACAATTGCTACTCAGTGACAGCTGAGCATCGGTCAGCGGGTGGTGAACAACTGGACTGTGCATCCCTTGTTTCTCGTGGGTTTTATTCCCCCTGTCTCTCTTTTTCATTACAGTTATTAGTAATAATATATCTCATTTTGTTTCAATTGATAAACTGTTCTTATCTCAATGCACAAGCCTTTCCTTTCCGATTCTCTGCCCACCAGGGTTGGGGGGTGATCCAGTGGTATGCAGTGGCTGGCTGGGGTGAAGAGAGCTTGTTTCTGTGTGCAGAAAAGCTCAGTCTCTTAGAAACAACTGGAATGTTGGTATTTTACTGCATGGAAAAGGCAGGGAACATGCAATAATGTAAAATGTTAAAACAAATACAGCAACACAAAACCAGGCCTGGAAAGACATCCCAACCCACAGGGAAGCCAAAGAGTGCCCAGTACTACTAAACCTGAAAGCCAAGGTGGCAAAGTAGTACAGCCTATTCACAATGGCTTAATCTTAAAATTTAAAAATTGAGTAAATTTTAAAAAGGGGAGTGTCATGGAGTATGAATTGCCCCGAATCTTGCTGTTGCAGGGAAGCTCCTAAATTAAAAAAAAAATAGACAGCTATATGTATTGCAAAAAGAACAGAAAACCCGTACAAAAGAATGCAGAAACACATATGGTATTTTTGTATTTTCTTTATTAGTTGTGCCCTATAGCCTTAAAGAAATGGTTCAACTCACTAAAAATTATGTCTGCGTGTGTGACACCACCACACAGGTAACTGGCAGGTTATTTAGGCACAGCAGAGTAGCTTTATGACACAAGTTAAACCTATATTGCACGTAAGGCAAGGAATACAGTTTCATAGCTGAAAAGCTGATTTAGAAGTTGTATTTAAGCTTATACACAATGGCAAGCACAGAACCAGGAGCACATCATCAGAGATGGCCACAGACACTGTTACCTCCCATTGGCTCCAACGCAGCTCTCAGCATCCAGCACTTCTGCAGAGCTAAAAATACGGTAACACCCATGTAGCCACTTGTACATGACCCATGGCTAATTCCCAAAACCCAAATCACTACTGCCATTTCTACCATGAAAAGGAAAAGAAGCAGAAGTCCATAGCCTGATCACAGCTAACACTGTCATAGCTGCGTAAAAATTCTTGATTAGATGGGTTACATGATGCTAGCCATGCTGACAGACATAGTAATTCAAAGCTAACAGAAGTGTTTCATCTAATAAAAGCCAGTAGTGGATCTAAGGGTTTTGGCAATCAGACTGGAGAGTTGTGGGAAAAAGTGCAGATCAGATTTGCTGGTAAAGCAGGATACACAAAGTGCAAGTACTGATGCTATACTCACAAGAACCAAATTCTGTAAAGGCTATGTATATAGGGAAATAAATGATTTGTGAAAAGAACATATATTGTTTGATGAGAAAAAATTACATTTCTTAGCTAACTGTGAAGTACAAGCAATTTAAATACGGCAATTGAACAAAATAACTTCTCTCTTCTTAGTGCTTGAATGGTAAATTGACTGTAAATTATTACACTTCAGAGTCGAGAGTTGATAAATTTCCTTATTCAATTCCTTTTGCTTTCAATTCTGATCGAACGCGCTGCAGATAAGAAGGATCCGGGTAACCAAAACTAGGAGAAGAAGAAAAGAATTGTTTGGGCTATTTCTGCAATGAAGCACTTGACAGTTCTAAATAACCTTCTCATCAAAATCTTTTTACAAATGTCATTACAAATTTTATGCAGTTCTTACCCAACAGAGGAAACAGACCCATATTGCCAGTCAGGGAAGTGATATAGACAGCATAAAGCTACAAACTTAAGGAGCTGTTGCATTTTGTTGTCCAAATTGACACAAGAACTTGATTTTTAAAGCTGCCTGGGGTGTCACTTGAAAATGATAGGGTGTTTGGGTATGTATCTTTTTAAAAAGAAAAGCAGACCTGAGTGAGCATTCAAATCAGAGACATAATGGCACCTCTGGACTTGAAGTAGTGCAACACCAGGACTGTGTAGGAAGGAAGTGATAAACAGGAGAGAGAATTTGTACAGAATGGGGGATAAAGTAAAACTGATACTTTCTGCTCTTTTAATGATCCTAGCCCAGTCAGGAGGATCTAGACACAAGCCTTTAGAGCTTGCACCACCAGCCCCTTAGAGGTGCAACAAGTTTGCAAGCACTGGTCCAAGACTCCCTCTTGTCTCTGCTGCAGGCAGCTCACACTCACTACTGGTGACTGCTTGTTTCATCTAAGTGCAGCAAGTCCTCAAGAAATACTGGACAGGGTTGTCATCTACTCAGAAAATCCTCTGACAGCTTGAACGGCCAAAATAGGATAACCTTTTTTATGGATGGGGTTGGCATGGTGTCCTGTGCTCTGAACCACTAAGTGCTGCACAACTCATGGCTCCTAGCATCTAAAAGGACATGACCATGTCTGTACTACAATCTCTCTTCCTGCTGTTAGCTCTGTTAAGTAGAATTTCAAATCATGTTTTACAAAGTCCAAGCGCCATCTTTACTGGGATCATAATGGACCAGCACCTCCTGGTGCAGAACAGCAGGTAATAGGAGAGGCTTAGATCAGTAATCCAACCTTAGATGCCATCAAGAGCTTGTTGTCCTGTCCTGTACTAGAAGTAGGTTCTAATCAAAGCAGTTATTAACTAAGTGCCTTACAAACTCACTGGTGAATGAGCAGCCTGAGGGACAGCAGAACTCTAAGCTCATCCTTGTTCCAACTGTCCAAACGGGTGAAGGTGATTAATGTCTGGATCCATAGGGTATTCCACAATCACTCTGTTAGTGACAAAATCTGAAAGCTCTAAACACGGAAAATATTCAAGGCAGCCTTCCTGACACATCTGAGTAACAATAATATTGCCCGAAGAGAAGACTACTTACTGGGTAGGTCCTCCCTCTATGGCAGTTTTGTGGTGAATATCATTCCATGTGATAGCACTTTGTTCACCAGTAGTACGTGACTGCCCCACTGTGAAAATCAGCTTTTGCTTAAAGGCCCTTCTGAGGAGCTGCAGAATTTCTCGCCCTTCCTCATTGTCAGGTAAATACGCTGTTCGGTGAGTTGGTCCGTAACGCTGCCCGGGGTTTGGATGGCTGCTCTGTTTTGTAGGAAAACAAAACAAAACCACATTGTATATCATAAATGATTCAGATGGACATAGCATGACTGATGACTGATTTTGGGGAGTTTTTTTCTCTTTAGATACTTTCTTTCATATGAGTTTCATTCACACTTTCTTGTCATCACTCATGCATCCACTGTTATTTTTCCATTTGTTTTTCTCTCTTTTTTCTCTCAAATGCATGGCACCGCACCCGTGACTTTTTAATTTACTCCCTTCTCTGTCCTAGTCACAAATCCAAGCTCATAACATAAGGAGATTTCTCATCTGGAAAGCTATCTAAACCAGCCCACTATTTTTTTTTTTGTCCACTGGTGTCCACAGCAAAGAGATTGCCCCTGAAATGCTCATTATACTTGCAAAACTTGTTTTTATACGATATCACTGCATAGATTTCAGTTCAGTTATTCCCAATGTACAAATTAAAGACAGGTACCTCTGTCCTGGTGCATGTAAAATGAAGGGCTGACAATCTGACCACTTCATTCCTACTATATTACCTAATCACACCCAAAAATATTGAATTAAACACTTGCAGATATGTACAAAACAAGGAAATGTCTTGCCTGGACATGCATTAAAATAATGGGGAAATAGATAATATTATATTTAATCTTGGTTTTGTTGTGGGAAAAATACCTTTAAGAAATATTTAAATATACTTACAGTTTGAATACCACCTTTCATATGATAGTCAATTCGAATAGTGCCACAATCGGGATAACCAGGAAGAGAGAAATACAATGATGTACATGACATTTTTCCCTCTGGTTGGTCTCCTCTCAGGACTCCACAGACAGTATTACAAACAGGACAAGCTTTTTTATGAGTCATGGCTAAGTCAATGCAACTTTTGCAAAATGCATGTTTGCACTTTTCTAATGTTTCTTTATTTTTAATTCTGTCCCTGCAAATCACACACATATCTTCTTCTTTTTCTTCTGTCTTTGCCTGAGTCTGTCCTTCAGAAGAAAGATTATTCTTTTGCTTAAGGCTGGATTTCTTCTTAGATGCTCCTGTAGCTTCTTTAGAGCTGAGGTCAGAGGACAGTTGTGCCTTATTTTTAGTTTGTGTTGAGTCTTCAATGTTAAGAAGGTCCATCATGTACTTTTCAGCAGCATAAATATGGTCTTGTAAACCACTAATGATTAACTTATCTTCATTCTTCTTAACTTTTACATGAAGATCTTCAAATTGTTTTCCATTAAGCAGCATATATAAAGTTTTCTCCTGATCTTCTGAAAGCTTCCAGGTGATGATTTTTTCTCTTAACATTGCAGAGGCACTCTGAAATGCATTGATGAAACTTTCAGTAGCATGTGATGACATATCAGAAGTTTTGGGCTTAGGCCTAGGCCTAAATATTATGACCTTCTGGCCATATGAATTCTCTTTTATTTCTATCTGTGTATCAAATTTGTCATTAATGTTTTCAATTTCTTCGCTTAATATGGTTTCCAACAATTTAAACACAGAAGCATCAACTTCAATTCCATTTCTGTATTTGTACTGTTCAGACGATATTTTCATATTCTTTTCAGCATGGCTGCTCTCACCTTCCTCTGCTAGAAATTCTTTGGCAGCTAAAATCTCACTCCGTGGACCACACAGTAGCAACTGACCCCCTTCCTCTTTAGCAAGAAGATGTCCAAACCTTTCATTTAATTTCATTATTGTCTCCCTTAATGTGTAACTGTTTGTTATGGGAACTTTTTCCTGTTTCAGATCTCTTGTAGTTTCCTGAAAAGTTGTAATAAAAAAATCCCTAGCTGCTTGTAACGATGCAGAACCAGTATCAGAAGATATGGATATTAATGTGCTATCCTTGTAATGACCTTTAATTCTTATACATGCTCCAAACCTTTTGCGTAGTTCTTCGATTTCTTTTTTGTGGGTATGACTAAAATACTCGTAGAGAGCTGGCACAACTGGAAACTCATTCATTTCTTCGGTATTCTGACTATCTTCATCTTTCAAACCATTCAAACATTCAGAATGTGAAAAATTATGGTTTGGGTCTCTGCCTGCAAGGATATCCTCAAAGTAGTGATAAGCTTTTTCAATATCTGTAAAATCTCCTGTCAATTTCTCAGAGCCATCCATGCCAGGGCTTCTTTCTCTCTTTAAGTTTGGACACATAATGGTAATTTTCTCCCTTTGGTCTTCAGTGAACATACTGGTATTCAAAGTAGCAGATACTGTAAGAAATATCTAAAGAAAAGACAAGAATATAGCAACATTAGTTTTTTCTAAGGTTCTCTGCTTGCTGCTTCTATATTTTGAGCAAGGAGAAGCTCTGTCCATCCCACTAGTGCCAGATTACTATGAACAAGTTTGCACACAGTATTTCTTTTATGTCATGTACACTGACATTACAAACAGACAAGTAACATAATCTGCTCCTAAATCAGCAGCAAAAATGAAATGTGTTAATGTCACCAGCATTGCAGCAGCAAAGACAGTAACTCTGCTACTTAGGCTGAGACTGTGACCAGCACTCTCTGCTCCCAACCTCTGACAACAGGGTTACCCTAACTAATGCCATTTTACACTTTTTTTGCAAACAGGCAACCTCTGTGCCTGAGCTCAGCGCGTATTTTCCCTTTTCCCATCATTATCAGACCCTAAAAGTCGCACCAAGTAGACAAAGCAAACAGGTTTTTTCTTTCCCTCTTTATCATCCTCAAAGTTTCTGGGCACCAGGCTGACCAGTGCCCTCCTAACTGGCTTTGAAGGTCCCAGGTACCCTGCCAACCAGGTGGTGTTGACCCCATCACCAAGTACCCTGGTTTAATGGCACTGCCTATAAAATCAACCAGTTACAAGTCCTAACTGGGAATTTGGACCACCACTGTGGCTGGACAGTGAAACCCACGGACCCCTTGGTGGCCAGGGAGAGCTCCACTGCCCTCCGCTTCCTTTGAGGACTGACTGGATGACCCATATGCTTTTATGTGTTTTCAAGTCTAGATTGTGATTTTCCTGTCAATACAGCAACCCAAGTACCAAGATTTGACATGAATTGCAGAGGATCCAGGTGACTAGAAACCTTAAGCTAAGATGTGCTATCAAACACAGTGCTACACTGCTTATAAAGTTGTCCTACACCGATTCTGATTGTAGAAAGCCTGTGGTATTCTGACCATTAATTATATGCTACGCTAATGATAAAATCCTGTTTTAAAAGCAAAAAGCTTTACTTGTAACTCCATCATAGTGCCATCATTATTGTGCCAAGGATGCCCAAAAGAAGCTGTCTGTCCCCTTAGCACCAGGTTACACAGACACAACGTGTTTTAATACCACCTATAAGTTATATTTCGTTGTTCTTTATTGATTTTAAGACTTCTAGTTTTCACTTATCTTTCTTTAAAAATTTCCCAAAAGTCATGCTTTAATAACTCAGGAGGTAAGGCAGAAAACAGGACTCTGAAAAATAGTAACAAACATGTTTCACTTCTCTACTTTGCAGTGAGAGAAGGATAGGGAAATTTGCAGTATAGTGGTACAGGTGCCAGGTAAACACTACGTTAGCACTTGCTATACCTCAAAAGCTACATCGACGTTACCATGCAAAACAGGGTAAACCCTCTGAGCCAGATACCAGTGTCTTGGTAGAGCCACATCCACATCATGTAGCCCTATCCCACATCCCTAAACACAGCTGATCTTTTCTGCGTAACTTTTAGTTCAAAGTGTCTGAAATCACGTTTGCTGTGCTACATCACAGCAGATTTTTTTAATGCTGAAGTAAGGGACGGAGGTAATTAGGGCTGCCCTCAGCTGCAAACTGTGTTGAAAGAGTGTTAGAGGTCTGTGTAGCTGGAAAGGATTCAAATCTCATACAATTCTTCTACCTTTTGGGAGCAGCCCTTGGTGTGTACTACCTCCTGAACCTGCCAGGGTGCTGCTTTGGGGAATAGTGGTTGGCACCTACCAGAGCCAAGCTGGAAAACACGCTGCCTGCAAACATGTGTAGACTGACCCCTGGTCCAGCACTCAAATGTCACTCCTGGCCCCCATTTTATTGACTAAGATCACCTAACTGACATTTTTTCGGCACAAAGCATTTAAGTGCAAGATGAAGGACTCATGGAATTACAAGCAGGGCAGGCTGTGACACTGCTCCTCCTGACGTACCTTTTTGCTAATGACTTCCTCTGCTGTGGCCCCATGGCCATCGTTGTCCCGCTGCTCCTGCTGGGGCAGGGAAGGGCTGGCAGCGTCGTCGTCGTCGTAGCTGGCAGAGGCCTGCGCTGTAACCTGGCTCTTGCCCGGGTCCCCTTCTCCCGGCAGGATGACTATCTCCAGGCATTTTTCACCCACTTTCAAGATATGTTTCGTGCGGGATTCCACATTCTTCTTATCTGTGGTAATTTCAGAATGACCGAATCACAGAACTGTTATGGCTGGAAAGGACCTCTGGAGATGATCCCATCCAATCCCAATGCCAAGGCAGGGTCACCTCAAGGCAGGGACCTGAAATGTCTCCAGAGATGGAGACTCCACAACCTTTCTAGGTAGCCTGTTCCATTGCTCTGCCACCCTCCATGTAAAGAAATTCTTCCTCATGTTAAGGTGAAACTTCTTACGTTTTAGTTTATGCCCTCTGCTCCTTGTCCTGTCACTGGCTATCACTGACAAGTCTGACACATCTTCGAGATATTGATATACATTAGTGAGATCCGTGAGATCCCCTTTTGATTTGGATATGGGCAGATAAGGCTGATAAAGTTACCTAAAAACCTGACGGCTGCTAGCTGCCCCACAGCAGCCCTGCCCAGGGACGCAAAATGGAGCCTCGGCGGCCATTTCCAGTGCCCTCAGAGCCGCACCTCCCCAGCCCCCTCAGGCCGGGCCGCGGCCCCAGCCCCGTACCTTGCTCCTTAGAGAAGTTCACCCAGTAGGTGCCGGGCTCGGGGCCCACCCGCACGTTGCACTCGCCGCCCCCCGACCGCTTTCCTGACTGGAAGTACGCCTGGAGCTTGAGGATCAGCTTCTCGCTGGCGTCGGGCGCGGAGCTCAGCCGCACCAGCAGCGACGCCGCCGCCATCATCGCGCTCCTCCGCCTGCTTTCGCTTTCGCTTCCGCTTCGCCGCCCGCTTTCGCTTTCGTTTCTTGCTGTGCCCGCGGTTCCCCGCTTCAGACCTCGCTCCAGCTCCGAGCGCTGAGGGTCCGCGCCGACCCGGCTCATGGGGCTCATCCAGGTACCGGAGCGGAGCTGGGGGCAGAGGGCCCGGGGCGGCGGCTGCCTCAGGGGCTCTGGGTGCGGCGGGAGGTCCCCCCGGGGCTTAGGGGAACCGAACGGTCCCGTCCTCTGGCCGGGCGCTCGGCAGTGACTCCTCCCGGCCTCTCGCTCCTGCGAGTCAGCCGGAACCAGAGCAAGCTGTGGGCAACTTCACCCACAGAGCTCCCGCAGCTCCGAGCAGCATTTTAAAAACTAGAAAACTTCGTACAGATATTTAAAAAGCTGGCGCTGCCCGTTTGATTTGCAACAGAACGTCTCCTGTAAGAAGGCACCCCAGATACTTTGTTGCTTGTAACATGTACTTTCTCTTTTCTTTTTTTCCTTTTTATTACAATAGAGTTACGTTTCAGATTACTTCAAAGGGAAGCCCGATGTAGGTAAGCCTCTCATTTAGCCAGCTGCGAAGTGTGTACTTGTATGTAAGTTGAAAACTGCCAGGTACAGCGAGGAAACTGGAAAACAAAAGCCGAAAGCAACCTGAAATTCATAATTAATATGAAATAGACACCGTTGTGAATCGCCATTATTATTCATTACTTCAAAAGGACTTGCTTGCTTTTCTCTTTTAAAAGCAAGAACTCAGAAGTGTGTTGATGAATCGGTGTGTGTACTTTATAAGAGCAAAACATCGGATTCTTTTTACAAGCAGGTAGCATAGCCCGGAGGAAAGTTTGATTAAACTCACACAAAGTGAATTAAACCAATTAACATAACTGCTGCATATAGTACTGCTGACATCGGCCAGGAGAGGGCTGTATAGCCACAGTGATAATGTACAAACTGTTCCCTAAAAAAAAGTGGTTTAAAAAGCCTTTCTGAGTTCATACGAGGTTCCATACAGAGAAAGAACTTGCTTGTGGGCTTTAAGTGCAGACCAAATAAGAGTCACAGTATTAAAACTCAGCATAAGATCTCTGTGGCACAGTTAAATGAACCTATTTGGGCTTTCTAAACCTTTGAAAAGGGGAGAGAGAAGGTTAGACTGTGTAAAAAAATACTGCTCAGCAATGACAGTAGGATAAAATTGAGAGCTATAAACCACACTTCTATGCAAAAAGACATGTTTTGATAGTAGTATCTTCTGTTTCACTTTACATTCTGTATCCTAGGGTCAAGCCTGGAAAGGGATGAGGTCAATTTGATCTCCGTCAGTAAAGATGCCTATGAAGCTCTTAAGAGAAGAGAAAGCTGTCTAAATAACCTAATTTCCAAAAGGTTTGCTTGTACGTTGGCCTTCAGAAAAGCAACAAAAAGCACTGCTGAAGTGTACAGGAAAAAAGTAAAGGGGGGAATTGACATTTGTGTTTATAAGGATGATCTCACAAGACACAAGGTTGATGCTGTGGTGAATGCAGCCAATGAGTGGCTTGAACATGGAGGAGGTCTTGCTCTTGCCCTTGTTAAAACTGGAGGGCCAGAAATAAAAGAGCAAAGCGATTCTTATATTCGAATGAATGGAAAAGTCAAAGTTGGCAATATAGCAGTGACAGGTGGAGGAAAGCTTCCTTGTAAGAAAATTATTCATGCAGTTGGGCCAAGGTGGGATCCTCATGAAAAGGAGCGATGTTGTTACCTACTTCAGGAAGCTATTTGGAATGTTCTGTGTTATGTTAGTGCTTCAGGAATAACTTTGAAGTCTGTGGCTATCCCAGCAGTGAGTTCAGGTATCTATGCCTTCCCAGTTGATTTATGTTCTCAAGTGATTGTAATGGCTGTCAAGGAATTTGTTGAGACAAGTCTGCCAAGCTGTCTGGAGGAAATCCGCCTGGTGAACATCGAAGAGTCTACAGTTGCAGAAATAAAGAAGGCCTGTGAAAAGTTTCTGGGTGATACCTGTCCACTTGTGGACACTGTGTCAACTTCACCAAGCCAGCCTCCACCTTACCTCATCTGTGGAGGCGTTCGCATGCGCATCGTAACAGGATACCCTGAAGAGCTGAAGGTAAGAACGTCCTGTAACTGGAGGAACATGGTATTGCCTCCAAGTCTTTGTGGGATTTGGAGCCCAAGAGTTCAGAACACATTTTGTATCCGTCCACTAAATAGTTTTCTTCTCAGTTTGATGAGAATTTACACATGGTAAATAAATTATAGTAGCAAGGACTTGTTTTTTGTCTCAATGGGTAATGAACTTCAGAATGTTTTTATTTTATTTTTGTATACGTGCTGTTAAAATAGGAAGCAGCTGAAGATTGGATGATTAATAATACATTTATATGTTGTGGTTTATCTTCTTATTATATGGGAATTCACATTTTATCATGCACTCTATAGAAGTCTTCTCTTATTTTCTGCCTTGCTTTTTTTCCTATCATTTATGTTCTCATAACTCCATTACTGAAATTATTCAGCAAACACCAAAACAGCTGAAAATAATTTAGATGATGTGCACCTTACCTTTAAACTGGGCATTATTTAAATTGATTAACTTTTTAGCTAGAAAATCTGATGCAAAATATATGAGCTCAGTCACAGGAATTCAACAGAGCTCTTAGACTGCAAGGTGCATCACAGGAATGGCATTTGCTTTTAGCAAATACTGTATCTTAAAAAAAAATTTGACTTTTATTTTAAAGACATACTGTAATTGAATAGGAATTTCATTTTTTGGTGTAAGAACAAAGGATCTTGCGGGTAAGAGTAAAGTTGACCTTGCAGGGAATTTTATTGACTGATTCTACAGCACTGAAAGATGCACATGCCCTCAAGACCGTGAGGAAAACACGTTCTTGTGTCTTTAGATAATATTCAGCAACTAAGGCTAGAACAATTACTGCTGTTATTAGCATTCTGTAAACAAGTTTTTTGCATTTTCCGTATTTGAAATACAGGACACCTGCTATGGGAATCTGCTTTTTCCCTGGGAACTGGAAACAATCATAGCTTTGCAGTTCCCTTACGTGTACTGACACCGCTAGTTTGGTGATGTGTCCTTGCTACCCAAAGGTTGGGATGACAGCCATATCCATAGTTGTCTCCTGCTGATAATTGGCACATGGGTCACTTGGATAGTGACAGCAATAATTCTGTTCAATACACTCTGATGACTGGAACAGCTTTGTGCACACCGTTGGTTTCTGAACTGCTACTGCAAGGTACAAACGTTGACGTATTCCAGTGCTGCCTATAGTACTAAGTAATAGGGAAATTCAAACAGCTGATCTGTGGCAGTCAGGCCTTTTTACAGGAATTATGCTTAGAAAGAATTCTCTCTAGAATAGCAAAGCTTGCAAATAGTCTGTTTGAAGTATACTGAAATTTGCACTCTTTCCTTGCAGAAAACTGCTATTGTTAACACTGTGAATGCAAGGGGTGAGCCTACCTCTCGATTTTCAAGACGACTGCTGGAAAAAGAGGGTTCAGCTTTTCAAAAGGAACTTCAGAATCATCTTAGACATCCGACACGTTTTAAAGACCTCTTAGTAACCAAAAGGCGTGAGCTGCCTGGTGCGTTCGTACTGCACGTGGCATTGCAATACCAGCATCCCGTGTTACAGTGTGAGGTGATGACCACTTACTTTGGATTTTAATGGATTTTCATGTTGAGTGATGGGAGGACTGAAACATTTTGTTTTTCCTGCAGGAAATAAAGGATGCGGTGAAAAGATGCCTGGGTCACTTTCAGGACCACTCTCCTCCCTCAGTTTCTTTTCCAGTAGATTGGTTACCAACGCTGTCTGTTGACATAGTGGCAGAGACCATGATTGAAGCCGTTACAAATTTCGCCAGGGCATATCCTCAGAAGAAGAGAGAAGTGCAAATTGTCGTTTTCCCAGATGACGTTGATGCCTACAAGGTAACAAATTTGTTGTTAACTACCCCTAAGGAAAACACAAAACTGTAAAAATATTTCCATAGATGACTGAAAATGAAGATAGTCTATTCTATACTAACAATGATTGGGAGCAGCAGGTCCCAACCTCATGAAAAAATACTCATATTTATTTTCTCTTCACTAAACTAGATGTCTTCACCCTGTAGTCTGATAAAAAGGGGAGAGAACTTTAAAATTCTCATGTCTCTCAGTGAATGTATTACAGTCTACTCTTAACTCATTAAGGGACAAACATTCCTCCTCAGGAAATATTTTCAGTCAATTTTGGTTTTTTGTATGGAGCGCCTAAAGCAAAACCCTATCGACAGATTATATGAGCTAATATAATAGAAGAGTTTCAAGCAGACAGGCAGGAGAATAGTCTGGATTTTAAAACTGAGTAAGGATTCATCGGCATTAAACTGCAGGTAACGAACACCTTTGTCTTATGTGATTGCATGAGATATGCCACAACCACAGGGAGCTGGTAAAGGTGCCATTCAGTGTGTAAGGTGTGGTACCTTAGGAGATGCAGAACAGGAATGCATTTGATATTGTCAGGAATAACATTTTGGGGAAAACTGACAATTTCAGAATCGGGGGGTGGGGGTGTAAACTGCTTTTCTAACAGAGTTTTGAAGAGAGGAATTGCATATTTGACAAAAGAGATTGCAAACTGCTCCTAAACTTTTATCTTTCAAGGTTCTCCAGAGAAAATTTTATTCAGCAAAACACAAACTGGAACACAGAAGTGGTCTTTTGAGTAAGTAATGAACAGAAGGTGCATTTCCAGTAAATGAGCACTCCAGATTTGAGAAACTGTATTCACATTCCTTTAAAATAGGGAACTTAGTATTTACATATGTGTCTTGGGGAGAGGAGGAAGCAAAAACTCGTGAGCACTTTGTATTTTTACATGAATAGGAATGGAACTGGGCAGTTCCTTTTAAGATTTAAAAACAAAACTCATTGTCATTGCCTAACTTGTTGGAAGTCATTTAGTGAAAGGCAAATAAATTTTCCATATGTGTGTGTGTGGATCCTGGAAACCTTACCTCCTTGTAGCTGATCTCTTTTTTGAACATACCAGAAGAGTAGTGTATTTCTTGCACTGTACAGCTTGGATTACAAGTAGGAATTTGTGTCAGCACTTGAAAGCTCTTCACTCTTCCAATACACTTGTATTAAAAAAATATATATCTTCCAGGTATAGAGTCAGGGAGTCAAACTGCAAGCAGTGAACCAGTGATTGAACTTAGAGGGAGCACACCTACAGCACTGGAAGCAGCAGAATCGTGGCTCCAAACTGTAATGCAAGTTTACGAAGGTGGCCATGCTGTTATTGAAAATAACTTCATTTTTTGCCTTGGTAAAAAGGAGTTTGCAGAACTCTCTCGAGAGCAGCCTTCTAGTGTATGTGTGTCAGAAGAAGTGAGAGATGGACAAGCGAGCCTGAAATTTCAGGGCCCTCCTGATGCTTTGATTGATGCAGTGCTCGCAACTGAAGAATTACTGCTTCGTATGCAAGAGAAGACTGTAGCTGAACAAGAGAAACTGCTCTGCTCCATGTGTATGTAAAGTAAAAAATGACTAATTAAGTAAATAAGTGTCTAAACAAGTTCAAGTATGAAACAACATATATTTCTCTGTTGCTGAGGGTGCACAGACATACATTCAGTTCACACACACATACTGAGTATTGCTTTAAGTATTGATATCCCCGTACTTTTATCATGTCAGCCCCTGGAAGAGCATTTGTTAGCTGTGGTCACTCACCTGGCAGTGTTCCCAGCAGGGCAGAGTTTATACAGGGGCTGGCCATGATGTATACCCAGCTGTAGTGGAGCTTCCTCCAGGAGACCTTTGCTTTAAAGCCTGGCCTCTGGAGATTTACAAAATTGGCACTTAATTAACACTGTACACACCTTTGCTGCACTCTTGCTGGCTCCAGCTGGACCATTTTTGCAGGGCTCAGCATTGGACTTGTTCTGCAGAGTCCTTGGCTGTCATGAACAATTAATACAATGAGTGGCATTACAAACAGCTACTGAGTGATCAATTTTAATTCGTGTTTGGATAGTCATTCAATATAGATACCTTTATATGAAAGCTCAGCTGTGGAGAGGTGTAATGGAGAACATAAATTGCTTTTCTTTGGTTTCCTCTCTCTCTGGTTTCTTTATAATAAATGCAGAAAAATAGGATACATTTATATATGTTTTTATGTATATATATACTAGTACCTCTCAACATTAGCCTCTGACATTACTTCAGAGAATACTTAACATTCTTTGTGCTTAACTAAAAAACCAACTAAAGTAATGGATCTGCCCCCCTTGCCTTTGCTTCAGACATTACAATATATGAAAATTCTACTCCCTTTTTCATATCCAGGCCAACCAGAAGCAGGCCAGCTTTCAGGAGGAGACTTTCACGAGACAAGTACCACTCCCCACATCCAGATTTCTTGGGTAGCCTCGCACCTCCAGGAGTTTAAAGACAGACAGAAACAGTTTGAAAAAGCTGGACTTCATGTTCTCAGGGTAAAGAGGATATTCATGGAAAAACTAAATCTCACCTCATATGTTTGAACTAACATGTTTCATGTAGGCTTAAAAAATTCAGAGGAACTATTTCAGTGCATTGCTTTCAAAAATTAGGATCAAATCAGCCTAATCCTTAAAATAGACCCAGTCTTTACTCCTAATGAAAAGTATTTTAAACATAACACAAATAATCACTCAAAAAGGGATTAAATTCTGAGAAGTCTTTTTAATTGTACTGTATATTCTCCCTCTTACTTCATGCTTCAAGTGCCCCTTTATAGGACTCTAGAGAAATATGAGATTGGTAGGGTAAATTAAGTACAATATTCCAGGACACTAATGCAGTGTCTGTTTTCTTTTTGTGAGCTTGTCATCAAAAATTGCCACTTGAATTTGCCAGAGTTCTGATCTGATGATGTGTTTAAGCTGGAATCATACTTGGGTTATCAGTGCTTTACTAAACAGGAGGTGGATTCAATCTCTCCAGCACAACTCAAGTACTGGAAATCAGTACACCAGGAAATATTCCCAGTGATTTCAGTGGGAGGCATGGGATAGTGGCATGGCTCTTTTCTTTGGATCAGTTGCACACTTCACATACTTTGTCCACTATGTGGTCAATGCACGTAAGCTAAAGCAGAGGTTCTTGCATTGAAGAACACAGCCTGAATAAAAGCACTGATGGATTTCATAGACATTGGTCTCCATTTGCTTATGCTACACTGTTTTTTATGTTACAGATTGGAAAGATACATAATCCACTTTTATCTGCTGCATTCCAACAAATGAAAAAAAATGTAGATGGTGGCTCCAAAGCAACCCACAAGTTGTACCAGGATGTCCCTGCTGAGTTCTGTAGCTCAGTTTGCCAAACTGGATTTCACAGGATGTATTCTCCACCAAGAGGTAATAACTTGCTTTGGCATCTTTAGTCAAAATGAACAGTGACTGACTACTAAACTTAAGTTAAAATTAGAAAAAAACGGCATTTCTAAACGAGAACTGTTTCTTACTTGCATTTAGATTTGTATGAGCTTACTTTATTATATACAGTAAGGTTTTCCTTCCTGACACTGTAGAGCCAGCAAGGCTCTAGGAGGATGAGCCTGACTTCAAGCCTAGCCCAAACACTGGACAGAACTATTAGCATACACATAACTCCATGTCCATACACAAAATTCCATGAGTTTTATTTTGTTACATCACTCTGTAAACAAAGTCAGTGTCTTTATGTAGGTGCTGCAAATATGCATTCAGCAGCTTGGTGCTCTGGAACATGTTCAGGGGCCTCACAGAACACTGAAGCTGCTTCTGAGGGTCATCCAGGCCAGGCCCCTGCTCAGATCAGGTGTGGTCAGACACAGCAGATGATCTGATTGCTCACGCTGCCATTCTCAGTAGAGTAAAAGCAGTGAGCTCTATGAAATATTGTAGTAGACAGATGCTTTCAGAAAGGGTAAGAATAAGCATTTAGTGCCTCATCCTGCAGTAGGTGAAGGGTGTGATATTCTGCGTGTCAATTGCAGAATTAGGATTTCAAGCAATAAACTGTTCAAAAAGTGGAGATTTGCCTTTCTTTGTCTGTGCAATGTGCACAGCATATTTCCACACTTTAAAAGGAATAAATAAGATGTTGGTCGAAGTTCTTTGCACTTTCCCATGTGATACTGTAACAGCACTTTATGTGACCTTTTTCTTTTAAATCTCAAAGCTTTTTCTTTGTAGTTTGCATTTTTAAGATCTTGCTGCCTTTGTTGTTTATCAGTCCCTCATACACGATGACTGAAGTGTGAGTCACATTTGCTTTATATAAATCCTTTAGACCTTGATGATTCAATCACTGGATTAACAGTTAAATCTGAACAGTTATCACTGTTAATTGGAATGGCCATCAGCTGTCATTGCTCGTGATTTCAGTGAGAAGTCAGTGCAAGCATCAGAGCCACTCCATGCAAATTAACTTCCAAAAGGATGAGTAACATCCATAGAGCAGTAACATCCCTTGTAACCCTGAATCAAGCAGCAGTCTCTTGGCACTACCACCCTGAAAGAACCAACTGTTAAACACTTTGTCCTCTGAAAATTTTTCTTTCTCTTTCCAGAACAAAAATATGGAGCTGGCATCTACTTTACAAAGAACCTGAGGAACCTAACCAAGGGTAGAACTACATGGGAAACAAATTCTAAAATATACGTGTTTGAGGCTGAGGTAGTAACTGGCTTATACACTAGAGGCCATCCATCTTACATTGTGCCACCACGAGTGGAGAGGGATGCCTTGACCTTGTATGACAGTTTGGTAGATAGTGTACTCAATCCTGACATCTTTGTCATTTTCAACGGTTTTGGGGCCCTTCCACAGTATTTGCTGACTTGTTCCCCAGTGACTGAGAGGTATGGAGCTTCTAGAGAAAACCAGCAGCATCCTCAGTGGGAATAAAGCAGAACTGTAGCTACAGTGAAGACCCTCTGAGAACAAAGTCTAGTGCTTAGATTTAAGAGTAGTGTGCTATGATCAAAGTGCTTCCTGAAAAGTACTCTGAAATATTCATGAACTAAAAAGTAAGTTAACACCTTAAGGAGATTAGGACAAAATTACCTGTGAATGGAAGCAGAAGGGAAAGCATCCCAAAATAGGGTTTAACATTTAACATTAACATTTAACATACCTGGTCATTTACTTTATTCCTTAAAGTTATCTCAGCTTGTGACTATACACTTGTTGTTTGTGTAGGTTGTCATTCTTCCACTGCATTTTCTTAATCTGAGATATTGCATATGTCAGGGAAACACAAGAAATCTTGGTTGTGCCTTTTGATTCTTAAGTTTTCTTTTGACTTAAGATAGGGGGATGTAGCAGATGAAAGCTCCTTTCCACTTAGGGACATGCTATTATATACACAAAGTTATGGCAAACATGAGGATATTCATCATGATTTCTTACAGTGGTTGCTGTTACAGTTTTTATTAGTTACTTCAAGCATTCAAATATACATGTATTCAAAATAAAAAGTATGAATGTCACTATCTGTTAACTTGTATTTTTCTATACAGTCTTCAGAATGTGATTTGTACATGAGCTTCAGAGTCCTCAGCAATATTTAATCTCTTTGAAAGGCTACAAAATAGTAGAGAACTGGCTCAAGCTACAGCTTGAAATTATTTTTCAATTAATCCACCCTTACCAACATCTTTTAAAGATTACATTGTCAACCTTGTAGCCAGGTATCCCCACGCTGCTTCTGCAGTGCCTTGAAGAAAATACATGGAAAAACCCAAGAGCTATTACAGTAATTCCAGTGTTAAAGGGGATTCAGTCCAGCACATGGGTACATGGAAACTTTCTCTAGTAAAGCCTTCTAATGGGGAGCAGTCTGTTCTCTAAAACACAGATGAAATTAGCTTTTAATGAAACTTTTCAAAATAATTTGCTAATGGATTCCCAGGATGCTTGTACTGCATCTGCATCTCATCTCCTGACCTAGTAGTCATAGTGCTAGGAACCACTCACAAGTCCAAAAGAAATTAAGTTATAAAATTTTAATTCTGAATTCTGAGGTTACAAGTGGAAAAATTTTTTAACCATTACAAAATAAACTTTTAGATTAATATATTTATATTTGGAGTTTTCTAAAAATTATTTTTAAGATTAGCTATGCTTGCTGTTGCAAAGGGTAGTTTTGTAGTGTGAGTCTCTAACACACGAGTTTTGTTCTGAAGAAATCCAAAGGTTGCTCTTAGAAATTATGCTGCAATTCTGAAAACAGAATTAGTCTATTCCTATTTTAACTATTGCACTTAAGTAACCAATTTTTTTCTATTTCTGTCCCCTTTTTCCTCATGTTTCTTGATTCACACATTACTGCCTTGAAAACACATAGTTGTAGATTTAAGATTTGTTAGCACTGAACAGAGGTAAGTTCTCATTTCAGCATGTGTCAAGAGGTATCATTTTTGAAGGGGTTTCATGGCAGGAATTTTTTTCTTCTATTTACTTTTTTGAAAAAACTCAGTACAGAGTTTCTGAACTACAGCATCAGTTTTCAGAACACCTAAAGCAATGCTATTTTTGGCACAATGTAACATCTTGCTCCTAGTGGGAATAAAGAACAGTTTTCATAACTCACTATTAATTTAATACTGTAACACAAGTATTGGTAACTATGTATTTCATTATTAACCTTTTTATTAACTTTGTAACTCCCCTTAACTGCATATGAAAAGGTTTGTAGTCAGTTTAATAGAAAAAATAATTATAGAGAAAGCTTTTAACATCTTACTCCTGTGCCCAGTACAGGCTTTCTCTTCCCTCCACATACACCTGCAGTTAAGGTTTCAGTGTTACTGAATATTTATCTTCCATTTTATTATAGCATGATTTTTTCCAGATGTATAATTTCTGTTTAAGTTCACCAGTGTTCTCCACACGTAGTGATATATTATACATTCTAAATATATATAGTTTTTTTTAAAACTGGTAGTGTAAGAGGTTGTACATAATTAGTTTCATCTGGTCCTCAAAAAGAATAGAAACTAGAAAATAAACCCAGCACAAACTAGATGTACCAAGTAGTACATAATAAAATAATTACCACAGTAATTGAAAATTCCTGATCTTAGTCCTACCATAATCAGTTAACCAGAGGCTATTCCACAGCCTCTGGGATTTCTGTGTTGTCCACAATAAGGGTATGAATAATTCCTTCCTTTCGTTTCCCACTACTGACAGCCTTAATGCAACAGCTGTGATCAGCAACAGTGAAGTGAGTTTCAGTCCCATCTTCCACAAATTCACCCTGGGAGAAAGGAGACAAGAATAAAACCAGACACATGATATTTTAATAAATGAAAAGCTTGAGTGCATCAGTGTCAAGATCACTTGCAGTTCCCACAGTTAGAGCAGCTTTAGGTACCTGTGACAAACACTGCCTGAAAGCTGAACAAAGCAGCTGAATCTCAGGAAGGGTTTTGTCAGGCTGCCCAGTTAAAGATTTCTGGGTATTAGATGATGATGAAAATTTCACACAATCGGAACTGGTAAAGTTGGAGTTTGTAAATCAGTCAGTAAACAACACCAGAAAAGGTTTTGCCAAGTTGTGCTGCACAGCCATAGGTGCCACACAAACCTACGCTGAAGTGGCAGAAAAAGGTGAAGTATTTAGGACCCCCTGAATTGAGTACAACAGTTGTGTATCTTGGATACAAATCTGCTGCATTTAGGTGATTTCCTGTTACAGATTTGGCCGTGTTTTTGTCATGATGGTTATGACAGCAGGACAATCCAGGTGCTGCTATAATGGAAGCACAGTTTGGCACTAAATGTGCACTCACAGCTTGCAAGGATACCTCCAAGTGCTTTCAGTACGTTATAGAAAAGGCTGAGAGCCATCAGGAGCAGAAGTCCTGATTCACTGAGAGAGGAGGTTTCTTCCACTGATTACTAAGCAAACATTTGGTGAATCTTTTCATCCTACTCTCAAGATATAGCAGAACTGTTGATTTTACAATTTGTAAATCCAGAGGCTTCCCTGTGGCAGTAGTAACCACTTCAACTCCTGAGAGTCATCATAATGCAAAAAAAACCACCAAATATATTAAGCCTTCTAGCTGTCAGCTTGCTCTAAAAATTAATGCAGATGTGACAGAAAGATAAAAGATTTGATTTGTTCCAATGAGGCTCTTAAGCCCTAAGTATTAGGAATATCTCTAGATGGAAGAAAAGCATGAGTCAGACTATGTGTGTTCAACTTTCAGTGACAACTAACACAAGCAGGTTTGGATGCAGTGGCTCTACACTCTGCTTCAAACTCAAATCCTTCCCACTCTCCAGAAAGTTTTCTCCCTAAGAACCCTGACTCAAATTTCTTTTGTTTGTCTAAAAAGGAGAAACAAAAGCATCATTTATCCTTAAATAAGCAGACGTTTGTCATCTGAACTGAAATACTGCCCATTGTAAAATTCAGTGAAGGTCATTTGCAACAGACCAGGAGAATCCTGGCTGCCTCGGCCACTTTGTAAAGGAGGTAATGTGCCACTCTGGGGCTTATGTTGCCAAGCTTTGGTTATGTATCCATAGCCCGGGAAGAGCCTTTGGAAGGGATCACATACCGCTGTTTCCATTTTTTGGCCGTTGCACCACACATCCATAGTGTCCTTTTCTGTGAAGGAAAAGGAAAACAGAAAGTAGAAAGAACAAGGTAATTTTTTTCTCCCTACAAATAAGGATCTAGGGATTTAAAAAATCTGCTGTTGAATTTTACTTCCAATTCCCAAAAGAAGTTCCTAAGTAGCCATAGTACCTGAGCTACGAGGTTTGTTCTCATTGGAGAGAGAGGAGACTGTGTCATCAACTTTTGCTTTGAAGATACATTTTTACCCCACCCTAGCCCTGGCTATTAACACTGTGTTGTTCTGAATGGTGTCAGAGATACTCTGACAATCTTAAACTGAAAGGTGAAGTAATTTCTGCTAATTATTTGAGTGCTGTTTATTCAATAAAGCTCTAAGTCGTTTTCCAGGTCAATTTAATTCAAAAGCAGCATTATTTAACATTCATCAAACTGTTTGTATCTTAACATTTTGAAAACACTAAGTACCACTTTAAATATCAATCTTAGATTTTTTTGCATTTGAAACAGAATGTTCTTTTACTTCTCCCAGGATATCCTTCTTAAATTACTTTGCTCTGGAATTCCCTTTACTGACACTGTCATTCACACAACATCAGCAGAGAGCTGAACCCTGCTTGCCTTTCCAGTAAGCAAAGAGAGATTAAAATTCTGTGAAGAGACTTAACTGTTTCTGGCACTAAAACTTTCTTCACTGCTTCCCTTCATCTTAGGGCAGTTCATTCTGTCCTGAGGTTTAAGAAGAAATAATAGTCTGAGATCTCTTGTCTCCAGCTCTAACCATACAGCAATGCCCAAGTGGAAGTTTTCCCACTAGATGCCATGGACAAATTCCTCAAGAGATCCCTTCCTCCCACCTGCTTGTAATGTAACTGGGAAGGGGGGGGCAGAAGAGAAGTGATGTGTTGCCTTGCTATTAAGAAAGTGAAAGAACATCATCAAAAAGTTTTAATTTAAATTTGTGGATAAGAAGTGATGCAGAAAAAAGAATGCTCATCAATCTATCAAAAATGTGGAATAACATCTTTGCACTTCAGATAAAGACTTCTTGACCATGGCTGATTTTTGGGAGGAAAGCCTGGCTACCTGCTGAACAAACTTAGACACACGTGAGGTTTGATCACAATGCAGGTAAAACTTCTGTAACAGGCTTCACCTGAAGAATTGCCTTGCTAGGGCAGTTCTGTGGATGCAGCAGCAGTAATGCCTCCCAACCTTTTTCTTTTCCCCTCCAAATCTAGACCACGCTGCTGTAGGCTCACACATCTATAATGAGACCATTTACTTTTCAGACTGTCCTTGGCATCTCATTCCAAACTTCCAAATCCCCCAAGATTTTATACTGCATCAGTGCTACCCACTGAACTGTGCTTTCTCTTAATTACCAGTTTTTAAATGCACACAAGTTTATTCAAAGGCAGCAACATGTAGTCACTTGATGTTTACTTACCTAGAACAATTCTATAGTCAGTACCTCCCAAGTTCAATATCCAAGTATTGGTTGTTTTTAACCTGTTCTCCAAATACTTCTTGAGACTCTTTCCATTGATCTCCAAAGTATATTCATATGCAAAGCCACTGACTGCATCAATGTTAATAGCAGCTTTAGTTTTAGTAGCTCCAACAGTGAATGTTTCTTTACCCACTAATTTAAACATCCATTCTCTTCTTATTTCTTCCTGTAGAAAAAAAGACAGTGGGTATTAAT
This sequence comes from Platysteira castanea, assembly GCA_013397175.1. Taxonomy (NCBI): domain Eukaryota; kingdom Metazoa; phylum Chordata; class Aves; order Passeriformes; genus Platysteira; species Platysteira castanea. The sequence continues at coordinate 2,720 of VYXC01011247.1, read as the reverse complement.
TCGAAAAACTGAGTGCATGTTTTAATATTAAAAAATTGAACTGGAACTCAGGAGACAGCTCAGTACTTAACTATTATTTGGGAATGAATGCATACGTGGTGCATACAAAAATGCACAGAGTGCCTCTACCCAAGGACAACAAAGCACTTCATGAATACTCACACCTTAACAGGAACTGAAAAATAGAATAATGTCGTTTATTAAATTAGGTAATTAACTGAATGTACCTCACTTGCATTTGTTAGTGTTTTATTTGTTGTGATGTGTGTTGCGTGGCAGTGCACTTATATAATCTGAATCACAGTGAATTTTGAGCACATAGCAATTTCACCTTTCCATCAACATAGACAACACGCTTTCCTGAAGTGGTCCCATGTTCAAATTCAATCTTATGAACACCATCACTTAAAGCTACTTCCCAAACAGCCACCAAATCTGTCATCTTCTCTAAGTGGCTGTACCGAGACCTAAGGAGAAACCAACAAAGTAAATTAATTGTCGTTGAAAGTTCAATTCCCGATGTCAGCAGTTCAAAGCTTTACTGCTCCTGGGAAAGTCACTTTTTGCAAATAAAAATGAGACTTGAAAGAATAAGCTTACAAAACTGCTTATATTTTCATGTTTTTCAAACATTCAAATATGACAAAACATCACAAAATATAAACAGTTAAACAGACTAGCTTTGACAAACAGTACAAAGACACAGCTACCCATCTAACCTCTAAAATCCCCATTTCAGGTGACAACAGGTAACAAAATTATATTTAGTTTTTAAGATAATCCTCGACAGTCTGCTCTTTTGTGATAGGCATTAAAATATATTATTTGATTGGTCTCAAAGAAAGTGTTTCAGCCTTTTAGACTTGAAAAAATAGTATGACCAGTTTAGCTATTTATTTACTTATTTATTTAGCTATCTGTGTTAACAGATTTGTCTGTAATCTCATAAACACTACCTACATCATTCAGATATGCAACTCTGCACACACAGACACCGGGGAAGGGATTTGGCAAGATATCCTTTTATTTAAGTAATTTTTAAAGTTTAGACACAGTCATAAATTACCACTGGAACCGTGGATATCTTTCCAAATCTGCTCATATCACAGTTCTGATTTTTTACCTTACTTCGTCTTCACAGACAGTAATCTCCTCACCGGATGCCATAGAAGCCAAAAGAGCTTTTAATCCAATTAGCAGCAAGAAAAAATAGAAAAGCAGAATAGTAGCAGAGAAGTGCTGAGATCTAAAGTTTCATCGTTTTCTCCAGTTAAGATATAGGACACTTTTAAAAGCATCATTACCTAGCATGCAGTGCTAGCTGTCATATATATGTTGAAATAAAAACACTTAAAATACAGCCATCTTTCCTCTAAGACAGAAAGCCAAGTGCATTTTTAATAATATTGTATTTTACAAAACTAGCAAGTGTACTTTATCCTAACTTTACTAGCTCCTCATAACTTTTTCAGTTACTGGATGGAAAAATGGGCTGCCTGATTTGTGAGACAAAGCTTAGAAATGAAAAACCTGACCAAAGCAGGAACCCAATCCAGAGCTGCCCAGCTCAGTCCCAGACTGTAATGAATTTGGGACTGGGAAATAGCACAGGCAGTAACTTCACCTCCTCCCTTTTCTAAACCACTGTAGAAGCTTTCAACAAGCACATTAGTAAATTTGACCTGGCAATTCAATCACAAAATCTATGTGAGCCACAAGGAACTAATTTCTTACTTAATAGGTTTTTAGACCCTGTGTTTTACAACAACTGGGTTTTAATGTGTTATTTTCACTAATTAATTTCATCATCATCTACCCTGTCTGTGCCTGTCGATAAGCAAACAAATAATAACACGTGCTAATAAACGCCGACGAGATTGTTTTGGCCGTTCCTGAAGTTCCTGTGAAGGCTGGCATCCCCGGGCTCCCGGTGGGAGTCAGGCACGGAATATTTCCCTCCTCTCCTCCAAGGAGCAGGCTCGGGACAAACCCCGTGTGTCCCCGGCGGGGATCAGCACAAGGAGCGGCCTCGGGCACACAGGAGATGCCAGAAGAGGTGTCTGAGACCGCCCAGAGCCTTCATCACCCCGGGCAGGCCGCAATCCTGCGGCGTGGATTTTAGGCATCATTTAGGAGCAATGCTGAAAGGATTAGGAAGAATCCCAGAACACACAAAATCCTTTTTCTTTTTTTTTTTTTTTTCCCTTCCCCAAATCATGGTAATGAAGTAATACACTTTTATTTTAAATCGAACCCGACCCCAGACTCGAGGCCGGGGGTGTTTCCCGAAGGCCAGCCGGTCCCACCCGCGTCCCAAGGGGAAGCCGTGCGCTGCTCCAGGAGGGAGCTCCGAACCAGGGACACGCAGCAGTGCCGCACCCACCGCCTCTATTCACCGCGCTGACCGAGCCAGCAGCCCCAGGCGATGTTTATTCCTGCGTACGGAAGGGCTCGTTCTGAAAACTGGGATTACGGCTCCCACAACATCCACCTAATCCCGGCGGCGCCCATCGCGGCGTGGCGTACCCGGAAGCGCACGAGCTCCGGGGACGGCAGATCTCCCCTCGCCGTTACCTCCGGCAACGAGCTTTTTTTCTGTCTTTTCCTTTGTTTTTTGTTCTTATCAGCCCCGCTCCCGCGCCCGCCCAGCTCCCGCCGTGGCCCCGCTCCTACCTCCGCCCGGTCTCCTCCCCTCGCCGCCCGCGCCGCAAAATGGCGGC